>OY856412.1:380495456-380835456 GCA_963693085.1 Alisma plantago-aquatica
CTAAGTTGATAGTTTAGGGTCTAGAGATTCTTAGGTGTGTCCACCCCACCTTATATATATGTGGAAGCGGCATTAAAGTCTTGGCCATAACATGACATCATGATATCTTAGGATTACATCACCCTAAGCATACGGGTTTTGTTCATACTTTTAACGTTCAAGAGGAATTCATTTATATGCCCTAGTATTCAGATTGTTCAAATCTAACATCATTAATATGTCTTATGATCAACATCTTACAATGATTTCAGCATTAGAGGAGATTTATCTTCATCCTTGATATTAGGATTTTCTACTTAAGAAGGGCCTACGTTACATGTTTGACCATTAGGGTTTCACCCTATAGTGTGATATTCATACTCAATTTAGAAGCATACATTGAGAAGGATCAAAATTACGAACTATATTTTTGATCATCTATCCTATGATCCAAAAATAACTTTATATCAAATTCATGAGTTCAACTTTTTATGTCTTGCATGTATTATGTGAAGGAAAAAAGAGAATATACTAAGTTTATCCCATGATCTCAACATCATATCTTTCGTATTTCATATGAAGGGGAAGAGAATATTTTGAAGTCAAACTTAGCATGATTTCAATCTTTGGTACTACATGTATGATATAGGGGGAAATAGAATAGGTCAAGCTTATACGAGTGACTCCTCATATATAAATCATCTATATAGCTCAAGTGAGGTTTCTATCATCATATATTAAGAAAGAGAAGAAGAAGGGAGAACATGTATTTTGAGTATCTTTTGCACAACGCATCATACTCTCGTAACTAGAGTTCATATATTACCTCACTTGCAACTAATGATGAGATCTACAAAATATGTCACTCAAGCTAGGACCTAACTCAGCCAAAGGATTGACTTTATCATATGGGTCATCTACCCATCCTTCTATTTTACCCAATTCTCACATATAGATTTGAATCATGCATAAGGACTCAACTCAACACTCAAGGATAATCTAGTGTAGGATATTTTTTTAACACATATCTCATATATTGGGGGCTAGGTCCTATGACCTTCTCCCTGTGGGTCTTACTCTCTCTAGAGTTCACCACATATCTCATCCTACCACTAGACATCCTCCTTGTATAAGAGCTTGAGGCTCATGCACACTCATCTCTATCTGAACTTAGCTTATCATAAGTAGGAAAAGGGAATGTACTTTCATCATCAAGATTTTGCTTAAATTCTCCAAAATTGGATTCAACTAATATACAACTTAAACATATGTAAGGAAACTTATACCATCAGAGATCAAACTTAGATAAGATTTGACGTACTTATTTCAATTGTCATTCTATCCTCTGCTCTATGTATCACATATCTTGATAAGGCTCTAGACATCTAATCTAGACTACTCTCTCTTCTAGACTGATGTCACTCCGTTTCACTTAGATTGCATGAACACTAACTACTCTCTAGTGTGAGGGACACATTTTTATATTTACATATATATAATAAAATATTATATAGTTTTTTTTTCTTCGAGAAAGAAGACGTCAGAGAAAACACTCGAGGCTCGAGCCGATTGGAAAGCAAAACCAAATCAGCAAACCGAGTGTCCCACACACAGTAGATAGTCTAGTGTCATGTAACCTAGTGAAATGGTGAGAACGAGATGTAGACTAGTGTACCTACCCAATTCATATGAGCTCTATATGGAGAGGGTTTCTCACACTTGTCTAAACCTAGTTCTCGAACATCTAGGTTCTAACCTAGAGGCTAGGTCAACCTTATTCCTATAGAACAACTTACTAAGTTTCTAAGGTTTAAAGTGAAAGCTGATATTTAGGTTTATTGTTTCATGGTGAGCAATTGTTAGGTGTAGCTATTGTTCATGCTCTGATACCAACTGTGACGTCCCCGGATTTCGACTTCTCCAAACCCTATTGGGAATGAGATGTCAGAATCCTAAAACATCATCCAATTATATCAGAAAGCGATGCGGAAGCATAATACGCATACATGAACATACAACCATAACATTTCTCAACAATAACATGTAAATTTATACAACATGAATTATTACAACATGATTTACAGTTACATATTGAATGAAAATTCTACAGTCTAAGAACATATATGCCAAACTAGAATCTACACAATAGGTACAACCTAGACAACTGCTCACTTCCCGTCTTTTATCCCAAGCTAGCTCTGAACCTAAAACATACGTGAAACAACGAATCAACACACAAGGTGTTGTGCACGTGGGCAGAAAGATACATATATTTATGGCTTTCATAATTTTTGAAAAAGATTTGCAGAAGGGAAGAAAATCATAGAAAACACTTCTTTATTAATTGAAATATGCCAATTTATGTCATTTTCCTAGATGAATTGCATTATCAAGGTGGACTAGTACCAAAACATAAATATGGGCCCATCCCCGTGTACCAAGTACTCTAGCGAAACTCTCTGTACACCATGTGCTCTAGGGAGGTGTACTAGCCAACATTAATCCATTCCCTCATAAGGGGGATAATGAGCACCTTAAATAACTACAATACATCTACTCATAATTTATGTTTTCAAGTGACAAAACAACGGGTACTACATAGCAATACTACATCCAATATTTGCAAATAGAAGAGAGCATACATACATATCATGATTGCAAGCATGAAAACCATAGTAATATAATTAAATAAAGCCCACGTACCTGAGTTCATAGATTCCTATATACATTATGGATCATCTACATATCTGGTCATCACCTGATTAATAACAATTAATCATCATTAATATAGGTACACTATAATCTTGATATTTTAGGTCCAATTTAGGGTTTAGGCCAAACCTTGGTTCAAACTGATCTAAAGTTGTGTTTGATATTTTTCTACTGAGTAGGGTGTCATTTTAGAGGTCTGGTCCAATTTGTGTAATTTTCTGATGACTGGTCTATTTTCTATAATTATTATGAGGATTAAACATGTACTTAGGCAATAATGAGAAAAGGCCTAAAATTGCTCAATAATATCGACATAGGAGTCAACATTTAGTTTCTAGATGATGTCAGGGTTCAAACTTATTTTTATCAGATTTAAACTCAATCGTTTTCTAATTATACCATTTAAAAGAAGAATTATACTCTAAATTGAATATCATCATTGAAAGTGGTTCAAGGGTCTGATCTAGGAGTGCAGGATTAAAGGTAATGTTTTTCTGAGTCTGTGGGTATTTTTGGGGGATTTATTGGCTAAGGGAGCTATTTTTAATCCTATTTCCAGTATTCATGATATTTTTCTGGAATTTGAAGATGATTTACCTTGTGGACCATTCCTGATACGCCATGTGGCTCCTCATTGAGGCAATTATCACGCTGGGATGTTTGACCCGACTGGTCCATCCTTGGTTTGCCCAGACTCGACCTTCTCTCTCTCTGCTCTCGTAAGAACGCAAGCCCAATTAACACCCCCTTCTTTCTCTGCTTTGCGATCTTCGGTTCGGAGACCTGTCGGGGCGCCGCCGAATCCTGGAACTCCAGCGAGGAGCTCAAGCTTTGACGATGTGCTTCAACCAAAGTGTCACCTTCATGAGGTAGGTGAAGAGGTTGTTAGTCACCCACGGAGATGGTAACTGCCCTGGATCCATAGGGTAGTCAACCAGCTGGCCTCCCATTGTCGTCTCTGCAGAAAGGGGATTTCGAGGAGGGATCAAACTGGTGTCCAGAACCACACCCATTCAGTCATGTAGCGCCGTCTTGAGGTAGGTGGATAGGTTTTCTGTCATTCACTAAGGTGGTGACGGCGCTGGATCATAGCGTAGTTGGTTCGCTAGCACCCATCGCTGTCGCTGGGGATGTGCCGCTGTGGCCTGGGTTCTCGGTGGGTTGTGATCAAGCTTCTTTGCTCTCGCGTCCCTGGGGCCTAAAACTTCTCGATGCACAAAGGATGCCACTGGAGAGTAGAGCACCGTTGCCTAGGTTGGGAGCAGTGAGGGAGAACTGGAGAAGATGTTCTAGATCTCGGTGGCTGGGGATGTGCCTGACCACGAAAGCGACGCCGATGGAAGATATGCATCCCGCCTTGTTCCTTCTCGTCTCCATCAGGATTGGAATCACCATCACGTTCCAGGTGGTGGTAATGAGAGAACAAGGTCTCACTCCACTGCTTTAGAACTCCACGCCGACAAAGATTCTAGGATGCGACGCTCCATGATTTGGTTGTTGGGAGGGTTCTTGATCGCTTTTGCTTGGTCAGTGCAGAACGTAGTCGTGATAAGAGTGAGGGAGGAGGAGTCGATCTCTCTGGTTCGTGCTGCTGGAGACAAGTGTTAGGGACAACTTGGTTCTCTCCAAATACGCCACCTCCCAACCTAAGCCAGGGTTTGTTGGATATCCCCATACTTCTCGGATCTGAAAAGCCTGCTAGACGAGTGTTGGGGGTGTAATATGGACCAGGTGATCGAGGTTGGGTGGATCGGCATGTTGTTCTGTTGCTCTTCCCGGATCTGTCGGAGGTTGAAGACACCTCAAGAGGATGTGGGCGTGCCTAAGTAAGGGAGTAGGTCAGCGTGACATCACAATCTCATCGATTCTAAATCATATAACTAAAGACTAAGGTTCCACCCCATATATTTTATTAATGTCCTCAACTTCAAATGCATACGTCTTTTCATAGAAATCTCCAAACGTTCTCAAATTTTAGAGTACGCTTGCAATATTCCAAGTCATATTATTCCATGTTTTGGGGCTCAGGGTCCATTGTTTAGTCATGTAACAGAATTTTTCAAACAACCTATGAATAGGTGTTTAAAGCTTGGACTCAATTCATATAATCATCAAACCATGAACTTACGGGTCTAAAACACTTGCTATGATACTAACATATCTCAAGGCTCATTAATTGGCCACATGAGTTTGATGTGAAAACTAACTAGAACTTTTGGCAACATAAGTACCCAATTCTGTGAATAAAAAGATATTCATTACAATTGAACTAAAATATATCTAATAATTATTCACGATCTTCTGATTCTATATGTGGTGTCAAAACCCTAAAATCTAGGTTATCACATTCACCCCACCTTAGATGGAATTTTGTCCTCGAAATTCAACTAATCTCATCCTTAAGAGGTTAATTAGGAGTTCAGCTCCATATACATCATCATTGCTTAGGTTCTAAGACCACCATAATTTCATGCACTCTAAGTTGACAGCTTAGGGTCTAGAGATTCTTGGGTGTGTCCACCCCACCTTATATATATGTGGAAGAGTCATTAAAGTCTTGGCCATAACATGACATCGTGATATCTTAGGATTACATCACCCCTAAGGATACAGGTTTTGTTCATACTTTTAACGTTCAAGAGGAATTCATTTATATGCCCTGGTATTCAGATTGTTCAAATCTAACATCATTAATATGTCTTATGATCAACATCTTAAAATGATTTCAGCATTAGAGGAGATTTATCTTCATCCTTGATATTAGGATTTTCTACTTAAGAAGGGCCTACGTAACATGTTTGACCATTAGGGTTTCACCCTATAGTGTGATATTCATACTCAACTTAGAAGCATACATTTAGAAGGATCAAAATTACGAACTATATTTTTGATCATCTATCCTATGATCCAAAAATATCTTTATATCAAATTCATGAGTTCAACTTTTTATGTCTTGCATGTATTATGTGAAGGAAAAAAGAGAATATACTAAGTTTATCCCATGATCTCAACATCATATATTTCGTATTTCATATGAAGGGGAAGAGAATATTTTGAAGTCAAACTTAGCATGATTTCAATCTTTGGTACTACATGTATGATATAGGGCGAATATAGAATAGGTCAAGCTTATACGAGTGACTCCTCATATATAAATCATCTATATAGCTCAAGTGAGGTTTCTATCATCATATATTAAGAAAGAGAAGAAGAAGGGAGAACATGTATTTTGAGTATCTTTTGCACAAAGCATCATACTCTCGTAACTAGAGTTCATATATTACCTCACTTGCAACTAATGATGAGATCTACAAAATATGTCACTCAAGCTAGGACCTAACTCAGCCAAAGGATTGACTTTATCATATGGGTCATCTACCCATCCTTCTATTTTACCCAATTCTCACATATAGATTTGAATCATGCATAAGGACTCAACTCAACACTCAAGGGTAATCTAGTGTAGGATATTTTTTTAACACATATCTCATATATTGGAGGCTAGGTCCTATGACCTTCTCCCTGTGGGTCTTACTCTCTCTAGAGTTCACCATATATCTCATCCTACCACTAGACATCCTCCGTGTATAAGAGCTTGAGGCTCATGCACACTCATCTCTATCTGAACTTAGCTTATCATAAGTAGGAAAAGGGAATGTACTTTCATCATCAAGATTTTGCTTAAATTCTCCAAAATTGGATTCAAATAATATACAACTTAAACCTATGTAAGGAAACTTATACCATCAGAGATCAAACTTAGATAAGAATTGACGTACTTATTTCAACTGTCATTCTATCCTCTGCTCTATGAATCACATATCTTGATAAGGCTCTAGACATCTAATCTAGACTACTCTCTCTTCTAGACTGATGTCACTCCATTTCACTTAGATTGCATGAACACTAACTACTCTCCAGTGTGAGGGACACATTTTTATATTTACATATATATAATAAAATATTATATAGTTTTTTTTCTTCGAGAAAGAAGACGTCAGAGAAAACACTCGAGGCTCGAGCCGATTGGAAAGCAAAACGAAATCAGCAAACCGAGTGTCCCACACACAGTAGATAGTCTAGTGTCATGTAACCTAGTGAAATGGTGAGAACGAGATGTAGACTAGTGTAGCTACCCAATTCATATGAGCTCTATATGGAGAGGGTTTCTCACACTTGAGTAAACCTAGTTCTCGAACATCTAGGTTCTAACCTAGAGGCTAGGTCAACCTTATTCCTATAGAACAACTTACTAAGTTTCTAAGGTTTAAAGTGAAAGCTGATATTTAGGTTTATTGTTTCATGGTGAGCAATTGTTAGGTGTAGCTATTGTTCATGCTCTGATACCAACTGTGACGTCCCGAATTTTGACTTCTCCACACCCTATTGGAAATGAGATGTCAGAATCCGAAAACATCATCCAATTATATCAGAAAGCGATCCGGAAGCATAATACGCATACATGAACATACGACCATAACATTTATGAACAATAACATGTAAATTTATACAACATGAATTATTACAACATGATTTACAGTTACATATTGAATGAAAATTTTACAGTCTAAGAACATGTATGCCAAACAAGAATCTACACAATAGGTACAACCTGGACAACTGCTCACTTCCCGTCTTTTATCCCAAGCTAGCTTTGAACCTAAAACATACGTGAAACAACAAATCAACACACAAGGTGTTGTGCACGTGGGCAGAAAGATACATATATTTATGGCTTTCATAAATTTTGAAAAAGATTTGCAGAAGGGAAGAAAATCATAGAAAACACTTCTTTATTAATTGAAATATGCCAATTTATGTCATTTTCCTAGATGAATTTCATTATCAAGGTGGACTAGTACCAAAACATAAATATGGGCCCATCCCCGTGTACCAAGTACTCTAGGGAAACTCCCTGTACACCATGTGCTCTAGGGAGGTGTACTAGCCAACATTAATCCATTCCCTCGTAAGGGGGATAATGAGCACCTTAAATAACTACAAAACATCTACTCATAATTTATGTTTTCAAGTGACAAAACAACGAGTACCACATAGCAATACTACATCCAATATTTGCAAATAGAAGAGAGCATACATACATATCATGATTGCAAGCAAGAAAACCATAGTCATATAATTATATAAAGCCCACGTACCTGAGTTCATAGATTCCTATATACATTCTTGATCATCTACATATCTGGTCATCACCTGATTAATAACAATTAATCATCATTAATATAGGTACACCATAATCTTGATATTTTAGGTCCAATTTAGGGTTTAGGCCAAACCTTGGTTCAAACTGATCTAAACTTGTGTTTGATATTTTTCTACTGAGTAGGGTGTCATTTTAGAGGTCTGGTCCAATTTGTGTAATTTTCTGATGACTGGTCTATTTTCTATAATTATTATGATGATTAAACATGTACTTAGGCAATAATGAGAAAAGGCCTAAAATTGCTCAATAATATCAACATAATAGTCAACATTTAGTTTCTAGATGATGTCAGGGTTCAAACTTATATTTATCAGATTTAATCTCAATCGTTTTCTAATTATACCATTTAAAAGAAGAATTATAATCTAAATTGAATATCATCATTGAAAGTGGTTCAAGGGTCTGATCTAGGAGTGCAGGATTAAAGGGAATGTTTTTCTGAGTCTGTGGGTATTTTTGGGGGATTTATTGGCTAAGGGAGCTATTTTTAATCCTATTTCCAGTATTCATGATATTTTTCTGGAATTTGAAGATGATTTACCTTGTGGACCATTCCTGATACGCCATGTGGCTCCTCATTGAGGCAATTCTCACGCTGGGATGTTTGACCCGGCCGGTCCATCCTTGGTTTGCCCAGACTCGGCCTTCTCTCTCTCTGCTCTCGTATGAACGCAAGCCCAACCAACACCCCCTTCTTTCTCTGCTTTGCGATCTTCGGTTCTAAGACCCGTCGGGGCGCCGCCGAATCCTGGAACTCCAGCGAGGAGCTCAAGCTTTGACGATGTGCTTCAACCAAAGTGTCACCTTCATGAGGTAGGTGAAGAGGTTGTTAGTCACCCACGGAGATGGTAACTGCCCTGGATCGATAGGGCAGTCAACCAGCCGACCTCCCATTGTCGCCGCCACAGAAAGGGGATTTCGAGGAGGGATCAAATTGGTGTCCAGAACCACACACATTCAGTCGTGTAGCGCCGTCTTGAGGTAGGTGGATAGGTTTTCTGTCATTCACTAAGGTGGTGACGACGCTGGATCATAGCGCAGTTGGCTCGCTAGCGCCCATCGCTGCCGCTGGGGATGTGCCGCTGTGGCCTGGGTTCTCAGTGGGTTGTGATCAAGCTTCTTTGCTCTTGCGTCCCTGGGGCCTAAAACTTCTCGATGCACAAAGGATGCCACTGGAGAGCAGAGTACCGTTGCCTAGGTTGGGAGCAGTGAGGGAGAACTGGAGAAGATGTTCTAGATCTCGGTGGCTGCGGATGTGCCTGACCACGAAAGCGACGCCGATGGAAGATATGCATCCCACCTTGTTCCTTCTCGTCTCCATCAGGATTGGAATCACCATCACGGTCCAGGTGGTGGTATTGAGAGAACAAGGTCTCACTCCACTGCTTCAGAACTCCACACCGACAAAGATTCTGGGATGCGACGCTCCATGATTTTGTTGTTGGGGGGGTTCTTGATCGCTTTTGCTTGGTTAGTGCAGAACGTAGTCGTGAAAAGAGTGAGGGAGGAGGAGTCGATCTCTCTGGTTCGCGCTGCTGGAGACAAGTGTTAGGGACAGCTTCGTTCTCTCCAAATACGCCACCTCCCAACCTAAGCTAGGGTTTGTTGGATATCCCCATACTTCTCGGATCTGAAAAGCCAGCTAGACAAGTGTGGGGTGTGTAATATGGACCAGGTGATCGAGGTTGGGTGGATCGGCATGTTGTTCTGTTGCTCTTCCCGGATCTGTCGGATGTTGAAGACACCCCAAGAGGATGTGGGCGTGCCTAAGTAAGGGAGTAGGTCAGCGTGACATCACAATCTCATCGATTCTAAATCATATAACTAAAGACTAAGGTTCCACCCCATATATTTTATTAATGTCCTCAACTTCAAATGCATACGTCTTTTCATAGAAATCTCCAAACGTTCTCAAATTTTAGAGTAAGCTTGCAATATTCCAAGTCATATTATTCCAAGTTTTGGGGCTCAGGGTCCATTGTTTAGTCATGTAATAGAATTTTTCAAACAACCTATGAATAGGTGTATAAAGCTTGGACTCAATTCATATAATCATCAAACCATGAACTTACGGGTCTAAAACACTTGCTACGATACTAACATATCTCAAGGCTCATTAATTGGCCACATGAGTTTGATGTGAAAACTAACTAGAACTTTTGGCAACATAAGTACCCAATTCTGTGAATAAAAAGATATTCATTGCAATTGAACTAAAATATATCTAATAATTATTCACGATCTTATGATTCTATATGTGGTGTCAAAACCCTAAAATCTGGGTTATCACAGCCATTGACAAGGCAACATGATATATCACTATTCATAAAGCTAAAGCATGCTTTCAATGAATATAGTTCCATAATCCATACCTGGATAGGATCATCATCTCATGACAACCTGCATGGTTAATTCAACTGATAACAGTAAACAATTCATTCTAGAAGTTATACTTTTAAACTCTTAGAAGAGTCAAGTTCCCCAATATTCATCAATCAGGGTTTACCATTCACAATGCATGTCCTCACCCTAGAATTAGGGTTTACCATTCACCTTATGGCGAATTGAACTCATAACATCATCATGTATGAGAAACATCATCATTAAATCTTTTAAATAGGATTAAGATTCACTAAACATCATAATTAGGGTTTCCATGATCTCACATAGGTGGATCATACCCTAAACATGCACATTCATGTGTATTGAAGGTATATTACTTGAGTTTCCACCATAAAAGGGTACTTTCTCTCTCTTAGGATACTTTCTCTCTCCTCTTACTAGTAGATGGTGATAACACCACTCTAGATAAGGTTGGATTAAGTCCTCATTGACTAGCATAAGCCAAACCATCACTATCATGTGATTTAGGGTTTGATTAGAACAAGGTATTACTCAATTAAACCCCTCAAGGGTATTTTGGTAATTTAACCTCATGATCACCATCATGGGTCAATTCATTAATCTCTTATTCCCTTAATGACCTAGGTTACCATTAGGGTTTAGATTAGATCACCATTGAACCAATTACACCATCAATTGATTAAGTACAAACCACCTTGAACACCTTCAAACGGTTTCAACCTTCAACCACCAAACGGTCTTGAGACTGTTTGGTGTCAAACGATCTTGAGACCATTTTCCCTCAAACGGTCTTGAGATCATTTGACCTCAAACGGTCTTGAGACCGTTTGGGTGCGTTGACCGTTTTGACTTTCAAACTGTTTGAAGCTTATGCGGTTTGAAATCGTTTGATCAAAGTATCTTGAGATCGATTGGTCCAAATGACCTTGAGATCGTTTGAGCCCAAATGGTCTTGAGACCGTTTGGTCCCAAATGGTCTTGAGACCGTTTGGCCTCAAATGGTCTTGAGACCGTTTGGTCCAAATGGGCTCAAACCTTTTGGACCTCCAGCAAGGTTCAAAAGTTACAAATGTTTATGGTTAAGTATGTTGAAGCCCTCAATTGGCCAAAGCCTTGTTAAACCCTTATAAATTGAGTCAATTAGGATGAACCTCAATCAATTGGACACCAAATTAACCATCAATTGAAAGCCAATTAGGGTTAAGTCCATCTCAATTAGGGTTTCAAATCGGATGGTCATCAATATTCAACAATGTGAATCAATTCAAGGTTGAACCTATCAATTGACCTCCAATTGGGCCCAAACTTGGCCCAAAAGGTCTTAAGGTCGTTTGGACATCATCCAAACGGTCTTGAGACCGTTTTCCCAAAGTTTGACCAAAAACCAAGTCGGTTGGATTAGGTTTGAACTCCAATTAGGTCTAAAATCAGTAATTTTTATCAATTCATCAACTTATTGCAATTGGACCCTCAACCTATCAAAATATCTCAACCTTAGACCTTCAAACGGTCTTGAGTTGTGCCCAAATGGTCTTGAGATCGTTTGGAGGAACCCCCAAACGGTCTTGAGACCGTTTGGGTCCTTCAACCCAAAACTCAACAAGATCTATATATGAAAACAACAATTTTAGCCCGATTAGGGTTTGGATGTTGAAGTACCTTCAACTCTCAATTGGTTAAGAATTAAACTTTGATTCTTTGCAGGAATGAAATTCAATATATTAACAACAGACCCTCAAACGGTCGTCCCTTGGTCAACCCTATCAAATGGTCTTGAGACCATTTCAATCCAAATGGTCTTGCAAGGTCGTTTGAGATCAAACGGTTTGAAATCGTTTGACCTTAAACGGTTTGCAACCGTTTGGACCAAAGGGGTCCAAGGTCGTTTGGTAAAGTAACCTAGGAATCCACGCTCATCATCTTCAACCTCTATCAAGGTCGGTTATTCCACCGTTTTGCTTGCAAAAGTGCAAGGAAGAAGGGAGGTAGAAGAAGAACTAATTGCTAAATTGCAAGAACAAAATATGCATATAAAGCAAAGAGTTTAGAGTTATAAAACCTGCCTTAGAACGTTGTTCCTAGAGATCCAAGCATCCAAGCTTCAAGCCTCTAATGGTATCTTGAGCTACACAACTCGGTCAGAGGTGATTCCTCCAAGAAAAGGTAGGATTGGTCGGCTAGAACTAGAAGACTAAGTGAGCTATCCACAAAACGAACCTTAAAAGATGAATTCACCCAAGAATCTGAGCTTGAAGATGGTTCTTCTCACCTTAGAACTACTTGGTCACCTCCCTGAGCTCCAGAGCTTAGCCTTGGTTGGTTGAGAAAGAAGAGAAGAAGTGAAGGAAATGAAAGATCCGTTCACTTGTTGCAAGGGAAAAGGCTTATATACTTTAGGTCTTTTTACACCATAAGGACCTCTAAAGCATGGGATTTTCATCCAAGTCCCTCCTTGCTCAAGGGAACGTCCAAACTCATCTAAATTTATGCAAAACTCATGTAATCTCAAGATATAAGGGTAAAGAAAGCCAACTTTCAACTAGGGTACATACATGAAAGGTCTCCATACCCATATTAGGTGATTTTTACCACAAAGATCACTTTTCTTTTCTGATTATTTATTGATGTATCCCTTACATGATTTCTACTATAAATGATGAAAAGAGTTATAAAAGATGTTCTAGAAGGTAAAAATTACAAGTTGCACACCTCAATTTGGGCAAATTGCACCTTACTCCAAATTAGGGTTTTTAAGCACAAGGATCATTCTACAAGCTGCATCTTGATGCCTAAGCTTGGAAAATCCATCATACCTCATCATATTCATTCATATGATGTATCATTATCAAAAGAACATCTCAACCTGTGAATTTGCAAGTTAACCCCTTTAACTGGGTAATTTGCACATAGGTCCCTGCATTACAAAATAATGCTACAACTTTGTTTAAAAGGAACGAAAATTTGAAGTATATGTTCCTGAGGAACTTAATTACATGCCAGGGAGTATTCACAAGTATATAATTACATATTTAGACAAAACTTCCAGGGTTAGGTTATAACCCAGGTCAGGGATGTTACAAAAAGCCTCCTCTTCCTCTTCATTCTCGTTGCTGTCATTGTTGTTGCCGTCGTTGCCACCGTCTTCATCTGAGATCTTGATGGCGATGATAGACCATCAAAAATGCTGAGCACCCTTGATGTGGAAGACAGGGTTTGGAAGTGAAAACTCTTGATAAGGGTGATTAACATGGCAGTGTGCATATGCCAGGCCATCACAAAGCAAGATGAGACTGGAGCGATGCAATTGCTGTTGGTTGACTTTACTCCGGTTGGAGAGGGGAGTAAGCTAGGAGAAATTTAACGCAAGATAGTGGACTAACGGTGTGATGAGCCCTCCAAAGTGGATTGGAGCCTTCCACATACTCCTCTTTACAACCAACACGCGCGTCAAGAAAAACGCGCCCCAATTACATTCTTCTCGCTTCAGCAACTTGTGTAGGAAAAACAAGTTTGTCTCTTGAAACTTGCTGAGAGACAGATCACCACGAGTGAACAAGGTTGTGCAAAGGATGCGGTGAAGAATCTGCACGAACGGATGCTTGAAATCCGCCATTGTCGCATTGTGGTAGCTCACAAAATTGTCGGGCGGCGTAGTCACTAACTCAGCAAAAATGGCATCATAGTTTGTCCTGTTGTCTGGCCGCCAATACTAATATCGCCCATGATTCTAGTTTTAGATGGAATTGAACTGCCGCAGGGTGAGAGTGTAATCATTGTTATACAGCCGGAAAGAAACGTGGCCCTTGATCCATTCCCGATTAGTTGCGATAATGTCGTTTGGCACGACACATATGTCTAGTGACGCCATGAACTCCACCACGAGCTCCTTGTATGTTGGCCATTCACCGAAGAATGGTTTCCCATCGGCGTGGAATTCCATCTCATCAGGCGTCCTTCCCGTGTGTCTCGCCTACCCCTTCAAGAATAGGCGAGGTTGGCCTCGAACCCCATATCACAGATCATTGCCCGATCAACATAGCACGTGGGCTCCATCTTTCTCTTCATCAATTCCTCATAGACCTTCCGAACCTCCGTGGAAGGATGGATAATCTACGGGAGTGGAATAGATGCAGTCAGTGGAGGAACGAACACTAGGATCTCCATTGGTGTCACGCGTGAAGAAGATGCGCCGGCGGTATGCACCATTGTGAAAGAAGAAAGGATAGAAGACGGAGCTTGGGGAAGGTCAGAGAAGAAATCTTCGCTCAGTGAAAAACTTCCTCCTTAATTGCTCATAGCCGGGCTCCGATTTCTCAACAAGACCCTCAACACAAGTGGAGGAGGAAAGCTTTGAAGGTGTGACGTCATATGACGACAATCCATCCCTTTTATAACCGTGGTTGGCGTTGCTATATGACCATCGATACCATCGACACGAGTCGATGGTATCGAATCCTATAGCAGAATCCAACTTCCACTAGCATCGACGGCTGTCGATAGCCTGATTTGGGCTCTCAGATCGATGACGTGTCGATACCATCGAAAGGTGTCGATGGTATCGTCCCATCCCACGGATCGACTCTCTTGATGCAGCAATCACCGTTAATTTCCTCTCACAGATCGGTGTCATGTTGCGTCGATACCATTGAAACAGGTCGATAGTATCGACTCTTCTTAGGGAACATACCCTCGCGAGGCCCGGCCGCCGCTTTCTGCCTGTAGTCGGGTCGATACCATCGAGAGGCCCGTCGATGGTATCAACTTCACTGAGACACATTTCATCTAAAAATCTCCACAGATCTCAATAGTATTGACATGCATGTCGATACTATCGACCTCATTTTTGCGATCAGCCTGATGGTGTGTCAATACTATCAATGAGGTCATCGATAGTATCGACACATCGAAATTTTTCCTGCCGCCTAACTGTACCCCTATCGATACCATCGACACAAGGGTCGATAGTATCGACCCTGCCTCAGTCCTTCACATTGAACAAACAATCAAGGTACCTTGTTTACACTAAAAACAAAATCAAACCAAAGTACAAAAGTGAAAGAAAATAAATGAAACTACCGATGGCTGGGTTGCCTCCTAACAAGCGCCCTTATTTAACGTCTTAGGCTAAACGAAATCAAGCTCCTCATGCATCAGAAAGTGCAATGAGTTTGACCTCATTCACTTTACTTGTGTAATGTTCACAAAAATACAACTTCAATCGTTGTCCATTAACCAAGAATGTTGTCTCACCATCACACACCATGATTGCGCCATGTGGCCCGACCTCCTCTACAGTGATCAATCCACTCCATCGGGATTTCAATTTCTCGGGATGCATCTTCAACCTAGAGTTGAAGAAGAGTACACGATCTCCTTTCTTGAAGACACACATCTGAATATGGTGATCATGAATTAGCTTTGTTCGCTCCTTATAGATCTATGAGCTTTCATATGCATTCATCCTCAGCTCGTTAAGTTCATTCAACTCAAGTAACCTCTTCTTTCCCGCTTCGTCATAGTTTAAATTCAGCTTCGTCAACGCCCAATGCGCTTTATGCTCTAATTCCACCGGAAAATGACAGGCCTGACCGTAAGACAACCTAAAAGGCGTAGTGCCTATAGGTGTCTTAAACGCCATCCTGTACGCCCACAAAGTGTCCGGTAGAAGGGTGCTTCGGTTCTTTCTCGTGGAAGCCACAGTGCGCTCCAAGATCATCTTAATCTCCCGATTGGAGACTTCCACTTGCCCCTGTGTCTGCGGGTGGTACAGGGTACCAATGTTGTGCTTTACCCTGTACTTTCTCAACAGTGCCACGAGCTTCTGATTCTGGAAATGCATACCTCCGTCACTAACGATCATTCTTGTTACACCAAACCTGCAAAAAATGTATTCTTTGACCAACCTGCACACTACAGCGACATCATTAGTCCTAGTGGGTATTGCCTCTACCCACTTCGACACATAATCAACAGCTAATAGAATGTACAAGTTTAGAATTTGAGGACACAAAAGGTCCCATAAAATCAATACCCCATAGATCGAACACGTCGACCTCTTGAAATACATTGAGGGGCATCTCCTATCTTTTTGAAATGTTACCTGCCCTTTGGAAGGAATCGCATTGCTGCACATAGTCATAGGCATCCCGGAACAAAGTAGGCTAATAATAACCACTCTCTAGTACCTTGGCTGTAGTTCTAGAACTTGCATGATGGCCACCTGTCAGTAGAGTATGGCAATGATGTAAGACACTTTCATATTCTACTTTCGGTACACACCTGCACAACACACCATCCCTGCACTGCTTCAACAGATTAGGGTCATCCCAAAAATAATATCGTAAAGAATGGAAATATTTCTTTTTCTCTTGGTATGTCCAATCCTATGGAATAATTTTGTAGGCGAGATAATTAACAATGTAAGAAAACCAAGGATCTTTCGATTTCATAGATAAAAGTTGTTAATCAGGAAACATCTCAGTAATGGGTATATGCAAATCCTTCTCATCTACCCTTTTCAACCTAGACAAATGATCCACAACCACATTTTCTATTCTCTCCTTATCGTTGATTTCAATATCAAATTCTTGTAAAAGTAAAATCCACATAATCAATCTAGGTTTGGCATCCTTGTTCTCCATCAAGTACTTAATGGCGGCGTGGTCCATACATACCATGACTTTTGATCCAACAAGATACTGCCGAAATTTTTCAAAAGCAAAAACAACAACGAGAAGTTCTTTTTCAGTTGTCGTATAATTCAACTGTGCGTCATTTAAGGTTGTGGATGCATAGAAAATCACAACGGGTTTATTGTCCACATGTTGTCCCAAAACAGCCCCAACTATGAAATCTGACGCATCACACATCAATTCAAACGACTTGGTCCAGTCCGGTGTTTGCACAACTGATGCGAAAATCAGTAATTCTTAAAGCACGTTAAATACATTGAAACACTTTTCATTAAAATCAAACATAACATCCTTTTCCAACAACTCAGATAATGGTTTGGAGATTTCAGAGAAATCTTTTATAAAGCGGCGATAAAAACCGGCGTGACCTAGAAAACTCTGTACCCCTTTAACCGAATTCGGTGGGGGAAATTTGGAAGTAACTTCGATCTTCACTAGGTCTACCTCCAACCCTTTGCTAGACACTTTATATCCAAGCACAATCCCTTCGGTGACCATCATGTGGCATTTCTCCCAATTGAGGAACACATGTGTGTCCTCACAACATTGCAAAACCTTATCCAAATTGTATAAACATTCGTCAAAGGACGCACCATAGATGGAGAAATCGTCCATAAAAACCTCCAAACATCGTTCAACCATATCAGAAAAAATGGAAATCCTTATCAAGATATGTGATACATAGATTAGATGATAGAATGATAGTTGAAATAAGCATGTGAAATCTTATCTAAGTTTGATCTCTGATGCTATACGTTTCCTTAAAAAGGGTCTAAGTTGTTTATGCATTGAATCAAAGTGTGAAGATTCTAAGCAAACTCTTGACGATGAAAGTACATCCCTTTCCTTATTTAAGATAAACTAACTTCAGATAGAGTTGAATAGCATGAGCCTCAAGCTCCTTTACAAAGGAGGACCTCTAGTGTTAGGATAAGATATGTGGTGAACTCTAGAGAGAGTGAGACCCACAAGGAGAGGGTCGTAGGACCTACCCTAAGATATGTGTGAAATGATATGTCCTAAGCTGGGTTACTCCTAGGTAGATGAATTGATTCCTTTTGCATGATTTAATCTTATTTGTAAGAGTTGGGTACAAATAATGTTATGGGTAGAAAACTCAGAAATTGAAAGTCAATCCTTTGGCTGAGTTAGTTCCTAGCTAGAGTGACATATTTTGTGAATCTCATCATTAGTTGCAAGTGAGGTAATATGAACTCTAGTTATGAGAGTATGATGCTTTGTGCAAAAGATACTAAAAATACATGTTCTCCCTTCTTCTTATCCTTCTTAATATATGATGATAGAAACCTCACTTGAGCTATGCAGATGATTTATATATGAGGAGTCACTCGTATAAGCTTGAACGTTTCTATATTCCCCCTACCATACATGAAAGATATAATTTTGAAATCATGATAAGCTTGAATTAGTATATTTTATTTCCCTTGATATCATACATGAATGAGATACATTTAGAATATTGAACTTGATATAAAGATATTTATGGATCATATGAGATATGATCAGAAATATAGTTCATAACTTTGATCCTTGTCAATGTATGCTTCTAAGTTGGATATGAATATCACAACATAGGGTGAAACCCTAATGGTCAAGAATGTTACATAAGCCCTTCTTATGTAGAAAAATCCTAATATCAAGGATGAAAATAAATCTCCTCTAATGCTAAAATAATTGTAAGATGTTGATCATAATTCATATTAATGATGTTAGATTTGAACGATCTGAATATCATGGCATATAAACGAATTCCTCCTAAACTTTAAAAGTATGAACAAAACCCGTATCCTTAGGGGTGATATAACCCTAAGATATCATAATGTCATGTTATATCTAAGACATTAAGTGATGCTTCCACATAATAAGGTGGGGTGGACACACCCAAGAATCTCTAGACACTAAGCTGACAACTTAGAGTGCATGCAATTATGGTGGTATTAGAACCTAAGAAATGATGATGTATATGAAGCTCAACACGTAAATAACCTCTTAAGGATGAGATTAGTTGAATTTCGGGGACGCAATTCCATATAAGGTGGGGTGAATGTGATGACCTCGATTTTAGGGTTTTGTATCCAATATAGTAATTGAAGCTCATGACTTCTTAATTGGTAAATTCCAAGTTAAGGTGACATTTATGCATAGACGGGTACCTTTGACCCACAAATATGATCACAATTCCATTATAGAATATATACTTTTGTTAGGGACTTCTATGGACATGTTGATGCTTAGCATGTATTATTAGTTAATGTTGAGTAGTCATGAAGTGAAGTGTCAATTGAAGCATAAATGGACTCAAATGATTTAATGATGAGCCTTGAGGTGTGATGTGATCAAAATGTACAAGGTAAACTTGTTTAGTCAATAATTGGTGATTCTCAAGTTATGGAAATTACATTGTCCTTAATACCCGTATAAATTAAGTTTTTGGAGGGAATTAGTTGACATGATAAACAATGGAGCTTGAACGAAAAACTTGGAGGACAACTCATTAGGTCACGATCAATGTAGTTGTTTTGCAAATAAGTACATATTCAAGTCTTTATATCTTTGGTTGATTTGACTTATTGAGGTTAATAACTATACTAGGATATATTACCTCATTTCATAAGAGCATATTGATACATATCTGATAATCTCCTAGATCCTAAAACTAAGGAGTAGGTGGCCCAGAAGGTTTCTATGATCTGGACTCATGAGGAAATAGTCATCGCGAGGTTCCTGCATATTCAACGGAGTTTGTTGTGTTTTGTGTTGATCAGTATACACCTAACAACTCCATTTTCTCCCCTCCCGCTGGCATGTCTTCATTCTTCTCACTTCTGATGTGAGAAAGGAGTAGCAGGACTTCGACCGACCAGAGACACTGACCTTAGGGATCGACTACTGCCTGTCACCCTCCATCTCAGGTGTAGCGCAAACCCCAGATCTGGTGGAAGCCCATGAGATATTCTTTACAAGGTGAGAAGACTAGATGAGAGACCCCCCCCCACTCTCCCTATCTTCTCTAGCCATGGTTCCATGCAAGATTGAAGGTGAAGGAATAGAGATACACCTCCCATGAGATAGAAACAGAGCTAGGTAATATCTCTAATGGTGGAAGTCACTGAAGATTTATAGCCATGGCCGGAGATCCCAATGATCCAGAGCTCCAGAGGAAACCACCGGAGCCGATTAGACGTGGAGGTTTACCTGGGATCAACGGAGCTGATGGTGCCCTCCATATCAGACGAGAAAGACCGGGTAGCGAGGTGATGCTCGTCGGAGGTCTCTCTCGCGGTGGTGACCTACGCTGGCGGCCTCCTCGAGCTCACGAGGAGGAGCGTCAGGCAGTTTTTGGAGCGGCTGGTTGTGTCTAGGGAGAGCTTCGAAGCGTTGGGAGGCATTTTTATCCAAGGAGGAGCTCTGGACGAGGACAGCTTGATCAACGGAGGAGGGCCTGTGTGGCGGTGCTCTGTTTCACAGAGGAAACAGAGACCGTTGGCTAGATCGCGAGAAGAGAGGACAGGCTGAACCGGGTCTAGGCATGAACCGCTAGAGAACCGGGTCCAGACCAAGTGAACCGGCCGCATGACCAATGAACCGGCGGCTCACTTGAGACCAGATGAAGAGCCTGAGAAGCCACGTGGCAGGCTCTCATTGGCCAAAAGGTAAATAATTTCAATAAATGAACATATCTTCAATAATTCATAGAAATTAGCTGGATGCTCAAAAAAATAAGTACAATATACCGAAATTCTCAGAAAAATGGGTAGAATGTAGTGGAAGCATAATATTTGTCTTTTTATGCACTAATCTCAGTTATATCATATAAGTTATGAAATGCTTAATTGATGGATAATAAATATCAAACATCAGCCTAAAATTATGGAAAAATGTCAGTAAGTCCATAATCATGTCTAGAATGCATATGATGTCAGATATCATTATGTTGATGCACACAATTCTATAATTTTGATTAATATGGATAATTAGGGTTGATAACCCTAATAAAATGCAATAAATGCGTACATGGTCAAAAAAATGATGAAATTTACAGAGTAAGCTTATATCAGTATATTGAACCTCAGTTTTAATTATGAGATCATAAAGATGAAAAAAATCCATGTTATATGAAGATGAATATTAATACATGGTTTAAAACCCTAATCTAGATTAATGATGTAACCTACGGTGAATATGTGCACAAAAATAGAATATTGAACCTAGTATTCAGATAATGGATCATAATCTGGAAAATGACATCATTAAGATAAATATAAGACAATAATGCAAGTAAACATAGGAATATCCTAATGAGATAATATAAACCCTAATGAACACCACTAGGGTTAAGATGATGAGAATCTGATGCTAGTATATGATTTTGTTATTAATCAGGTGATGACCAGACTTCTAGACGAGAAAGGATAAGTTAGGAATCTCTGAACTTAGGTATGTGGGATTTATTAAGTATAAGACTAGTTTTTTGGTTGCATATGATATGTGATATCTTGAATGCTCATATTTGGATATGATTGTCTGGTTGAACTATTATGAGTTATACTTCGCCAAATCTAATAGAACATAATTGAGTATGATGGGTTGTAGCTACATGCACTGCCTAATGCTGGATGTATGTGCGTAACATGGAGGTATGAAATCTGGCCCATGTTAGATGTATGTATCCCTCTCTTTTTCTTCTCTATGGCCCACATTATATGTATGTTGAAAAGGTGCTTGAAGTAGTACAATCACATCAAATGACATGTTAAAAGAAATGTTTACCTGATTATCGCTTTAAATAATGTTTTCTTTTAATCTTTATTTCTCAAGTTATTTCAATTATGCAAACATATTAGTATGTATCTTTCTGCCCACGTGCACAACACATTGTGTGTTGATTCGTTGTTTCATGTATGTTTTAGGTTCAGAGATAGCATGGGAGAAAAGACGGGAAGTGAGCAGTTGTCCAGGTTGTACCTATTGTCTAAGATCCTAGATAGCATACATGTTCATAGACTTGTAAATCTTCTTTTAATATGTAAATGTAATTCATGTTGTAATAATATACATGTTATTGTTGAGAAATTTTATGGTTGTATGTTCATGTATGCATATTATGCTTTCCCATCACTCTCTGATATGATTGGATGATGTTCTCAGATTCTGACCTCTCATTCCCAATAGGGTTTGGAGAAGGTGAAAATCCGGGGACATCACAGTTGGTATCAGAGCATGAACAATAGCTGCACCTAACAATTGCTCATCATGAAACATTAAACCTAAATCTCACCTTTCACCTTAAACCTTAGAAACTTAGTAAGTTGTTCTATATGAATTAGGTTTGACCTAGACTCTAGGTTAGAGCCTAGATGTTTGAGAACTAGGTTTAGACAAGTGTCTAAGACCCTTTCCATATAGAGCTCATATGTATTGGGTAGCTACACCAGTCTACACCTTGTTCTCACCATTTCACTAGGTGACATGGCACTGGACTATCTACTGTGTGTGGGACACATGAGTTTGCTAGTTTCGTTTTGTTTCCCAATCGGCTCGCACCTCGACAGTTTTCTCTGATGCCTTCTTTCTCAGAGAAAACTATATAATATTTTATTAGATATATGTAAATATAAAAATGTGTCCCTCACATAGGAGAGTAGTTAGTGCTTGTGCAACCTAATTGAAAGGGAGTGACATCAGTCTAGAAGAGAGAGTAGTCTAGATTAGATGTCTAGAGCCTTATCAAGATATGTGATACATAGATTAGATGATAGAATGATAGTTGAAATAAGCATGTGAAATCTTATCTAAGTTTGATCTCTGATGCTATATGTTTCCTTAAAAAGGGTCTAAGTTGTTTATGCATTGAATCAAAGTGTGAAGATTCTAAGCTAACTCATGACGATGAAAGTACATCCCTTTCCTTATTTAAATAAACTAACTTCAGATAGAGTTGAATAGCATGAGCCTCAAGCTCCTTTACAAAGGAGGACCTCTAGTATTAGGACAAGATATGTGGTGAACTCCAGAGAGAGTGAGACCCACAAGGAGAGGGTCGTAGGACCTACCCTAAGATATATGTGAAATGATATGTCCTAAGCTGGGTTACTCCTAGGTAGATGAGTTGAGTCCTTTTGCATGATTCAATCTTATTTGTAAGAGTTGGGTACAAATAATGTTATGGGTAGAAAACTTAGAAATTGAAAGTCAATCCTTTGGCTGAGTTAGGTCCTAGCTAGAGTGACATATTTTGTAAATCTCATCATTAGTTGCAAGTGAGGTAATATATGAACAATAGTTATGAGAGTATGGTGCTTTGTGCAAAAGGTACTCAAAATACATGTTCTCCCTTCTTCTTATCCTTCTTAATATATGGTGATAGAAACCTCACTTGATCTATGCAGATGATTTATATATGAGGAGTCACTCGTATAAGTTTGACCTTTTCTATATTCCCCCTACCATACATGAAAGATATAATTTTGAAATCATGATAAGCTTGAATTAGTATATTTTCTTTCCCTTCATATCATACATGAATGAGATACATTTAGAATATTGAACTTGATATAAAGATATTTTTGGATCATATGATATATGATCAGAAATATAGTTCATAACTTTGATCCTTGTCACTGTATGCTTCTAAGTTGGATATGAATATCACAACATAGGGTGAAACCCTAATGGTCAAGCATGTTACATAAGCCCTTCTTATGTAGAAAAATCCTAATATCAATGATGAAAATAAATCTCCTCTAATGCTGAAATCATTGTAAGATGTTGATCATAATTCATATTAATGATGTTAGGTTTGAACGATCTGAATATCATGGCATATAAACGAATTCCTCCTGAACTTTAAAAGTATGTACAAAACCCGTATCCTTAGGGGTGATGTAACCCTAAGATATCATAATGTCATGTTATAGCTACGACATTAAGTGATGCTTCCACATAATAAGGTGGGGTGGACACACCCAAGAATCTCTAGACACTAAGCTGACAACTTAGAGTGCATGCAATTATGGTGGTATTAGAACCTAAGAAATGATGATGTATATGAAGCTCAACTCCTAAATAACCTCTTAAGGATGGGATTAGTTGAATTTCGGGGACGAAATTCCATATAATGTGGGGTGAATGTGATGACCTCAATTTTAGGGTTTTTTATCCAATATAGTAATTGAAGTTCATGGCTTCTTAATTGGTAAATTCCAAGGTAAGATGACATTTATGCATAGATGGGTACCTTTGACCCACAAATATGATCACAATTCCATTATAGAATACATACTTTTGTTAGGGAATTCTACGGACATGTTGATGCTTAGCATGTATTATTAGTTAATGTTGAGTAGTCATAAAGTGAAGCGTCAACTGAAGCATAAATGGACTCAAATGATTTATTGATGAGCCTTGAGGTGTGATGTGCTCAAAATGTACAAGGTAAACTTGTTTAGTCAAGAATTGGTGATTCTCAAGTTATGGAAATTACATTGACGTTAATACCCGTATAAATTAAGTTTTTGGAGGGAATTAGTTGACATGATAAACAATGGAGCTTGAATGACAAATTTGGAGGACAACTCATTGGTCACGATCAATGTAGTTGAATTGCAAATAAGTACATATTCAAGTCTTTATATATTTGGTTGATTTGACTTATTGAGGTTAAGAACTATACTAGGATATATTACCTCATTTCATAAGAGCATATCGATACATATATGATAATCTCCTAGATCCTAAAACTAAGGAACAGGTGGCCCAAAAGGTTGCTACAATCTGGACTCATGAGGAACTAGTCATCGCGAGGTTCCTGCATATTCAACGGAGTTTGTTGTGTTTTGTGTTGATCAGTATACACCTGACGACTCCATTTTCTCCCCTCCCGCTGGCATGTCTTCATTCTTCTCACTTCTGATGCGAGAAAGGAGTAGCAGGACTTCGACCGACCAGAGACACCGACCTTAGGGATCGACTACTGCCTGTCACCCTCCATCTCAGGTGTAGCGCAAACCCCAGATCTCGTGGAAGCCCAGGAGATATTCTTTACATGGTGAGAAGCCTAGAGGAGAGACCCCCCACTCTCCCTATCTTCTCTAGCCATGGTTCCGTGCAAGATTGAAGGTGAAGGAATAGAGATACACCTCCCACGAGATAGAAACAGAGCTAGGTAATATCTCCAATGGTGGAAGTCACTGAAGATTTACAGCCATGGCCGGAGATCCCAATGATCCAGAGCTCCAGAGGAAAACCACCGGAGCCGATTAGCCGTGGAGGTTTACCTGGGATCAACGGAGCTGATGGTGCCCTCCATATCAGATCAGGAAGACCGGGTAGCGAGGTGATGCTCGTCGAAGGTCTCTCTCGCGGTGGTGACCTACGGCGGTGGCCTCCTCGAGCTCACGAGGAGGAGCGTCAGGCAGTTTTTGGAGCGGCTGGTTGTGTCTAGGGAGAGCTTGCGAAGCATTGGGAGGCATTTTTATCCAAGGAGGAGCTCTGGACGAGGACATCTTGATCACCAGAGAAGGGCCTGTGTGGCGGTGCTCTGTTTCACAGAGGAAACAGAGTCCATAGGCTAGATCTGGAGAAGAGAGGACAGGCTGAACCGGGTCTAGGCGTGAACCGCTAGAGAACCAGGCCCAGACCAAGTGAACTGGCCGCATGACCAGTGAACTGGCGGCTCACTTAAGACCAGATGAAGAGCCTGAGAAGCCACGTGGCAGACTCTCATTGGCCAAAAGGTAAATAATTTCAATAAATGAACATATCTTCAATAATTCGTAGAAATTAGCTTGATGCTCAGAAAAATAAGTACATTATACCAAAATTCTCAGAAAAATGGGTAGAATGTAGTGGAAGCATAATATATGTCTTTTTATACACTAATCTCAGTTATATCATATAAGTTATGAAATGCTTAATTGATGGATAATAAATATCAAACATCGGCCTAAAATTATGGAGAAATGTCAGTAAGTCCATAATCATGTATAGAATGCATATGATGTCAGATATTGTCATATTGATGCACAAAATTCTGTAATTTGATTAATATGGCTAATTAGGGCTGATAACCCTAATAAAATGCAATAAATGCGTACATGGTCAAAAAAATGATGAAATTCACAGAGTAAGCTTATATCAGTATATTGAACCTCAGTTTTAATTATGAGATCATAAAGATGAACAAAATCCATGTTATATGAAGATGAATATTAATACATGGTTTAAAACCCTAATCTAGATTAATGATGTAACCTAGGGTGAATATGTGCACAAAAATAGAATATGGAACCTAGTATTCAGATAATGGATCATAATCCGGAAAATGACATAATTTAGGTAAATATAAGACAATAATGCAAGTAAACGTTGGAATATCCTAATGAGATAATATAAACCCTAATGAACACCACTAGGGTTAAGATGATGACAATTTGATGCTTGTATATGATTTTTTATTAATCAGGTGATGACCAGACTTCTAGATGAGCAAGGATAAGTTAGGAATCTCTGAACTCAGGTACGTGGGATTTATTAAGTATAAGACTATTTTTCTGGTTGCATATGATATGTGATATCTTGAATGCTCGTATTTGCATATGATTGCCTGGTTGAACTATTATGAATTATACTTCGCCAAATCTAATAGAACATAATTGAGTATGATGGGTTGTAGCTACATGCACTGCCTAATGCTGGATGTATGTGCCTAACATGGATGTATGAAATCTGGCCCATGTTAGATGTATGTATCCCTCTCTTTTTCTTCTCTATGGCCCACATTAGATGTATGTTGAAAAGGTGCTTGAAGTAGTACAATCACATCTAATGATATGTTAAAAGAAATGCTTACCTGATTATTGCTTTAAATAATGTTTTCTTTTAATATTTATTTCTCAAGTTATTTCAATTATGCAAACATATTAGTATGTATCTTTCTACCCACGTGCACAACACCTTGTGTGTTGATTCGTTGTTTCACATATGTTTTAGGTTTAGAGATAGCATGGGAGAAAAGACGAGAGGTGAGTAGTTGTCCACGTTGTACCTATTATCTAAGATCCTAGATAGAATACATGTTCATAGACTTGTAAATATTCTTTTAATATGTAAATGTAATTCATGTTGTAATAATATACATGTTATTGTTGAGAAATGTTATGGTTGTATGTTCATGTATGCGTATTATGCTTTCGCATCGCTCTCTGATATGATTGGATGATGTTCTCAGATTCTAACCTCTCATTCCCAATAGGGTTTGGAGAAGGTGAAAATCCGGGGACGTCACACTTGTAGTGACTTGCTTCTCATCCAATCATGAGTTATATTAACCAGGAAAGCTTCAAGCGGCGATTATGGGTATGCATTGAAAATAGAACTTGCTATGGTGTCATCTTTAGTAGAGGGAGGGATGTCCTCCTCTTCATCATTAGGAAAACCCACATCTTTGCTAAGGGAAATAACCTTGGTCTGCTCCATGATGTCTACATCCAGTGTCCCTTTTTCTACTCTAGTCATCACATGAGCCATATCTAGAAATGGCTTCCCTAGACAGAGAGAGATATTTTGATCAAAGTGCTTAGCCATGCGACATTTTTCCTTAGCTTTAGATTGTGTGGTGCTCGAAGGCATGACCATTTCGAACCGATCGTCAGCGATACCCAAGGTCAAACGACCTCTCCCCATCTCATGTATCATGTCATCGGTGGCTTGAAAGGGTTGTCCAAGGAGTAACGCATTGCCCTGTTCATCTTGCATCACCATTATAATAAAGTTTGCTGGAAATGCAAATCGATACTTTCACCAAAACATCTTCAAAAATACCATAGGTCTTCACTACGGAATTATCTGCCAACTGTATTGTCATATTGCTCAGCCTTGATTCTTTTAATCCCAATTTCTTGAACGTATAAAGAGGCATCAAGTTTATTCTTGCCCTGGAATCACACAGAGCTTCGCTGAATTTCACCTTACCAATGTAACATGAAATATTGAAGCAGCCTGAATCCTCCCTCTTAGGTGGCAATGTGCCCATGATGAAGGCACTCACCTGCTCCTTGAGAACTACAACCTCAGTATCAAGGATCTTCCTCTTCTTAGTAATTATGTCTTTTAGAAACTTGATGTGACAAAGTGGTTTCTGGATTAATTCAGAGGACGGAATTTCTTTTAAGGTGTGTAGGTTGTGATGAAATCAACTTTTGAAACCTTTTGAACGATAAATGACATTAGTAAAATAATTTCGCGATCTATATTAAGATTACCAAGTGATATGATGAAAGTTGAAATTACAATGATGTTGATATCATGACTGAGATCCCTATATTTAATGTCTTTGAGGAATTTAATCGAATGATCTAACAATTGAGTTTTGACACCAAATTCGTGTACAAGGTACCTTGAGTAGTGATAAAGCTATGGTCATAATTTGGTGGCATTTGGATGCTCCTAGAGGGAGTTATTTAGGTTTGGAAATGTGTGAAATAATGTGCTTTTGAATGGTTGATAGACCTAAGATTATGGTTTTAATCAATGTCACACACCCTACACCTGAGTGAGCCACAGATTGGCTGCGTGGGCCTTTTTCAGCCCTTAGATCTGAAAGATCAGACGGTTGGCGAGTCACTTTCCTTGCAGTAGTTGCAACTGGTCAGCGACAATGGCAACCACGACATGGGAACGTGGAGGTTATGGGAAAGTATGATTTCATGTTGTGAGGTCCTATCTAACAGTCCGAGCATGAGGATAGGGAGAATGAACAATAGTCTTCCCTCTCATCTTTACCTCTGAGAACAGCTGGAGGAGGTGCCAGGTTAGCAGAGCAGCGTCAAGTCCATAGCTCAGTGGTAGAGCAGGATGAATGAAGGCTTGTGTGAGTTCCTTAGGATCTTGCGGCTCCATAGGACCCTTTTTCCAAATGTCCTCCATGCTTGGGGAGGATGCGCCCCTTTTCTCACAGCCTTGGTGACGACTGGCAGTGGTGGCCTCATAGAGATGGAGGATCTACAGTTGGCCATGGAGCTTGGGTGGTTGTGGTAGTCTGGAAGTATGATGCGGAGCTAGTGGCCACCAAAGGAGCATAGAGAAGTGCATGTTCCTGCTGATTGCTCACTGAGGTAGAGCCCAGCGGCGGCTCCATTGTAGAGCAGAGTTAGCGGTGGAGGTCCGCGACGTAGGGAACCGAGAACACAAACTCGCCGAAGGCTGGAGCTATGCGGCCGAGCTCTGACCCGGCCACAGCTGCGCCGATCGCTCACCCAAGGAGAGCCCAGGCGACGACAGTTCTCTGCGGAGGAATAGGTCCTGCTTGGGACTCGAAAGAAGGCGAGCTACGATGGAGACACCTCAACCTGGAGAGCTCCATTGCAACAACGGTGAGTTATTGGAGACCAGGGAGGAGCCGTAAGGAACAGAGGAAGCGGGTGGCACCAGGAGTGGGTGCCAGCGAGCTCCCCAAGTCAACAAGAGAGGCATAAAAGGAGGATTGCAACTGCAAATTCCTCTCACCGGAGGAGACCAGTCACAGCGGCGGTCTGCGTAGGGAGACGAGTGCAATGCTCGTGTTCTTTGCAAGAAAGGACCAGGTCTAGTAGAAATAAAACAACAAATTCCAGATTAAACCGGTTGGCTCAACCACGAACCCAGGCAACCAAGGAGTGAAGCCACGTGGCAGACCAGAATTGGCCGATCAATGGTAATTCTTAGAATTTCCCCTGATCTTGTATAATTCATAATAACTAGCTCACTTATCAGAAAAATACAAATAAGGTACCAAAATTCTCATAAAAATGCGTAAAACAAGATGGAAGTATAATATCAGGTTTTTGAGTAACTAATATATGTGATATCATAAATGATGTGTAATGCTTGTTTAGTGGATAATATGTTGGTATGTATGCCCTGAGAGCCAATCATGTGATGGTTGGTGGGATACATTAAGATTGATTTTGATAAACATAAAAGGTGAGCTTCCAATTCTTTATGGTTCAGTCATATGAGATAGAGATAGAACAGATTGAATGTCTAGAGAATGACAGTACTCAATGACATATGCCTTCAGGTTCATGACATGAACGATGAGATCATACAGATGCTAAGAGTTTGTACATTCTTGTTATGTCCCTAGTCGGATGTCATTGTGGAAGGTAGATAGACAGAAATGACACACAAGACTAGATTGTGGTGTTGGTTGATGAAAGAATCTTATTAGTCATGATATAGAGATATCAAACCAAACACATAGGTACTTGTTAGAGAACAAGGTACCTGACAGACCCACCGTGAGTTTGACACATGGAACCATGAGATGGTAGTCACAGTTAGTACTCACAGTGATGGTGGTGAGTGTGATTCTTAGACCTGAAATCACTGCACTCAACACATGTCATTGGGCACACTTTGACATCATCAAACACAGTCCTGAAACATGGGTTGTTATAAAGGTGATGATTGGGTGGCTTTGACACATGGGTCTTTTGAGGGGTGAGTGATAGATATGTGATTTGTCCCTCCGGAGGGAGTTTGATATCCATGGCCACTTGATGAGTAGGATTGAGAAAGGCGTGCACGCATGTGTGAATCAGTATATGATACTGATGTCATACATATCTCTTCCAGTCTACTCTGAGATCAAGGAAGTGAATGAACATTGACAGGATGACTGTTCCATGCCTCGAGTTCATTCGGGATATCAGTGACAAAGGAATTATACATTCGCTATAACACCATTCGCGGATTGTAGGATGAAAGTTGTTCTCCAACTTTCTACTTTCACTTGGGTAGCACTGATGTGTGACTAGGAACCACTCTTTGCTTGTGAAGTCATAAGTGTTATGGACTTTCACTGCCAACGTGAAATGGACCTGTAGGGTCTCACACATAGGATTTAACCTGGATGTGGAGTTTTGTACACAAAGCAATGTTTAGATTGATTACTAAAGGAGTTTAGTAGTTCAATTAAACACTCAATCAGTCGATGGCTCAATATTGTATGGTTCAAGGTGTTGGACACATTTATTGGAGTATCAGATTTATTGAAATCACATTTGACTGATTCTGCACAACCTGCATTCCCAACCGATCAGTTCATGTGATGAACTGGTCGGCTGAGGCTGCTGAACCGGTCGGTTCAATTGTTGAACCGATCGGCTCATGCACAGAGTGAAACGACCGATTCAAGTGTTGAACTGACCGGTTCAACTGGTGCAATCGAGCAACTTGGGAAAGTAGGATTGGTGAGAATTTTCCTTTCGTTTCAAATTGCCCAATTTGATTGGGAATAATATTAGTATTCGATGCCAATTGGGAAAGAAACAAGGAAAGTCAATCGGGAACCAAACTGGAACCCCAATCGACCGGTTCATGAGTGAACCGATCGGTTCAAGGGTCCCAAATGATCGGTTCAGTGGTGAACCGATCGATTCAGGTCCCCAACCGACCGGTTCACTTGTGAACCGATCAGTTCAGGTTGCGAGATGGTTGCTTTTGGTGGAAAATCCTGAACCCTTCTACTCCTGCTTTAGTCCCGCATTGCCCGGGATGGAGAACCCTGTCCCATGACTCTCCTCTATATATAGGGGTATTGGGGGCTTCTCACAGTACAACTCTGTGCAACCAGTCACTCTGGAAGTTGTCATTCTCTCTGGTTTTGGTAACTGTGAGAGAGCCTGAGCAAGTGCTTCCCGCAAAAGGGAGGTGCAACAAGGGAAGGACAACTGCAGTTGCAACAGGAGGCAGGAGAGCGTGTTGGAGACTAGTACATCAACAGGAGGGTGCGACTCCTTCCACTTCCTTGTGGGACAAGGAGAGTGGAGTTCCAGGTGGTCCGTGTGGACTACTACAGAGGCGGGAGGACACTGCCGCTTAGGAGAACAACTGTCATCCGACAGTCCGGTTCGAGTAGGAGTTGTCAGTCCCGGTGCGACCAGGAGCTGCACAGACACCGTCGAAGTCCGGAGTTGAAGACCGCGCATTGCGCGAGGTATTGTCGTCGAGCAAGCCTCGGGACAAGGTATGATTCCACAAACCATCCTTTCCTACTATATAGACATTGATGCGTTTCCTCGGTATGGGTTGGGGAGAAAATTTTTGTTTCCGCTGCCTTCTCTGTCTCCCCAAAACCCAATAGTGGTATCAGAGCCATGTCAACTGCTCTATGTTTTAGGAATATCAATATGATCGATTTTGGTTTGTCGCCTTTAATTATTGCATACGATGCAAATAATATCAGCTTTATGCATGTCCAATCCTAAATCCACAAATCCCTAATTACATATATGATGTGTATTATTAATGCACTCGATACGCGTCTCCCTTAAACGAGTTTTGTGGTGGATGTGTGTAGCATGATTATGGCCTATAAACCCCTATCTATGATTGGTTGTATGTGGTTGCTTGCGTCTCAGTCTGCGCACTGATCTTCCCTCTCTTATTCCTGATGTAACTCGAAATAATTTGAGATTCTTTCCTACCTTTGCTCCCCCCCGAATGTAAATCGGTGTTTCTCTTTTAAAGCAATGTAATAAATAGAATAGGATTTTTTTTCCTATTATGTCAAAGACCGGCGGACATCAAGACGACTGCTCAGACGGTCGGTTCAAGGAGTGAACCGATCGGTTGACCTTCCAGACGGTCGGTTCAAGGAGTGAACCGATCAGTTGATGACCAGTTCGAGGAGCGAGACGAGCAGGTGGCAGACATGACGAGCTGCACGACGACCAGGCGAACTGATCGGTTGGAGGAGCCAACTGATCGGCTGGTGGCACCCAGACGACCGGCTGAAGAGTACAGATCATTCATGTGATGAGTTGATCTACATAGATGGAAAGGCACAGAGTTCATCTTGTACAGGTTGCATGTGATGTAGAACTAGATGACCGTGATTCCTCTTGGCTCGAGGAATCACATTAGGATGGCCATAATCATCGCTTTTTATCGAATGTGCATGTTTTATGTGGGATATAGCATGTATATGATACGTACTATGTATTGTGGTGATTGGATATGTATATGTATATAAAACCAAATCCCTCATTAAAATATTAAGTTATAGATGCCTTCCAAATGCGACACACATGAAAAACCTGTTCGACCAAGTGTGGGCACGCCCTAGCGTGGTGCACCGTCTACCTCGTGGAAGCGTGAAGGATGAATGTGTGGGTCTGCCCTAGCAGGGTGCATGTTCATCATGTTTGCTTTGGGTCAGACTTAACAAGGTGATCTAGATGGGATCTAGTACCTTGAGGCATGGAGATGATCATTGCAAAGAGTTGTATATGACATCTTATCAAGAGTTGCATATTATGCAATTGCCAAAAGTTTCCTACTTGAGAGATCTATGTTGTGGGTGACAGCCCTAGCTGGTCCATGGCTTAGAGGATTTCAGGATCTTGCCCACTAGAAGGTTGCACGCTGCAATCTTCCGAATTGATGGTGAGGGCTATCAATTTGAAGTAAAATAGTGGGAGCAATAATTAATTAAGGGCCTAATTATATCGTCAAACTTTCAAATCAATCAAATAAGTCAAAAATGAGTTTTGGACTAAAATTGCATATTTTCCTTTTTGTAGTTCAAATGGCAACAAACAACAACAACTTTTCTTAGCGATCGGTCCTTCACAAGGACAAGCTAAATGGGACAAACTTCCATGACTGGTATCGAACATTGAGAATTGTTCTCACTCAAGAGCGTAAGCTCTATGTCCTGGATACTCCAATTCCAGAGGAACCCGCTCCTAATGCACCAAGGATAGAAAGGGATGCTTACAAGAAGCATTCTGATGATGCCATTGATGCAAAGTGCTTGATGCTATGTTCAATGAACCATGAGTTGCAGAGGCAACATGAGAACATGGGTGTCATAGAGAAGATTCTGCATCTCAGGAACATGTATGAAGATCAGGCACGGAAAGAGAGGTACAATGTTTCTAGGGCGCTGTTCAAGTGCGTCATGACAGAAGGAGATCATGTTGGTCCTCACACACTCAAGATGATTGGGTATGTGGAGAACCTGCAGAGACTGGGATTTCCACTGAGCCAAGAGTTGGCTACTGACGTGATACTGCAATCATTGCCAGAATCTTACAGTCAGTTTGTGATGAACTACAACTTGAACAGCTTTGATAGGCCACTGTCAGAGTTGTTGGGCATGTTGAGGACAGCCGAGTTACGGATGAAGAAGGACAAGCCTAAGTCCGTGATGGTGATCACGAGAAATAAAGGCAAGTCCAAGCGCAAGGGCATGGGCAAAGCTAAGAAAGGTTCTGAAGCTAGCCAGGAGTCCAAGCCATCTTCAGCTCTCAAGGCCAAGGGAGGCGTGACCAAGAAAGGAAATTGCCACCATTGTCAAAAGCCAGGACATTGGAAAAGTAATTGTCCTCTCTACCTGGAAGAACAAAAGAAGAAGGAGGCGACTGTAGCCTCTACTTAAAGGTGTCATATAAATAAACTTGTAACACTTTTTGAGGTATATGATACCAAGATGTAAAGTGTAAAGCATTCTTACTTGGGGCAAGTGTTGCCTTTATAGATAGGAATACTTTAGTTTATTTTCAGCCAATAAGGCATGTAATACAGTTATGAACTGCTATTTCATACTTGCCAATAGATAGAAACACTTTATTTTTGCATATTGTATGATAATGATGGCAATTAATAAAGAGATGTTTCAATGTGATCTTTGTGGCAATGCCTTATTTATCTTGTGATATTTGATATGCATAAGATAAGACGATACCTAAAAGTTATAGATAACTCAAACAATTTAATTAGCATTAATCATGAGAAATTCATTTCTAGTTTCCGTGTGATGGATAAAACTAGACTCTTTTGGTTAGAGAACCAGTAAGGGACATGAATATCTTGGATATGATTAATCAATCTTCACTAATGTAGTGGGAGAGTGATTATCCTATTAGGTATAATACATGTGATGTATTTACATACCTATTGGAATAAATGCTAATACTTCAAATGGTGTTTAGAGAAATACCAATATGAATGTCTTGAAGTGTTCAAGATTATCATAGATGAAGTACAAGTTTGGTATAGTATTAATTCTTGATGAGATCAATGGATAAAATACTTGGACCAAATGTTTGAGATCCTTATGAGTGATTATGATAGTGTATCATAGTAAACTCATGATTAAGGCATAGTAATGTCTAAATCAAGAAGGAATCATACTCTAAGGAGTTAGAGAATGATTATCAAATAACTGAATTCTTCTTAATAAAGAATACCCCACACTAATAAAAGAAATTAAGAATCACAAGGGTTGTGAGTTCTTATATCTTTAACAGATACACCTCAATTATCTATGTGATGAGTTGTTCATGTGATGAATCAACTATCAAGATGAATATGAGGAACCGAATCTTGAGTTATGGTTTATGACCTTTACATCCTAAATGACGTCCATGTGAACCATAAGGTATGACCTTGATGGTAGCACTCATTGGATCATATCCATAAGTGAAGATGAGTCTTAAGTGTTAAGACACATGGATAACATTTTGAGAAGGATGATGCTTGTTGATTGCAACTTAATGACGAAGACATTTGGCATATGGATACTAAAACCAGGATGTGTACGTGACACAACCTATAAGGTTTATGAATCAACTAATGCAAATGAAGTCTATAAGTTATAATGGACTAATCAATGTGATTGATTGAGTACAAGCAACTCAAAATTGGATCTTTATTTTGATGATATAGTCAAAGGGTTTGACTGATATGTCAAAGATAAAGAAGGGATCTGTGATTTAGTGGGAGCGTGCTCACATTCCACATATTGATGTGAAATGGAAATGTTCTAGATTGGAAATCTGAATGTGGAAATTATCTTTAAGGAAGATAGAGATGTTTCCTATGTGATAGGAATAGAGATCTATAGAGATAGTTCACAAAAATCTCTTCACCTGGAAAGAGAGAGCATACATTGACAATCTGTACTGAAGTGTTCAGTATGCACAGATTTAGTGGGAGAAAACTTGTCCATGATTACATGGAGTTAGTATCCCAAGGACAAGTGTCCAATTCTTATGAAGAATGGGAACACTAAGAATAGATATGGATCTATCATGTATGTAATCATCCCATTATCTTGCATGTATGACATGGCAAGAATATAATGCATTCATCATCTTGTATGTAGGACATGACAATATGATGTGCTCATCCTGATAACTCGTATGTGGGACATGACGAGTGGATGTATGTCTGCTTCCAGTAAGGGTTACTGGAATACCATGAGAACTTGATAAGTGCTTGTGAAGTACTAGTTCTATGGAGATAAGGAAGAGTTCGATGTAAAGAGTTACATTGATGTGAACTTCCGAAAGGACAGAAAATTAATCGCAACATATACATAAGATGTATAAAAGTGAATGTTTGTTGATAATTGGAAGTGTTCCAATAAAGCCATTTAAAAGGGAAATGTCGAATATCTATGTGTTAGTGAACAATAGTGGATACTATATGGATCTGAAAGTTCATGAGATGAACTTATATTCCACTCATTGATGACAAGTCTGGAATCCTTGATCATGCAATGTGGCTAAAGGTTAGCAAATGGAATACAAGATCACATATTACGGCAACTCCATCTCCTACGTGTGACGTACAGTGAAGAGATGAGAGACATACAATTTATACAGACTTTGGCAAGGTGTTGCCATTACTCACTATGTTGGCACTACAGCACAGTAATATGTCGGACATGTTTGAAGATCACTATGAATATGATTCATGGGTGATTGGCTCGTAGTGCAAGTGGGAGTCTGTTGGTATGTATGCCCTGAGAGCCAATCATGTGATGGTTGGTGGGATACATTAAGATTGATTTTGATAAACATAAAAGGTGAGCTTCCGATTCTTTCTGGTTCAGTCATAAGAGATAGTGATAGAACAAATTGAATGTCTAGAGAATGACAGTACTCAATGACGTATGCCTTCAGGTTCATGACCTGAACGATGAGATCATACGGATGCTAAGAGTTTGTACATTCTTGTTATGTCCCTAGTCGGATGTCATTGTGGAAGGTAGATAGACAACAATGACACACAAGACTAGATTGTGGTTTTGGTTGATGACAGAATCTCATTAGTCATGATATAGTGATATCAAACCAAACACATAGGTACTTGTTAGAGAACAAGGTACCGGACAGACCCACCGTGAGTTTGACACATGGAACAATGAGATGGTAGTCACAGTCAGTACTCACAGTGATGGTGGTGAGTGGGATTCTTAGACCTAAAATCACTGCACTCAACACATGTCGTTGGGCACACTTTGACATCATCAAACACAGTCCTGAAACATGGGTTGTTATAAAGGTGATGTTTGGGTGGCTTTGACACATGGGGCTTTTGAGGGGTGAGTGATAGATATGGGATTTGTCCCTCCTGAGGGAGTTTGATATCCATGGCCACTTGATGAGTAGGATTGAGAAAGGTGTGCACGCATGTGTGAATCAGTATATGATACTGATGTCATACATATCTCTTCCAGTCTACTCTGAGATAAAGGAAGTGAATGAACGTTGACAGGATGACTGTTCCATGCCTCGAGTTCATTTGGGATATCAGTGACAAAGGAATTATACATTCGTTGTAACACAATTCACAGATTGTAGGATGAAAGTTGTTCTCCAACTTTCTACTTTCACTTGGGTAGCACTGATGTGTGACTAGGCACCGCTCTTTGCTTGTGAAGTCATAAGTGTTATGGACTTTCACTACCAACGTGAAATGGACCTGCAAGGTCACACACATAGGATTTAACCTGGAAGAGGAGTTTTGTCCACAAAGCAATGTTTAGATTGATTACTAAAGGAGTTTAGTAGTTCAATTAAACACTCAATCAGTCGATGGATCAATATTGTATGGTTCAAGGTGTTGGACGCATTGATTGGAGTATCAGATTGATTGAAATCGCATTTGACTGATTCTGCACAACCTGCATTCCCAACTGATCGGTTCATGTGATGAACCGGTCGGCTGAGGTTACTGATGGCTCATGCACAAAGTGAAACGACCAGTTCAAGTGTTGAACTGATTGGTTCAACTGGTGTAATCGAGCAACTTGGGAAAGTAGGATTGGTGAGAATTTTCCTTTCGTTTCAAATTGCCCAATTTGATTGGGAATAATATTGGTATTCGATGCCAATTGGGAAAGAAACAAGGAAAGTCAATCAGGAACCAAACTGGAACCCCAACCGACCGGTTCATGAGTGAACTGATCGGTTCAAGGGTCCCAAATGATCGGTTCAGTGGTGAACCGATCGGTTCAGGTCCCCAACCGACCGGTTCACTTGTGAACCGATCAGTTCAGGTTGCGAGATGGTTGCTTTTGGTGGAAAATCGTGAACCCTTCTACTCCTGCTTTAGTCCCGCATTGCCCGGGATGGAGAACCCTGTCCCATGACTCTCCTATATATAGGGGTATTTGGGGCTTCTCACAGTACAGCTCAGTGCAACCAGTCACTCTGCAAGTTGTCGTTCTCTCTGGTTTTGGTAACCGTGAGAGAGCCTGAGCAAGTGCTTCCCGCAAAAGGGAGGTGCAGCAAGGGAAGGACAACTGCAGTTGCAACAGGAGGCAGGAGAGCGTGTTGGCGACTAGTACGTCAATAGGAGGGTGTGACTCCTTCCACTTCTTTGTGGGACAAGGAGAGTGGAGTTCCAGGTGGCTCATGTAGACTACTACAGAGGCGGGAGGACACTGCCTCTTAGGAGAACAACTGTCATCCGACAGTCCGGTTCGAGTAGGAGTTGATAGTCCCGGTGTGACCAGGAGCTGCACAGACACCGTCGAAGTTTGGAGTTGAAGATCGCGCATTACGCGAGGTATTGTCTCCGAGCAAGCCTCGGGACAAGGTATGATTCCACAAACCATCCTTTCCTATTATATAGACATTGACGCGTTTCCTCGGTATGGGTTGGGGAGAAAAATTTTGTTTCCGCTGCCTTCTCTGTCTCCCCAAAACCCAACATAATAAATAGCAAATGATGACATAAAATAATGGAAAAATATTAGTAAGTCCATAATGAGGTATAGAATGCATATGATGTCAGATATGGTCATGTTGATGTACGAAATCATGTAATTTGCTTAATATGGTTAATTAGGGATTTTAACCCTAAATACAATGCAATAAATGCATACATGCTCAATAAATGATGAAATTTACAGAGTAATCTCATATCAGTATTTGGAACCTCAGAATTAAATATGAGATCACGATGATACCCACAATCCATGTTATATGAAGATGACCCTTAATACATGTTATAAAATCCTAATCTACGTTAATGATGTAACATAGGGTTAACATGTGCATATAACCATATGTAACAAAGTAATCAGATTATGTATCCTAATATGGAATATAAGATCAATAACCTAATTACAAGAAGATAAGACAAGTAATCATGAGGATATCATAATGAGAAAAGTAAACCCTAAAATGAACACGTTTAGGGTTAAGATGAGACGTATGATGATGAGAACCTAATGGTGATATATGATCTTGTCTTGATCAAGTTTAGAAAAGATATAGTTGACATGAGGAATATGATGATTATGTTTGTCTTGACCAAGGTACGCCATTACCTCTCACTTGGCTTATTATATAATATGCTTGAGTTATATGGTAGTAAAAACTTGGCATATGATATTGATTTAAATGGTTGTTCTTGCATGATATGTTACTTGATTTTTCGTAATTATGTCTATGAACACATGAAACAAAAAGTATCTATTCCATTATATGAAAGCAATAACTCTTTGGTAGTGTGCTTGGAAGTGACCTAACTCTTTGGTAGTGGTCACATTGTACATATGACCTAACTCTTTGGTAGTGGTCTGGCCTAACTCTTTGGTAGTGGTCACCTTGTAAAAATGATCTAACTCTTTGGTAGTGATATAAAATGCCTTGGTTATAATGGAAAATAAGCTTAAAATATGTATTCTCTTTTGTTAATGAATATCTTTGTGCAAGTATACACTTTTCTTATATTCTTCTGTTACTGCCAAGTATTAGTTTTATTTTATTACCAAGATATGATGAGACATATATAAAAAGATACATAGGAGTACTCAGTACATTATTCATGAAATATTGTGCTGACGTGTACCACATGTAATCTTTTGTTTAGGTTGTGGTTATGCTCTTGAAGATCCAGGATAGCTGAGAGTTGTGTAGCGAGCTGATGTACAGGTGGACCTGTTGTCCTATGATCCTGTAGTTTAGTGGTAGTACATATATATGTATAGTCTGCTGTTCAATATGTAATATCAAATGTTGTAACAATTCATATTGTAATTATATGTTGAATGGTGAACATGTGTGTATGGTTTTATTATTGTTCATGTACATGTGCTACTGATTGTTTCCTTTTGACTTCCTCTGATTCTTTTCTTCTTAGCCTTGTGTGGGATGTTTAAATTGGTATTCTTGTTGAGGTGAGGGTTTCAATTTGGACGTCACACATCAGGTTAAGTTTTAGAAAATCTGGGGACGTCATTGGTGGTATCAGAGCATGAACAATAACAAAGCCTGACATTTGCTCATTATGCAACTCAAACTAAAGAAAATCTTGAGCTTAATAATATTAAGGGTTAGATTAGTCATCTTTTAGAGACTACATCTAACCTAGCCTCTAGGTTAGCACCTAGATGTCTGAGGACTAGGTCTATACTGGTGCTTGTTGAGTAGCAAGTCCTTAGATGTCTTTCTTTCCTTGTAGTGCAGCAGTATGGGACATTGCACTATTTGGAAATGATGTGCATCAAGGGAAGAGAAATCCTAGACATATAGAGCTCATTGTCTAGGATAGCTACACTATTCTACACCATGTTCTCACCCTTTTCACTAGTTTTCATGACACTGGACTCTCTACTATGTGTGGGATACTCGTTTCTGGTTTTGGTTTTTGATTCCAAATGAATCGAACCTTGATAGTTTTCTCTGACGCTTGTTTTATCGGAGTAAAAATATACAATATTTTATTATGTATATGTATTACAAAAATGTGTCCCTACACATGTACGAGTAGGAGGTGATCATGCAACCTAAGTGAAAGTGAATGGCATCAGTCTAGAGGAGAGAGTAGTTCTAGATTAGATGTCTAGAGCCTTTTTGATATATTTTATAGATGAAATAGATGAAATATGTTTTGATGATATGATGTAGGTCTTATATAGATGACATAAGATAATATGATCATTTATGTTTGTCTTTGAGGACTCAAGTTTAGTTTGAGGATTTGTGATAAGTTTTGATGATACAAGTAACTAGGCTTTTATGAGATAAGATGTCTTGAGTTAAGACAAGATTGTGAGTCAACATGAGCCTCAGTCTCTTTTATGAAGGAGGACCTCTAGTGTTAGGACCAGTTTTGGGGTTAGCTCAAGAGAGAGCAAGACCCACAGGGAGAAGGTCAGAGAACCTAGACTCCATGATATGAGAAATACGAGAAATATGTGATATGATATGTCCTAAACTAGACTACTCCTGAGTAATTGAGTTGAGTTGCTTTATGTATGACTCCTATAGTTTTGTTGAACCCTAGATGTCCTTGGGAGGACCAAACCCTAGAGATAGAGAGAGGCTCGTTATATGTGCATATGAACATGAATATGATTACCTACCATCTGGGTGAGGGAGAGAGCCCAAGACCCTAGAGGAGGTAGTTATGTTTGTTTTTGAAAAGCCTCGTGCTCGGGCTGGTGGTTTCCCATATAGGAATCTAGTGGTGTATATAAGAGAGTTTTGGGTAACCATGTTTCATGGGTAAGAGGTGAGAAGAGAATGTCATAGAATGTTTCAGTTCTTGCTTTGTGGCTAGATCTTATGAAGTTGATCTCTAGTGCCAGTGAGGTAATCTGAGAACCCTAGACTAAGAGAGAGAAGATAAAGTTTGTATATGAGATACTCATAGAGTTGAGTTAGCTCAAAGAGACTGAGCATGACACTACCCTCATGGTATGGGTTAGAGGAACCTCTTTTGGCCTAAGTAAAGTTTTGATATAATATAAGTTTGTTTGGCACAATCATGATATATATATATATATATATATATATATATATATATATATATATATATATATATATATATATATATATATATATATATATATATATATATATATATATAGAAGGATGTGATCCAATCTCGAGATGTGATATAAGTAGATATGGCATGATGGAAACGTAGAGATGGTTTTATAGATATCAAGGCATAAAACGGTTAACCATATACATGAATAATGATGATAATGTGAAATTTGTTGGCTAATCTCGTGATGAAATCACTAGTAAATGTTGCAATTTATTATGAGTGATGAAATAAGATCTTGTGAATGAAACATGTTACATGAGTTAATCTTAGTTAACTCCTTTAGAATATGGAATGTGATGTGAGAACTCTAATGCATGACTAAAGATAAGGAAGAAAATCTAACATATGAGATATGTATTGACATAACCTAAGTTTCTAAACCTTGAGTTTAACCTTGAACTTCCCTAACAGTGCTTTGGATACATGGTTCTAGATAACCTTTGTGAATATGTTACACATAGAATAGTGCCTACATAGGGATGAAGGCAAGATAAGGTTTTCCCTAGATGTATGAGTATGGTTGACTTTCGAAGACAAAAGTTCTTTTAAGATGTATATGATGTGACAAAGTGGTTTTCGGATTAATTCCGAGGACAAAATTTCTTTTAAGGTGTGTAGGTTGTGATGAAGTCAACTTTTGAATCCTTTTGAACCATAAATGACATTAGTAAAATAATTTTGCGATCTATATTAAGATGACCAAGTGGTATGACGAAAGTTGAAATTACAATGATGTTGATATCATGACTGAGATCCCTATATTTAATGTCTTTGAGGAATTTAATTGAATGATCTACCAATTGAATTTTGGCACCATATTCGTGTACAAGGTACCTTGAGTAGTGATAAAGCTATGGTCAAAATTTGGTGGCATTTGGATGCTCCTAGAGGGAGTTATTTAGCTTTGGAAATGTGTGAAATAATGTGCTTTTTAATGGTTGATAGACCTAAGATTATGGTTTTAATCAATGTCACGGGCCCTAGAGCTGAGTGAGCCACAGATTGGTTGTGTGGGCCTTTTTCAGCCCTTGGATCTAAAAGATCAGACGGTTGGCGAGTTGCTTTCCTTGCAGCAGTTGCAACTGGTCAGCGATAATGGCACCCACGACATGGGAACGTGGAGGTTAAGGGCAAGCATGATTTCACGTTGTGAGGTCCTATCTAGCAGTCCGAGCGTGAGGATAGGGAGAAAGAACAACAGTCTTCCCTCTCATCTTTACCTCTGAGAATAGCTGGAGGAGGTGCCAAGTTAGCAGAGCAGCGTCAAGTCCATAGCTCAGTGGTAGAGCAGGACGAATGAAGGCTTGTGTGAGTTCCTTAGGATCTTGCGACTCCATAGGACCCTTTTTCCAAATGTCCACCATGCTTGGGGAGGATGCACCCCTTTTCTCACAGCCTTGGTGATGGCTGGCAGTGGTCGCCTCATAGAGAAGGAGGATCTACAACTGGCCATGGAGCTTGGGTGGTTGTGGGAGTCTGAAAGTATGATGCGGAACTAGTGGCCACCAAAGGAGCAGATAGAAGCGCCTATTCCCGCTAATCGCTCACTAAGGTAGAGCCCAACGGTGGCGCCCTTGCAGAGTAGAGTCAGCAGTGGCGGTCCGCGATGCAGGGAACCGAGAACGCAAACTCGCCGGAGGCTGGAGCTATGCGACCGAACTCTGACCCGGCCACGGCTGCGCCGATCACTCGCCCAAGGAGAGCCCAGGCGGCGGCAGTTCTCTGCGGAGGAACATGTCCTGCTTGGGACTCGAAAGCGGGCGAGCTACGATGGAGACACCTCAACATGGAGAGATCCATTGCAACGACGACAATTTATTGGAGACCAGGGAGGAGCCGTAAGGAACAGAGGAAGCGGGCGACACTAAGAGCGGGTGCCAGTGAGCTTCCAAAGCCAACAAGAGAGGTAGAAAAGGAGGATTGTAAGTGAAGATTCCACTCACCGGAGGAGACCAGTCACGGGGGTGCTCTGCGCAGGGAGACGAGTGCAATGCTTGTGTTCTTTGCGAGAAAGGACCAGGTCCAGTAGAAATAAACCAACAAATTCCAGATTAAACCGGCCGGCTCAACCGCGAACCCAGGCAACCAAGCAGTGAAGCCACGTGGCAGACCAAAATTGGCCGATAAATGGTAATTCTCAGAATTTCCCCTGATCTTGTATAATTCATATAAAATAGCTCGCTTATCAGAAAAATACAAATAAGGTACCGAAATTCTCATAAAAATGCGTAGAACAAGATGGATGTATAATATCATGTTTTTGAGTAACAAATATTTGTGATATCATGAAAGATGTGTAATGTTTGTTTTGTGGATAATAAAGAGCAAATGATGACGTAAAATCATGGAAAAATATTAGTAAGTCCATAATTATGTATAGAATGCATATGATGTCACATATGGTCATGTTGATGTATGAAATCATGTAATTTGATTAATATGGTTAATTAGGGATTTTAACCCTAAATACAATGCAATAAATGCATACATGCTCAATAAATGATGAAATTTACAGAGTATCTCATACCAGTATTTGGAGCCTCAGAATTAAATATGAGATTAGGATGATACCCACAATCCATGTTATATGAAGATGACCCTTAATACATGTTATAAAATCCTAATCTAGGTTAATGACGTAACATAGGGTTAACATGTGCATATAACTATATGTAACAAAGTAATGAGATTATATATCCTAATCTGGAATATAAGATCAATAACCCAATTACAAGAACATAAGACAAGTAATCATGAGGATATCATAATGAGATAAGTTAACCCTAAAATGAACACGTTTAGGGTTAAGATGAGACGTATGATGATGAGAACTTGATGGTGATATATGATCTTGTCTTGATCAGGTTTAGATAAGATATAGTTGACATGAGGAATATGATGATTATGTTTGTCTTGATTAAGGTACGCCATTACCTCTCACTTGGCTTATTATATAATATGCTTGTGTTATATGGTAGTACAAACTTGGCATATGATATTGATTTAAATGATTGTTCTTGCATGATATGTTGCTTGATTTTCCGTACTTATGTCTATGAACACATGAAACATAATGTATCTATTCCATTATATGAAAGCACTAACTCTTTGGTAGTGTGCTTGGAAGTGACCTAACTCTTTGGTAGTGGTCACATTGTACATATGACCTAACTCTTTGGTAGTGGTCTGACCTAACTCTTTGGTAGTGGTCACCTTGTACAAATGATCTAAATCTTTGGTAGTGATCATTAAGGCCTTGGTTATAATTGAAAATAAGCTTAAAATATGTGTTCTCTTTCGTTAATGAATATCTTTGTGCAAGTATACGCTTTTCTTATATTCTTATGTTATTGTCGAGTATTAGTTTTATTTTATTGCAAAGATATGATGAGAGGTATATAGAAAGACACGTAGGCGTACTCTATACAATATTCATAAAATATTGTGCTGACGTGTACCTCATGTAATCTTTTGTTTAGGTTGTGGTTCTGCTCTTGAAGATTTAGGATAGATGAGAGTTGTGTAGCGAGCTGATGTATAGGTGGACCTGTTGTCTTAAGATCTTGTAGTTTAGTGGTAGTACATGTATATGTATAGTTTGTTGTTCAATATGTAATATCAAATGTTGTAACAATTCATGTTGTAATTATATGTTGAATGGTGAACATGTGTGTATGGTTTTATTATTGTTCATGTACATGTGCTACTGATTGTTTCCTTTTGACTTCCTCTGATTCTCTTCTTCTTAGCCTTGTATGGGATGTTTAAATTGGGATTCTCACTGAGGTGAGGGTTTCAATTTGGACGTCACACATCAGATTAAGTTTTAGAAAATCAGGGGATGTCACACTTGCCATAAGAGGGAATTTGCTCTATTGGCTCTAATAATGGAATGTTGACGGAGAGCTTTCTAAAACTGTCCAGAAACTTCTTGAACTGGGCATCCACTTTCTTTGCTTTCACACTATTTGGATATGGGACCAGGACAGCCTGTGCCCTTTGATGTGGTGGCACATATGGTGTCCTCTTCTTCGTCTCCTCCTCAACAGTAACAGGTTCAGTTGTGACTTCCTCTACCATATCCTCAACCGACTATGTGACTAAAATTGGCACTTCCTCTGTGGCCTCACCTTCGGTTTCTGACTGGGGTTTGCTTGGTTCATCGGCCCTGGGGTTTAAAATCTTCTTGCCACTCCTTAGTAAGATAGCCTTCGCCTGTTGGTTTCCTCCTGGAATATTTGTGTTACCCGAAATCCTTGCTGCGCTGGCTTCTTTAGATTGGATATCTCAGTTGCCATTCGTGCCATAGATGTCTCTATTGTTCTCATCTGATCCCCATGGCTCTGCAATGTCAGCCCAAACTGATTCTTGAATTCCCCATGTTGCTTGATCTGCTGACCAAAAGTGTTCATTAGTTCTTGGTTCTCCTTTATGACTTGGTTGAGCAACTCTATGCTCTTATCCTCCACCACCAGCTGGGGTTTTGCATCGGGGTCCTGCAAAAAGTTATTCGGATCTTTCCAAGAAAATTTCTTGTCCTTCCTCCATGAGTAATCATTGATTCTGTACCCCTTCTACTGGCACATGAATTTGACTTGAGCTTCATCCTCAGATTCAGTATCTTCTTTTGCAAGCAGTTTCTTTACTAGAAGGTACATCTTCTCATTCAACTCTTTGGAGGCATTTGACTCCCCCACAACTCGAACGTGGTCTACGGCGTCGCTGTTGCCCCAAGATTGCTTCTTGGCCTTGTTTTTCAGAATATCCCAACACCTCGTATCTATGTTGTTCAAAAAGAACCCTGAACCTGCAGAATCCAGGTTACTTCTATCATGCTCGGAGAGAGAAAAAAAGAAGATTTTGACCTGCGTCTCCTTGTCAAGCCCATGATGTGGGCACCTCCTAAGCATGATCTGAAACCTTTTGCAGGTCTCAGAGTAATTCTCTCATGCCTTTTGGCTGGAATTATGTATTTTCCTGATCGTATCATTCATCTTCTCGGGCAGAAAGAACCTTTCAAAGAACACGTCCACCATGTGGTTCCATGATTCCACATATTCATCGTCAAGACTGTGCAACCATTCTCGTGCATTTCCTGCCAGAGATCTCGGGAACAACTTCAGGTAGAGCATTTCTTGTGGAAATCTGTCAATTTTAATCATGTCACAATTCTCCACGAATTGGCTTATATGAGTCACTAGGTCTTCGTTCTTCATCCCATGGAATGCATTTCACTTGACCAAGTTGATTAATGTAGGATCAATCTTATAAGTCAGAATGTTGATCGTCTGCTTCTTAATTGGCCCCTTTGAAGCAGACGAGGAAGAAGCTTTTATCTTCTCCCATATCATCTGCTCTTCCACCATGGCTTCTTGTTCTGAGCCGGAATCTATATCTTCCAGATGGTCTTGATTGAAATCTTCCTCTTCGTCAGGTCCCAACAGTGGAACCTCTGGTGTAGGCTGCGTGTAACCTGTGTTACACGTCCTCACCATGCACAATACCTACAAAATAATAATTTCAGTTCAGTACCGTGCTAGACGATTACAAAATGTGAAAAATAAACTATGAATTGTTGAAATGATTACAAAATAATAAAAATAAAAGGTGGCCTAGAATGGCCGCTTACAACACTCATAGTGCTGACAATTGCCGTGTCCCTGGCAACGGTGCCAAAAACTTGACACGAATTTACCGTGCATCGAACGCAAGTATACGCGTCAATGTAGTATAGGCCCTTGTGAGGCCCGAGTCGAACTCAGGGACATCAAATTGTCAGTAGACTACTACTAACTGGTTGCTATAAGATAAACCGATTAAATGAGTTTGAGAGTTGTTGTAAAAATAAAAGAAAACAAAATAAAATAAAGCAATCGATTAAGTGTTAATCAATTTAGATGGGAATCTTTAGGATTGTGGTTTCACCGTGGGTTTTCATTGTATGAATTTTTATATAATAATTTAGGTTCATCTCTTGATCTGGGTAGTAGCATGTAGTCAGAATTTCCCACTGTCGTGGTACAATTCACTACCTATGTCTAGGTCAGTTCTACCGTCGTAGTATCCTATACCCTAAACGAGATGCATTAAAATCAACCTCTGGGTTTCCACCATTGACTGTACATCACCTTGTTTAAGGGATTTGTTAATTAATGTGAATATTATCTCTTTTAATCCGTTAATTCTTCTTTCAAAGAAATTAAAGGCAGTAGATTATCATTATGGGGATCAAGCATAACAATATAATTGAGAAAATGCATTCATACCACGGATTTAAGAGATTAATGATGAATTACTATGATAAAAATGTCATACAATGCTTCCCCGGGCTACCCGCGATCCTAAAGATAAATGGGATTAGCCCCGCATGTTCATCTCAAAGCAAAACATGGTAGAGAAAAGGGGAAACAAGGAGGAAAATGTGAATAAGTAATCAAACCCTTGAACGGAGAAGATCCAAGCATTCCTATTCGTGGAATGCGCGATCTACAGCCTTTCGGCAGTGGAAAATGTCTTCTTCGGCTTCTAGAACAACTGGGGCGTGCTTCTGGGCTCCATTCTTCTCTCCACACCTTCTCGGGACATGTGCAACAGCTATTGACGTGATAATCTGCTCTTGGCCGCCGTCATTAGGTATAATCACTGAGTTAGGTTGCAAAAATATCACCGCCATTGGATTTAGATCTATCTGAAGCAATATGAAATTTAACAACGATAAATACTACACTGAGCAGTTCTAAAACAATATGTATAAATATAATTTATACATAATGCACTAATGTGATTACAAATATAATTTTTGCACCGCCATTAGTGTATTTAACGCCTTGGTTTCTCCTCCATCCTCTTCTATATATGTATTCCCTTTCTCTTGCTAAGGATCCCTTTAGTTCCTTAGTTTTTCCTCTCCCTTGGTGCGCGGCACCTCTCCTTTGCAAGCTTGTGGCTGATCCTCCTCCTTCTCCTTGGAGTCTTCTTATTCCTCTAGTGGTGGCCGAACCCTAGAGTGCCTTGTTCTTCTTCGTGTGGTGGTGCTTGAGCTTGGAAGCTTGGTGCTAGGAGCTTGGAGCTTGCTTAAGGCGGGTAACATAACTCCTAACCCTAACCATACTACCTTCTTCTATATTCTTATATGTTTTGATATGATCATGATCAGATGTGTATGTTACTAGATAAGTTTCTTTCTTATTGCACCTTTAATCTTGCGGTTATAGTGATCTTGTTGTTATGGTTGAGGTTTTGTACCTTTGTACCTAGTTGGCCGAACCATCGTTGAGCAATACCTCTTTTCTCTCCTTGGTTATGAGAAGTGAGTTTGAGCTCTAGTGGTGTGGGCAATACCCCTCTCTCATTTAAGTTGAGAGGTGAGTTTACATCCTAGTTGCTTGGGCAAAACCCTCCTCCCACCATGGATTAGAGAGGTGAGCTTTGGTATGGTTGATGACCTATGTTTAGGTGTATCTTTGTGGTTTCCTGACTTGTGATAGAGGTTGTGAAAAACCCTTCTCTCTTGGTTGTTGAGAGGTAAGCCGACCTTCTTTGTTACACCCAGATCTCACAATTTCCTCAAATCATGAGATTAGGGCATAAGATAGGACTTATATAACACAAAGAACACCCTTAACTTTTTCTCTTTTCTTTAAAACTCTTGTTTTCCCGCGTTGAACCACATAACATCTTAACAAAGGAATCTGAACAGTTCTTTTACTAATCAGACTTTAATAGAAAAGATACATGTATAAACATTCATGATGTCTCTCACACCTTATGTACATAATACTTGCTAATTAGCATACATATCAAAAGAGGAACAATATTACACATCGTAGTTACAACTCTCTCTCTTATCTCTTAATGAGGACCTAGAGTGACAAGGACCGACTGACTCAACTAATCTCGTACTTGACTCTTGTGGCAGGTCTACACTAATGCTCTGACCATCTTCAAGTCCACGTGGTTAACCCTGAAAATGTTTGAGTAGAGGGGTGAGCCTACTCGCTCAGTGAATGAGTACTTCATGGAAACAGACTAATGCACTAATGTGATTACAAATATAATTTAAGTAAACAATATGAAATTTAACAACGATAAATACTACACTGAGCAGTTCTAAAACAATATAATTGAAATAACAAAGAATATAAATATTGCATCCAAAGAATAACTACTAGAAGACTATGCTCTAGTTTCCTTAACTCTTTCATTTATAAGGAACTCTGTGAACCTATATGATCATATTTTAGATTATGCCCTGATCTATGCACTGTACTCTGCATAGAGACTCGCAGTGCACTATGACCACACCGTACAAGACATAGCGACACACCCGGGAAATGCTAAGTCTGACGTCAGCCCTGCTCTGCCACAGGACCCACATGCTCATCGGCCTTCAGGCTCATTGGCCTCACTGCACTACATCGAGTGCTCTGAATTCCTCCTTTAACCTGAGTACACAGGCTCAGGAGGTCTGGGTTACCACCGTGACATCGCACGCGTTGTTGTTGAATAACCCCTATTTACACCAGTGCCACCGTGACATCGCACGCGTTGATGTTGAACACTGCCTTTCCATCCTCGTGCTACCGTGACATCGCACGCGTTGATGTTGAACACGAGTTTCACCCCTAAGAAACAGACTTGTCAAAGGGGTTCTATGGTGTTCAGGGCACCTAAGTCTAACATTAACATTATAGGTGCATTTTAAATAGAAATCATAACTCATTTTACATTTCTCACAAGGATCACACGGTGTGCCATATCATATCATATGAAACATCATAACTCATGTAATCAACATACATCATGTCTCAGTAACATCCCTTTCTAGGACATGTCATATCTCATCACCTGCAATTTATGAGATATGTATTGAAAATAAGAAGTCGTGCAGTATGTAGATATCATCTCAGAGAGAACAAGCATATAAAGTTAAATACACTAGAAACATACAATTCAACAATTAAGCATCAGCACATCTCATATCGAGACCTTTCATATTATCACAACTTGATTCATTGAACACCCTATCCTTAGGGTTTCATTTGCCTTATTCATTCATCACATGCCATCACCCTACTCTTAGGGTTTCATTTGCCTCATCACTTGTCACATGGCTCTCATAAGGATTTCATAGGATATAAGCATTCACTAAATAAAGATTGTTTCCAACAAATCATATACAATCAATATAGATGTGAAACCATGGAAATTTAACTAAATTTAGGTTTTCCATACCATTCACTGAGATATCATGTATCAAGGATAAAATTCAATTAAGATAACCCATGAGTTACATCCTAACCATTTATAGGATTACTGTTCATTTTCAATATGGTTGAAACTCTAGTGATGTCTCAATTAGGTTAAGCCCTAATTACATCATTTGATATAAATCTGAAAAGAATTCTCACTAGGAAGTGTTGTATACGTTCCTGATATGAATATACCATTAAGGAGTCATTCAATCAGAGAAGGAATCCATATCATATCAATTTGCAACAACTTAAATCAAACGGACATTTCAGGTTTTAGAATCACATACTAAGCAATTAGGGATTTGGATGCTATAGTCAAATTCGTGCATTACACTGTTTGAAGGAAGAACCCACTCACCCTAAGGTGTGAAAACACCTCAAAACTGCATCTCAACTCAGGGAATCTCGAACTCACATCAAATCCCTAGCAAATCTCCCAATTCTTCTTCCATTCAACTCGGGAACCTTGAAAATGAGGGATTATGAAGAAAGGGTGAGAAAAGAGGGAATTTTGACATCATCTTGGATCAAATCAGAGCATGGATGGAATATTGACATGAGAGAGAAGATCCACCATAAAAGTCTATGCAAAGAATCCAAACTTACTTGATTTCACCCTTCCTGGAATCGCAAAACCCTAATTCAGCAATTCCCCCACTTTCTTCTCTCAAACCCTAACTCTCCCTCTCTCTCTAGGAGATCGTTTCTCTGGAATGAATGAAGAAGAATGAGAGCTAATTGTGTGTGTGGTTGCTCATATAGACCATTTGAGCTGCTTGGGTCAATTGCAAATTGACCCTACACTCAACTTTAATTATATTGGCTGAATATTCAGTTTCACAATAGCTTCTGTAAATCGCCTACTGAACAGCTAACACAAGCTCCTAAAATTCGGAAAATTTTATATGTTATACCTAATGAAGTTCCAGACCTCCTGTAAAAATTTGAGATCATTTCTCCTTACCAATAATTAAATAAAAATCGAACAGTGTACTGCTATATTGCAGTCTGCAATATATTCGGCCGAGTTTGTCCTGCACAGAACTCGACCGACACTCTTACTGTAAAGATCAAAAAGTCATCCAAAAATTACGCCAATTTATAAGAGTGTCTAAAATTGTGTTTTTCAAGCACAGTTAAAATTTTAGATCAATTGGATATACCAATAAAAATATAAAATTCAATTACCACACTGCTATATAAATCTAGAAATGTGATCGGTCGAGTTTGAAACTCGGCCGATAAACAGGTCATATCATTCTTCAAAAATTCGGATATTTTGCAATGTTGTTCATCCAAATCATATCCAAATTTGAAGTAAATCAGAGTTACACATAAAATACTAAAAATCATTTAGTGAGACATTCTACTTATCAAATTCTGTATTCATATGTCATTGAAACCCTATTTTTTGGACGATTAGGGTTTATGTTTTTCAAACCCTAATTCTCAAGACAAAAGAACATTTAGACTTATTATCATAGTTAAAACATCCTAATTGTGTTATCATCATTAATTAGATTTCAAGAATGATTATTCCAATTAATCTTTGCAATTGTCTAGGTAAACCCTAGTTTACCAATTAAGCTCAAATGGGGTCGTAACAACTCTCCCCCCCTAGAATGTTTCGTCCTCGAAACATAAACCTACAAGAAAGATACATTCAAGGTTATTCTAAGCTTCTAAAGCCTTCCATGTCATCATATTCTTGTATTTCATACCTGAATGTAGTTTTCAACATTAAATCTTTTAATTCTTTACTAAATCACAACATATTTCAAATAGTTCTCAATGATATCAAGCAAATTCTTTATGCCACAGTCAAACATAGAATGCAAAGATAAACCACCACGCTTTCGCTGCGCAACTCTGATCCTCTGATACAACTATCTCAACTTATGCTTCTCAGAGAGTTCTATTGTTCTGTATCACCTTTAAGTGACAAAAGCAAGTTCACCATACTATTTTAAACTTTAATCAAGTGCTATTCAAATAGCAAAACAGACTTGAATTAAAAGACTAGATTCAACAATCAATTGCACAATAGTACTCTTGGCATCCCCATTGGGTCATGGATGCATGAGGTGAAGCATTACCACCTCATTCCATACTATCCTATTTCGATCCTGGGATCTGTGGGTTATGGGCCCACACACAATTCAAAGTGTAACCATCACATTATATCATTTTAGGGTTTCAACAATAGTAATAAGGTAATCCACGATTGTATCAGTCATTCAAGCATTAATCATACTCAATTACCATCACTCAGTTATATTAGAGCTAGGTATAACAAACTACACCTCATTAGGGTTACTTGTCCAAACAATCTAATTATCATCCCTTTCTATTAATATGAGTGAATAAGTATGACTACCTTGTTCAGGGTATCTCTCCATATGTTCTGACATCATCCAAACTGTATCACCATATCACAAATACACAATAGTAAGATGCATATCAGGTATGAATTACTACAACTATCATATGCCTTTAATTTAACATATAGCTTGCACAAATACACTGAAATCATATGTAGAACCAACTTTCATACCTTAATATGCCTTCAACAATCATACATGTAAAAACAAATTCTCATATTACACAAAGCTAGTGTTTTCCCATATCTCTTTTCTCATTCATTACTTCTTTACTTTTTGCTACCTATCCTTTTCATATGATTATATGCAATAAACATTATTAACATTAAAAGATTTAAGATAGGAATAAATTATTCATCATTCTTGCTATCACGCAAGAACTTATTTCTTATCACACTTCATCATATTGTATGTCACTATTACATTCTCTAGATGGCCCCACCAAGGTAGTTATGCACCATATGTGACTCATTTTCTCTTATTATTTCATACTTATTTCACATTCTAGACATCACTTGAAAACACACATATTATTTGTCATCTTGAAACATGACTCAATATCACATATCCAGTTTCAATGCTAAACATCCATTTTAATCAACGTATACATTGCAACTGTAATACAGGAAATTCCATCATTTTCATCAATCATATTACGTATTTCAAGTTCCAATGAATCTATCATACTCTATTGTATGTGCTACACTGTTTAGGAGTTATACCAACTGATACTGAAGCAATTAAGCACTTAAATTGAGTTAAATAATGATTTCTGAATGAACTGCCACTCACAGCTCTGAAACTTGGCCGATTGGTCAGAAACTCGGCTGATTGCTTCACAACTCGGTCGATTCACTTAAAACTCGGTCGATCAACTTGCTGTTTGATTTCTTGTAAAACAAACTCGGCCGAATCACATACAACTCGGTCGATCAGTTTGTTGTTCGATTTCCTATTAAGGAAACTCGACCGAATCACATACAACTCGGTCGAATCACGTACAGACTGAAAACTAAAATGAACCTGCTGGTGTCGATTTCACTCGAATCGACAGGCAAAACTACCGATTTCATGTATACCATGCTGCACATATTTCCTCCTTTATCTTTATACTATTGTGAAGTTAACGTTCTAAATTAATAGTCCTTTTATTAGTTTTTCCTCATGTTGAATACATTACATATTCTTCATTTTTAAATCAAGTGGATCATGCATGGGTCAAACATAGTTTCTCTTTCAATCAAGTTTTTCTCTTCTGAATACAGTCCACCTTTGTATGACTTATTCATTCGTTAAACTACACCTATGTTCTTTGCTTAGAAACTAGTTTGTTGTTCTAGTCTTATGAATTACATGTTCATACGATTCTCTTTACTTTTATGGACCTATTGAATGCTCAACCCTATTCTCTACTTAGCCTTTGCTTTAGAGTTCATAAAAGCATTATACTCTATTATATGATTCATTCTTCATGATTGATTCTTGTTATCTTGAACCATACATACATTTCACATATCTTTTCTATATTTCATATGTATAGTTCATGTAATATTAATCAATAAAGTGATTATGGACTTCATATCATGTTCTACTACTCCCAATTAAGGGTTTCACATTTGAGACCCCAAAGTTGAACCTCAGATATCAGTTTCAACAAATTCTTAGTTGTTCTGATCTTGCCCATATGTTTCAACATCTTACTGTATGTACATTCTTACTCTGATGTGAGTCTAATTATCCAGAGTCTATTCTTATTATACTATTAATAGGAGTCATTAGATCCCAGTAACGCATCCTGCCAGCCGGACCAGGCCAAACCTGAAGTCCTGAAGCCAAGAACTACTGAGGATTACTCAACTTCTATTCATCTCAAAAGTGTGGAAGAAAACTTATCCACTAAGGAAAGATCATTTAAAGATGATTTATAATCTACATGTTACAAAGAATGAAATCACTAAATGCTACAACTGCATAGTGTACAACAGATATTAAAGACCCATATTTCAAAGTATTGAATATTTCAATTCAAACATATAAGAGCATTTCTATACATTTCCAACAAATACAACATTATGAAATGTAAATTCTATCTCCTTTTACATTTATGCTCTTAATTCTTGTTTCTTTTCTCGTTTTCTAACCATAACATTTCTAGGGTTCATCTCTAGCCCATTCTTCCACTATATACCTGGCCAGGGTATACGTGAGAGAATAGACAGAGTAGCTTGTACTAGTTGATCCAAGTACTCAGATATCGGGCCAGGATATCCAAATACTCAAATCCCCAAAGCTAACATCAAACATCTCCTATCTGCCACACACAAGACTCTAACTTACTAACTTAATGGTCCTTGACAACTCAACCTTGCTCTGATACCAAGTTGTTACACCCTGATCTAACAATTTCCTCAAATCATGAGATTAGGGCATAAGATAGGACTTATATAACACAAAGAACACCCTTAACTTGTTCTCTTTTCTTTAAAACTCTTGTTTTCCCGCATTGAACCACATAACATCTTAACAAAGGAATCTGAACATTTCTTTTACTAATCATACTTTAATAGAAAAGATACATGTATAAACATTCATGATGTCTCTCACACCTTATGCACATAAAACTTGCTAATTAGCATACATATCAAAAGAGGAACAATATTACACATCGTAGTTACAACTCTCTCTCTTATCTCTTACTGAGGACCTAGAGTGACAAGGACCGACTGACTCAACTAATCTCATACTTGACTCCTGTGGCAGGTCTACGCTGATGCTCTGACCATCTTCAAGTCCACGCGGTTAACCCTAAAAATGTTTGAGTAGAGGGGTGAGCCTAGTCGCTCAGTGAATGAGTACTTCATGGAAACAGACTAATGCACTAATGTGATTACATATATAATTTAAGTAAACGATATGAAATTTAACAACGATAAATACTACACTGAGAAGTTCTAAAACAATATAATTGAAATAACAAAGAATGTAAATATTGCATCCAAAGAATAACTACTAGAAGACTATGCTCTAGTCTTCCTTAACTCTTTCATTTATATGGAACTTTGTGAACCTATATGATCATATTTTAGATTATGCCTTGATCTATGCAGTGTACTCTGCATAGAGACTCGCAGTGCACTACGACCACACCGTACAAGACTTAGTGACACACCCGGGAAATGCTAAGTCTGACGTCAGCCCTGCTCTGCCACAGGACCCACAGGCTCATCGGCCTTCAGGCTCATCAGCCTCACTGCACTACATCGAGTGCTCTGAACTCCTCCTCTAACCTGAGTACACAGGCTCAGGAGGTCTGGGTTACCACCGTGACATCGCACACGTTGTTGTTGAATAACCCCTATTTACTCCAGTGCCACCGTGACATCGCACGCGTTGATGTTGAACACTGCCTTTCCATCCTCGTGCCACCGTGACATCACACGCGTTGATGTTGAACACGAGTTTCACCCCTAAGAAGCAGACTTGTCAAAGGGGTTCTACGGTGTTCAGGGCACCTAAGTCTAACATTAACATTATAGGTGCATTTTAAATAGAAATCATAATTCATTTTACATTTCTCACAAGGCTCACACGGCCTGCCATATCATATCATATGAAACATCATAACTCATGTAATCAACATACATCATGTCTCAGTAACATCCCTTTCTAGGGCATGTCATATCTCATCACCTGCAATTTATGAGATATGTATTGAAAATAAGAAGCCCTGCAGTATGTTGATATCATCTCAGAGAGAACAAGCATATAAAGTTAAATGCACTAGAAACATACAATTCAACAATTAAGCATCAGCACATCTCATATCGAGACCTTTCATATTATCATAACATGATTCATTGAACACCCTATCCTTAGGGTTTCATTTGCCTTATTCATTCATAACATGCCATCACCCTACTCTTAGGGTTTCATTTTCCTCATCACTTGTCACATGGCTCTCATAAGGATTTCATAGGATATAAGCATTCACTAAATAAAAATTGTTTCCAACAAATCATATACAATCAATATAGATGTGAAACCATGGAAATTTAACTAAATTTAGGTTTTCCATACCATTCACTGAGATATCATGTATCAAGGATAAAATTCAATTAAGATAACCCATGAGGTACATCCTAACCATTTATAGGATTACCGTTCCTTTTCAATAAGGTTGAAACTCTAGTGATGTCTCAATTAGGTTAAGCCCTAATTACATCATTTAATATAAATCTGAAAAGCATTCTCACTAGGAAGTGTTGTATACGTTCCTGATATGAATCTACCATTAAGGAGTCATTCAATCAGAGAAGGAATCCATATCATATCAATTTGCAACAACTTAAATCAAACGGACATTTCAGGTTTTAGAATCACATACTAAGCAATTAGGGATTTGGATGCTATAATCAAATTCGTGCATTACACTGTTTGAAGGAAGAACCCACTCACCATAAGGTGTGAAAACACCTCAAAACTGCAGCTCAACTCAGCGAATCTCGAGCTCGCATCAAATCCCTAGCAAATCTCCCAATTCTTCTTCCATTCAACTCGGGAACCTTGAAAATGAGGTATTATGAAGAAAGGGTGAGAAAAGAGGGAATTTTGACATCATCTTGGATCAAATCAGAGCATGGACGGAATCTTGACATGAGAGAGAGGATCCACCATAAAAGTCTATGCAAAGAATCCAAACTTACTTGATTTCACCCTTCCTGGAATCGCAAAACCCTAATTCAGCAATTCCCCCACTTTCTTCTCTCAAACCCTAACTCTCCCTCTCTCTCTAGGAGCTCGTTTCTCTAGAATGAATGACGAAGAATGAGAGCTACTTGTGTGTGTGGTTGCTCATATAGAGCATTTGAGCTGCTTGGGTCAATTGCAAATTGACCCTACACTAAACTTTAATTATATTGGCTGAATATTCAGTTTCACAATAGCTTCTGTAATTCGCCTACTGAATAGCTAACAGAAGCTCCTAAAATTCTGAAAATTTTATATATTATACCTAATGAAGTTCCAGACCTCCAGTAAAAATTTGTGATCATATCTAGTTACCAATAACTAATTAAAAATCGAATAGTGTACTGCTATATTGCAGTCTGCAATATATTCGGCCGAGTTTGTCCTGCACAGAACTCGACCGACACCCTTACTGTAAAGATCAAAAAGTCATCCAAAAATTACGCCAATTTAAAAGAGTGTATAAAATTGTGTTTTTCAAGCACAGTTAAAATTTGAGATCAATTGGATATATCAATAAAAATATAAAATTCAATTACCACACTGCTATATAAATCTGGAAATGTGATCGGTCGAGTTTGAAACTAGGCCGATAAACAGGTCAGAGCATTCTTCAAAAATTCTGATATTTTCCAATGTTTTTCACATTTTATATATCCAAATCATATCCAAATTTTAAGTAAATCAGAGTTACACATAAAATACTAAAAATCATTTAGTGAGACATTCTACTTATCAAATTTTGTATTCATATGTCATTGAAACCCTATTTTTGGGCCGATTAGGGTTTATGTTTTAGAAACCCTAATTCTCAAGACAAAAGAACATTTAGACTTCTTATCATAGTTAAAACATCCTAATTGTGTTATCATCATTAATTAGATTTCAAGAATGATTATTCCAATTAATCTTTGCAATTGTCTAGGTAAACCCTAGTTACCAATTAAGCTCAAATGGGGTCGTAACATTCTTGATCAATTAGGGTTTAGTATCCTTGTGCTTGAGGTTGAAGATGACCTTGGAGTTGTCCTACCCATTTGTTTAGTCTTGAGTCGTACCCTTGGTCGTAGTGCCTAGTTGGAGTTTGGTTGGTGGTCGTTATCCTTGTGTGTTGGGCGACATGCCTTGTTGGGTGCCCTACACGTTACACCTAACTAAGATAATTGGCTTGGTGCCCGATGTACCTTGGATGTTACAGAGCTCAATGGGCTATCCTTGTGTTGGGCGTCGTGGTTGGTGGTGGTGATGCCTAATATGGTGACATATAGAAACCCTTGATGCAGCTTTGTTGGAGGCCGATATGGAGTGATGCCCTTAATTGATAGGCTTCTTTGGAGTGTTTTGGTGTCACCTTGTTGGGCGATATCATGGTGTGCTAGGGGCACTATGTTTTGATAGTGCGAGCCTTGGGTGTTTGAGTGGTGTTGGTTCCCGATAGGTACCTTAACCCTAGATGGGTGATAGGGCTCAGTCGATGCTGATAGATAGTTGTTTCCTGCTTATCCTCTTGCACGATACACTCTCTTAGCCTAGATACATGTTAGTGCCTTGTGCATCTGGTATGTGCGTCAGAGTTGCACGGTATGTTTTGATCTCTAGTTGCACGACACCCTTGGGTGGTGGTCGATACCCTCTAGGGTTGGCCGATATGTGTTTATACATATGGTTAGGCCGGTATGCTTTTGGTAAGGGATGCCACCGTACTCGTTACAAGCTGTGGCGTGGGACACGCTACCCGCCACCCACTTTAGCGAGGGTTTTGGAAGTTTCGATAAGGGTTCTGTTAACTCAGGAAGTATATAGATGATAGTTCCATGTTAATAATGATATTATATGTGTTATTCTCTCCTTGAATCTTGTATATATGATGATGAATTAATATGATGAGCTTGGATGCATATGAGTTGCTTCACATGATGATGTGACCCATGTCTATAGGTATGAGGCATAATATATGCTCATGACTATAATACCATGAATGTTAAAGCTTATAATCGTCAATAACATGATCGTTTTGTTAATTCCTTGATGGCTTCAGTAATCTATGTGAATGTGTATACTAACCATGCAGGTGTTTCATGCGGATTCATAGCCAAGTGAAGGCTATAAGATAAATATGTTTGAACAACACTACATTGTGATGGTCACTCTTGTTGATGAGATAACCTGCATCACCTGTATGATGTGTTTAGGTCTGAGGACCGAATATTGGCTAAAGTGCCTAGTGGAGGTGTTATCCTCTGATGATGAGATCAGGGATTGTTATCCCAAGTGATGAGAATGCCTTAAGAGGTAGTGGTTTCTTGTGATGAGGGATTGAGATCCCCGGATAATGTGATGGTGGTAATAACAATGTAACTTAACGTTATGTATGTGTTACAACCTGGTTGCCTCAACAATCCACTTAAAATATACTAACGAATTACAGTGGAACATATTATGTAGTTTGCCCTGGCCATAGATGCATCATCGTCAGTAGCTGGTGATGGTGAAACAGGTTCTCCTGTGGGTTAACCTAGAAGCACATATTATTGAATATGTGTGGTTTCTCCTAGCCGAAAATGCAGAGGGTAGAGTGAAACTTCAGTTGTACAGTCCAGAATGCAGTTTCAGGCCCGTAGCTCGATATGTTGGAGCATGGTGAATAGGCCCATGGCTCAGAATGTGTGATAAGAAGAGCATGAATGTGTTCACGGCTCAAAGTATGGTGATTACGCCTGTGGCTCAGTTTCACTAGCGATGATACCTGTACCAAGGTGGGCTAGGCAGAGGGTAGCCTGACCCTGTGGCTGAGGCCACTTAAGCATGAGACTGTGGTCCTGCTTGTTTTGTACTCGTGCACTGACTACGAGGTGGGAGGTTGTGATGACTGTCTCTTTCATCAACCTTTTATGGCACCGACTTGGGTTTTGCAACTGAAGGTTGGATTTGAGCGGTACAACTAACTTCCTTAGGGCATAACAAATCGTAATACATCCGAATAATATATCTTGCTTAGAGAAAAATACGGAACACTATTTGAGGCCTTGCTTATATAGCTGATCTAGTTTAACTATGTACTTGTGCATACGATCCTTATATCTTATGGTAAGATCATATAAATTTTATCTTGTCAATCATGTTCCATAAAGAAATGCTTGGTTATATGCCTCTCGGATACCTTAGTAAGCTTGATGATCACAATAAGCTTGCTCTGTATACTACTCCTATTGTACACTTTATTAGTTATCTGCTATTTTTGCTTTAACCTTTCTAAGGTTTTATGGTTTTGGCAGGGAGTTATGTTTCTCGCCAGGACTGTGTGTCTCACCTCGTTAGTTTACAACCTTTTTAGGTGTTCGCTCTAGACGTGGTGGTGGTCGTGAGGTTGTGACTGAGCAGCAAGAAGAGCAGTAGAAGGCAAGAGATGGATGCACTTCTATTTTGGTTGTTTTGTAGTAGAGTCCTAGAGTCATCCCTGTACTCTCAGGTCCTCAGAGGTGTTTTGATGCTGCACTTCTATTTTATTCAAAGCTTTGTATATCCTGTTGCTGGCCGGATGTGGCCCATTATGTATGTATAAACGTGTGATGAACTTATGTGATTACAAGACAACTGATCTTATAAGTTGTGGACACATATCAAGATTTCTAAATGAGTATATAACATGTCTTCTTGTAGGATGAGGATCCGAATGTAATAGTTTCTTGGTTTATCTGCTTTCCGAAATCGGTTTTAATTAATCTATGTTTTTGGTAATAGGTGGTTTATGGTGTTTTCTGAATGTTTTCGCATGGCACCTCGTTGTCTGTGTGATAGTGGGATGTGTCGCCACAATGTCAATACAAAGTTTTGTTTAAAATTTGCAAGAAAAGGATAAAAGAATAAGGATTTATAAATTTTATAATATTACTATACTAAAAGGATAATCCTTTGAATAATTCAAATGTCACAATTTAATATTTTGATTTATTGGAAACACGAGCAATATGAGCCCTAGATCACGTGATCTGAGTTGATCTGACGGTACTGGTCATCGTCAAGGTCCCAGTCTGAGAGGAAAATCTGTTAGATTTCCTCTCGATCTTTCTCGATCCTTGATGCATGAGAGGTGTTGGAAAATTGATCATCAAGTGTGGGAGTCTTTCTAAATCAAACAAACCCAAGTTTGGGGGACTCTTGTGAGGAGACCCCATTTTCCCCAATTGGGGCACCATTGTCTGAGACTGTCTATATATAGGGGGAGTATTCCACAATACCAGCATATGTGCAAACCTATCCCACCTATTCAGAAGCAGTAGATGATCATCCTGATGCCCTCAATTCGAAGAAACACCCTAATACTCCACCTTGTCACTAAGCAACCATCACTGGAGGGAGTTCGGTGTGAGTTTAGCAAAGGTAAGGTGAGAGGGAGAAATTGACGAGCCGATCAAGTTCAGGAGGGGCTGATGAAGACAACGGAGGTCTTCGCTTGCACATACAGGTAGTAGAATGTGAAGTCAACTACTGGGTTGACCACCTATTCGAGCGAGCAAAGGACCAGAGGTTGAAGATGACAACCTATGATTTTACAACTTCTCCCTCGCGTCCGTATTGATAAGGAATTATGTGATTGTTACAACCCCAAATTTTGGGTTCCTTTGGTGAGAAATGTAATTTCTCATTTTAAAAATATTGGGACAAATGATGATATATTTTGTGTTGAATAAATGAGATATGTTGAAAATAGCCTTGTTGTTTGTTTTGTGGGCTTTATTGGCTATTGGGCCCAATAACAAGGAAACTCGATTAATTAATGAATAATTGAGTTGTGGAGAAAAGAGAGAAAAAGGTAAAAACTTCTAGAAGGCAAATCCAAGGAGGGATTTCGTGACTCTTGGGTTCCTTGGGTACCAAGGAGTCCAAAGTTGCTTAAATAGAGCAATAAGAAAAGAAGAGATCTATTAAGTATTTCTTTATTAAGAAAGAAATTAGAAATAATGCTAAAATAGGAAAATAAATGAAAAGAGGTATATTTGAGTTATCCTTAGTGGATTTTCATATCCCAAGGATTCCTAATACTAAAAGGACTTCCAATGGGAATATAGAGGAGAGATAAAGACAAATCCTTAAAAAGAAAATTAAAAAGGAAAAGAAATTGATTAATAAAAGGGAAATATGAGAAACTGATAATTAAAAGAAGATAATGCTAAACTAATATTCCCCAATATGGGAATTTGTGCCATTGGATTTCCTTGAGGTCCAAGGGACCCAAATTAAGAAGATAAAGGCAAAAGAAATAAGGATATGAATTAATTGGGAGTATTTAATAAGAAATCTTGAGAGATAAGAAATCCCATTCATACATTGCTTTTTGCTTCCCAATTTTCATACAAAGATAGAGAATTTTAAAAGGAACTTTCCGTTAAAATTTGAGAACAATCAGAGTTATGGATTGAGAGATATTAATTTTGCAAGATATAGTCAATTTGGGAATTTCCCTGGTTTAAATAAAAAAAAGATATTCAGTTTCCTTAGAACGCGAGCTTTTCTGGCAGTTGGATCTTGATCCAACGGTGGTCAATCATCGCCTAAGTCCCACTGGGACTAGGACTGTGGATGTTTACAGGGTGATTTTGCAACCCATATTTCTTGCGATCTAATGATCATGCCAGCTAGATTTTGGTTCCTTTGAATTCAGGAGAAGGAATCGCGAAGATTCCATCCTGGTTTCTCCGGGTTTCATCGCCAAACAGAGAAACGCCCAACTGGACAGGTCTCTGCCTCGACCCTATAAGTAGGGGAGGGCAATGGGGGGATCGGCATCCCAAAACGCTAGTCCACACTCTGCGGCGGAGTATCAGGAACCCGCTCGTGGTTTCAATTGCGCCTAAGAACCTGATGTCACCCCTCATCGGCGTCACAAGCTCTGCCGGAATCCGACGAGCAGGGATCGACTTTGACAAGGTTCGGACAGCCAATCAAGGGTACCTTCAACTTCAGAGAAGGGAGGCGAAGTTCCCTGTGCAATTGGATCGCGTGCAGGAGGACTAGGGCTCGAAGTCAACCCTCGAGTTGACTGCCTGGAGCCGCTGTTCGCGCGAGGTCGAGGAAGAAGACGGAGTGCTAAATTACCAATCTGCCCTCCGTGTCTCCTTAAACCAGTAAGGACTTTCCTGTCCTTTTCCCTATTTTGAGTGCTGTTAAGTGGAGCGCGCGACCATGGCCGCTGGATCCTGAGTGGATCACCGGACCATTGATCGTGCGGTCCACGTTTTTCCTGAATTACTTAATAATTGGATAGAAACAATTTTTCTTAGAAAAATTATAACTGGAGCTAGGAAGCTCAGATGGAAAAACTCAATACATGAAAAATGATCAGAAAAATATGAGGGATTTAATAAAAATAGTTTGGGACCCTTAATCTGACTCATTTTGTAAAAGTATACTTCTAGAATAAGAAAAGAGTTAAATTGTGGATAAAAACCCTAATTGTTGATAAAAAGGGTAATTAGTCTTGCAATTAAGGTAATTCGAATATGGTTAACTTATTTTCTATAATTAACCTGTTTGGATGATAGAATTACAAGTTTAGGGTTTTATGACTCTATATGTGGAATAAAGGTTGGAAACCCTAATTTAGAAAAGGAAATGATGAAGTAATTCGAAATTAGGGTTTAATGGACTAAGTTTGATCTTAGGAATCTTAATGGATGATAAGGCAAGAAAATTAGGGTTTAGTGTATAATTTGATAAAAATAAGGTAAAAGCAATAAAAAGGTGATGAAACCCTAATTATGGTTGAAACCCTAAAAAGGGAAATTAACCTAGGAAAACCTTAGTATTGTTGAATCATAATAACATGATTAATAATAGAGGAATTAAATGCCTTTTTCAGGAGATTGGGTGTGTGCTTGCTTGTTTTCCTGGCTGATTAAGTTAATTCTGCATTCAAGTCCTCATTAACAGGTATGTGGTTAAATATGAGTAACCTCTTTAGTTTCCCGAAAGATTCCCGAATGTTTAATCGCATTGAATGCAACTAACTATTTGGATGTTCATATTGTAATTATAAAGTGACTATGATTATCACCATTTAATATAAATGTGTAAATCCCGCACCTACATGCCACCCTAATGGAAGATGCCATAAAGGTCAGGCCCAGGAGGGTAGACCAATGGGCACCTTGAGAGGTGACCCTATACACCAAGCTCGGGAATGAGAAGGTGATTGATGAGGCAAGACTAAGGAGCACTATGAGAGGTGACTCCCAGGCACCAAGCTCGGGATTGAGAAGGTGGCCTTAAGTCAAATCCAGGGTTAGGGCAAAAGCGGTGGGGATTGTCACTTGGAAAATGTAAATTGACTTGTTAATTACCTTGATTGCAATAGTTACATTGTTAAACTTACTTGTGAGTTTTTGATTGCCTCCACATACCAGCAATTGCTGATCGATGTTTTGTTTGTCGGCGTTTTAGGTATATCCCTGAAAGCACAAACAGTAAAGTGACACATCTGGAAAGTAAGAAGTAAGTACAAGGAGGATTAGATAGAGGAATTACAGTCTGGGATAGATAGTTTCCCAAAGTTTCAAAAAGGTAATTAATGTTTTATTTTTTTTACTGCCAATATTCAGTTTAGTAGTAGAATTTAATAATTATAAATGATTATTTGCTGGACCTTTGATCCTGTAAATTGATTAACGATTCCGACCTTCGGGTCTCCCTTAATTGGGGGTTACCGGAAGGCGGGGTCGTTACAATTGGTATCAGAGCGTAGGTTCACCATCTAATCATTAATAATTATTAAATTTTACAAATTCCGTAGAACCGAGGGAGTTATTAGAGGATTTTCCGAAAGACTGAGGTGACTAGAAAAGGATCACATCCGGGGGCTGGCAAAATTTTCCTCCGCACCGCTAGTCGGAATACGAGGACTCCCGGATCGTGTGACTGCCTGGCCGATGTCTTAGGTTAAGACTCGAAATAAGATACCTTTAGGACTCTCTCATCTTGTTCATCCCCTCTCATCTCAAATTCTATTAAGGACCTTAAGGATTAGGGTTTTCTCTCTTCTCCTCACCCTCTTGAGGTATGGGTAAGGTTGATAAGGATTAAGGAATCCTCCATCAAATTAATAAAAAGCATGTAAATAAGATGTCATGGACATAAGCTTAATAGAGTAAGCGTAAAGGAATAGATACATGCTTAGGTCGTATGACATGAGTTGTCCTTGTCCTCAGGAGAGATCTGAGGATAGACCTCCTTGGCAGGAGGATGTGTAGAGAGAGTTAGTCTTGGAGGTAGAGACCTCCATCAAAGGTAGAGACCTAGCACATCCTTTGAAAATGATGTTACCCTAACCCTAAATGAAGAGAGAGAAACGACATGATGTCATGGTTGACTGAGCGTTTGGTTGGACATGCCTTTGGTATGCCATAAGAGGTTAAATGATCAAGTACCATGGCAACCCAACCCTAGTAAGGGCCATGCAGGTTAGAGTGAAGGATAGCTCCTTCATCGATAAGGTTAGAGAAGAACCTATAGTTACCCTATGGGTTGTGGCAAGTAGGATATAGCTCGCACCCTGAGTACATCAGTGGTGCTGATAGTAGGATGAAACCCTGGTCAGAAGAGCACAACGAATGGCTTATGATATAAACATAAAGAGCTAATGATGATCTTGAGTCAAATAGGTGTTGAGCAAAGGCTTCACCCAGGCAGGGATATGCTCGTAAGCGTGATCCAATTTCATGGAGAGATGACCTCTAGTTGTAGGATTGGAGGTGGAGTTAGCTCTGGAGAGAGAGAGCAGGAGTCGAGCAAAAGAATCCCAAGACATGAGGAACCGTGGGCAGTTGAGGATGATGCGGCCTAGGTGAATGATACTGGTTGCCTTATGCTTGACCCCTGAAGGCTGATGATGTCCTGGTTAGCTTGAGGGTAACCAAACCCTGAAAGAGGGTGATGCTTCTATACCTATGGTATAAGTGATTACCTAACCCTGGAGAGAGGGTGAGATAAAGAGTGCTCTAGACCCTGAGGAGGTTAAGTCACCAGTTGGGAGGCTTTATACCTAGTTAGTTGTCCTGGAAAAGGTATCAACTCCAAAGTGTTAATCGAGTAGAAAGATCATGGGAGTACATGACATACCTTGGACATGCTTGATTTGTGGTTGAGCATGCAGTTTGATACCCAAAGGAGAACCTAGGGTCCCTAGGCCTAAGAGGGGAAGTTGTGTGTCCGATGCTCATAATGAGGTTTGAGTCTCTATAGTTTCGAGCATGGTACTCTTAAGGAGTAGAGGTAAAGGAAACCCCTTAAGCTAAGGGAATGGTTGAGGAACCCCTCACCATGAAGTTGGTTTAATGTTGAGGAAGAGAACAAGGGTGACCTAGCATGGTTTAGTAGGTACACTTGTGCCTTAGTAGTTGCCAGTTTAAGAATGCTCATGTGGAGGTAAACCCTAAGGACGGTTGAGACCTCGTCGTCAAGAGTTGTAGTTTCTCCCATCCTGGGAGAGGGACCCTTTGTAGAGTGTATACCATTTGGTGGGTTTTAAGATGACCTAAGGAGGTCTCATAGGATCTTGAGAGGCTAAGTGAAAGGTACATGGTACAAGAATGAGCCAGTAAACCCATAGATAACCATCTCTAGGTGCATATGGATGTGTTACCATGAAGGTAACCAGTATGGGGCCTGACCAAGGTAGGCAGGTCGCCATGATCCCTGAGAAAGGATGAAAGTCAGTCATGAATGCAGAAAGAGATGATGAAGGCTTGGGTAAGGTTCTAAGTTGAACATGTACTATGATATAATCCTAAGTCTATCCTAGGGTCAGGTAGGGATAAGACCGATGGAAGTAGGAGTTTCCTAATTCCCTAGTTGCACATGACCATAGGGTCGGGAGGTAACAACTATCATTGTCTGAGGGCCATGGGTTGGGAGATTGATCACCTTCATGAACTCATGTGACCCAAAGGGCAAATGAGTAGGGCACTCTCTGGTGCATATGGGAAGAGGGATGACCCCAAAAGTGTCGGTACCCTATAGACCTAGAGGATATGACCAAGGATTGTGTGTAAACCCAAGTAGGTTCGAGGCCGGTTTTCCATGAAAGTAACTTTGATATAATGATGATTGAGATATAGAGACATGAGTTGCACGTTTCAACGGAGACTTGTAGGTGTACTGGCGAGGTGGGCTGTACCATCCCTACTCTTGGAATAGGAAGAATTTTGTATTTGGACGGCCGCCAAATGCTTATTTCTTCTTGTTATGAGAGTGAGAGATAGGACAGTATGCATGCCATAAACCAAGGACAAGGATGTCGTGAGTTGGAACGTTGCTATAAGGAATAATGATAGAGAGGTGGAAGGAATGATACATGGATGGTTCGCAAACACTAAGAGAGATAGTGTAGCCAGCTTATGAGGATATTTTATCAAGAGCTATGAGGAATTTGCAGATTAACCAAGGTCGAGTTCGATCACAGTGAGTATGAGCTTAGAGTCTCTTGATGAAGACAAACTTAGAGTTTGAGACGAGATTATAAGTAGAATACATGGAAGAGTATGTCTTCAACGTTACCTAATACCGAAGGATGTGAAGTGGTAATGGATGCTTTGGTGGAGATAGAGCTGCCTAGTTTGGCTAGAAGGGAGTTGTTTGGCTAACCCTAAGATTGGAAAGAAAATGTGTTTTGGCTAACACTCAGATGTAATAAGATATGATTGAACAAGTTAATGGTTGTTTGGTTAGCCAGTTTAGTCCTTGATGTAGTGAAAGGATGGTGTTAGAACCTCAGATTCACTTCTTTGGATAGGAAGGTAATAAAACCCCTTTTGGGAGTGGTTTAGGGTTTCCGAGGTATCAAGCTTGAGGAATCATAACGATACAGGAGAATATGAGATACCTCGATACTACAAAGATAGTAAGTGATGATAGCATTCTGGATGCTTAAAACAAAGTTGCATGTAGCATGTGGCCATGTAAGCCAGGAGGTGAAGGACGAACACCATTAACCCAGTGCATGGATATAAAGTATAAAGAGTTCCCGAGATAGAATGGGAGTTCATCACTATGGATGTGTGGTAAGTCTTCCCTAGACCAAGGAGGGTCGAGGTGTAATATGGGTTATCGTAGATCGCCTTATCTTGATGACATGAGAAAGGAAGAGCTCTGTCAAGGGACAGATCTGGTTGAACTACATATGAAAAGAGATGGTTCAATTACGCCATGATGCAAGTTCAAAAGTTCTTGGATTTGACCAAGGTTCACTTCCATGAGGTAGAAGTAGATACATGAAGAGCTCAGTGTTTGTATAGTTTATCACCCCATACTAATGAACAGTATGATCCGGACTAGAGGGTCTGATGAGAGCATGTGTGCTCATTCAGGGTGATGCATAGAAATAGTTCTTATGATGTGACGTTAACCACCATAGCCTTTATCGGGATGCAAGAAGTCTTATAGAGAGGTTGTTTCGGTCACCACTTCATTACGATGATGTTGGTAAAGGAGGCCTTGTGAAGGTCAGAAAAGAACCACAAGGGTGTGCAGATGAGGTCGCTTTGATCGTGCAATGGATGAGAGAGAGCCCAGTGGTGACATGAGTCACGAGCTGATGCAAAGCAGACTGACATGCAATTCACTGTGGGAGAATATATAATGTGAAAATCCGACCCCTCTAAGCTACAGCTGAGAGAGCTGAATCCCCGATATATGGGTCCATTTGAGATGGATTGGTGGATATGATTGTGTTTAGCCTTGCCCCACAAGATAACGTGATGTGTAATGTATTACATGAGTCCGATCTAGAGCACTATGTGAGGTACCCAAGCCATGTGTTGAGCCATGAACTTATTCAGCTTTTGAGAGGCTGAAATGTCCTGAGTCACCTATGAGGGTACGATATACCAAGGTAAGAAAGAACTCAGATGCAAGAAAAATAATGAAGGTTCATGGGAAACACCATGGAAAGGGTGAAGCCACATGGGAGCCCTGATGGACATAAGAAGACTTATCCTGTCTGTTTGCTTGTTTGATGGAATTTTGAGGGCAAAATTCTCATAAGAGGGGAAGGATGTTACAACCCCAAATTTTGGGTTCCTTTGGTGAGAAATGTAATTTCTCATTTTAAAAATATTGGGACAAATGATGATATATTTTGTGTTGAATAAATGAGATATGTTGAAAATAGCCTTGTTGTTTGTTTTGTGGGCTTTATTGGCTATTGGGCCCAATAACAAGGAAATTTGATTAATTAATGAATAATTGAGTTGTGGAGAAAAGAGAGAAAAAGGTAAAAACTTCTAGAAGGCAAATCCAAGGAGGGATTTCGTGACTCTTGGGTTCCTTGGGTACCAAGGAGTCCAAAGTTGCTTAAATAGAGCAATAAGAAAAGAAGAGATCTATTAAGTATTTCTTTATTAAGAAAGAAATTAGAAATAATGCTAAAATAGGAAAATAAATGAAAAGAGGTATATTTGAGTTATCCTTAGTGGATTTTCATATCCCAAGGATTCCTAATACTAAAAGGACTTCCAATGGGAATATAGAGGAGAGATAAAGAGAAATCCTTAAAAAGAAAATTAAAAAGGAAAAGAAATTGATTAATAAAAGGGAAATATGAGAAACTGATAATTAAAAGAAGATAATGCTAAACTAATATTCCCCAATATGGGAATTCGTGCCATTGGGTTTCCTTGAGGTCCAAGGGACCCAAATTAAGAAGATAAAGGCAAAAGAAATAAGGATATGAATTAATTGGGAGTATTTAATAAGAAATCTTGAGAGATAAGAAATCCCATTCATACATTGCTTTTTGCTTCCCAATTTTCGTACAAAGATAGAGAATTTTAAAAGGAACTTTCCTTTAAAATTTGAGACCAATCAGAGTTATGGATTGAGAGATATTAATTTTGCAAGATATAGTCAATTTGGGAATTTCCCTGGTTTAAATAAAAAAAAAGATATTCAGTTTCCTTAGAACGCGAGCTTTTCTGGCAGTTGGATCTTGATCCAACGGTGGTCAATCATCGCCTAAGTCCCGCTGGGACTAGGACTGTGGATGTTTATAGGGTGATTTTGCAACCCATATTTCTTGCGATCTAATGATCATGCCAGCTAGATTTTGGTTCCTTTGAATTCAGGAGAAGGAATCGCGAAGATTCCATCCTGGTTTCTCCGGGTTTCATCGCCAAACAGAGAAACGCCCAACTGGGTAGGTCTCTGCCTCGACCCTATAAGTAGGGGAGGGCAATGGGGGGATCGGCATCCCAAAATGCTAGTCCACACTCTGCGGCGGAGTATCAGGAACCCGCTCGTGGTTTCAATTGCGCCTAAGAACCTGATCTCACCCCTCATCGGCGTCACAAGCTCTGCCGGAATCCGGCGAGCAGGGATCGACTTTGACAAGGTTCGGACAGCCAGTCAAGGGTACCTTCAGCTTCGGAGAAGGGACGCGAAGTTCCCTGTGCAATTGGATCGCGTGCAGGAGAACTAGGGCTCGAAGTCAACCCTCGAGTTGACTGCCTGGAGCCGCTGTTCGCGCGAGGTCGAGGAAGAAGACGGAGTGCTAAATTACCAATCTGCCCTCCGCGTCTCCTTAAACCAGTAAGGACTTTCCTGTCCTTTTCCCTATTTTGAGTGCTGTTAAGTGGAGCGCGCGACCATGGCCGCTGGATCTTGAGTGGATCACCAGACCATTGATCGTGCGGTCCGCGTTTTTCTTGAATTACTTAATAATTGGATAGAAACAATTTTTCTTAGAAAAATTATAACTGGAGCTAGGAAGCTCGGATGGAAAAACTCAATACATGAAAAATGATCAGAAAAATATGAGGGATTTAATAAAAATAGTTTGCGACCCTTAATCTGACTCATTTTGTAAAAGTATACTTCTAGAAAAAGAAAAGAGTTAAATTGTGGATAAAAACCCTAATTGTTGATAAAAAGGGTAATTAGTCTTGCAATTAAGGTAATTCGAATATGGTTAACTTATTTTCTATAATTAACCTGTTTGGATGATAGAATTACAAGTTTGGGGTTTTATGACTCTATATGTGGAATAAAGGTTGGAAACCCTAATTTAGAAAAGGAAATGATGAAGTAATTCGAAATTAGGGTTTAATGGACTAAGTTTGATCTTAGGAATCTTAATGGATGATAAGGCAAGAAAATTAGGGTTTAGTGTATAATTTGATAAAAATAAGGTAAAAGCAATAAAAAGGAGATGAAACCCTAATTATGGTTGAAACCCTATAAAGGGAAATTAACCTAGGAAAACCTTAGTATTGTTGAATCATAATAACATGATTAATAATAGAGGAATTAAATGCCTTTTTCAGGAGATTGGGTGTGTGCTTGCTTGTTTTCCTGGCTGATTAAGTTAATTCTGCATTCAAGTCCTCATTAACAGGTATGTGGTTAAATATGAGTAACCTCTTTAGTTTCCCGAAAGATTCCCGAATGTTTAATCGCATTGAATGCAACTAACTATTTGGATGTTCATATTGCAATTATAAAGTGACTATGATTATCACAATTTAATATAAATGTGTAAATCCCGCACCTACATGCCACCCTGATGGAAGATGCCATAAAGGTCAGGCCCAGGAGGGTAGACCAATGGGCACCTTGAGAGGTGACCCTATACACCAAGCTCGGGAATGAGAAGGTGATTGATGAGGCAAGACTAAGGAGCACTATGAGAGGTGACTCCCAGGCACCAAGCTCGGGATTGAGAAGATGGCCTTAAGTCAAATCCAGGGTTAGGGCAAAAGCGGTGGGGATTGTCACTTGGAAAATGTAAATTGACATGTTAATTACCTTGATTGCAATAGTTACATTGTTAAACTTACTTATGAGTTTTTGATTGCCTCCACATACCAGCAATTGCTGATCGATGTTTTGTTTGTCGGCGTTTTAGGTATAACCCTGAAAGCACAAACAGTAAAGTGACACATCTGGAAAGTAAGAAGTAAGTACAAGGAGGATTAGATAGAAGAATTACAGTCTGGGATAGATAGTTTCCCAAAGTTTCAAAAAGGTAATTAAAGTTTTATTTTTTTTACTGCAAATATTCAGTTTAGTAGTAGAATTTAATAATTATAAATGATTATTTGTTGGACCTTTGATCCTGTAAATTGATTAACGATTCCGACCTTCGGGTCTCCCTTAATTGGGGGTTACCGGAGGCGGGGTCGTTACAGTGATTGTTGAATTGTGTGATTAGACTGCTTTCTTGCTTGGAATTGCTATTTGCTTCCTTGGAATTGCTATTTTCTTGTGAAATATACTGATCAGGTATGTGGTTAAATTATGAGTAACCGCATTATGTTTCATGGAATTTCTCATGGGTTTATCGATTGCAATGAAAATTGTACTACTAGGATTTAAGTATAAGTGTGAATGTCTCGAACCTACATACAATCTCTAGATGTATGATGCAAAACCAACCCTTGGAGGGAAGGTCTAGAGTGGTCAAGCCTTAGAGGGAAGACTAATGGGCACCCGGAGAGGTGACCTCAGGCACCAAGCTCAAGATGGAGAAGGTGGCCTTAATGTTCCTTGCAAGGACTAAACCCTAAGAGAGGGTATCACAGAGTATGGGTAAAAGTGGTTGGGAAGTCACATTGAAAATGTAATTGTTCATTGTTAACAACTACTTGATATGATTAGGTTGCTAGAGCTTATGTGCAATATTTTGTTTGTCCCCACATACCAGTATATTCATTTATACTGACCCCATTTTGTTTGTCGACGTTTTAGGTAATATCTGAAATTGGACAAACAGTAAAGCGACACATGTGAAGACTAAAGTTAAAATAATAAAGGAGGATTTAGGTAGATAGAATTCTACTTCAGGTAAAACTTCCAGTTACCAAATTTTTGAAGGTTTGTTAAAATAAAAATTTTATTCCAGTTTTCAGTTTAGTCTTTACTAGAATTTACTAATTATTTCTAATTAATTGCCAAACCGTTGATCCTATTTGGGATAACGCCTCTGACTTCTTGGTCTCCCATAATTGGGGGTTATTGGGAAGCAGGTTTGTTACATTTGGTATCAATGTGTGGTTATCCATTTAATCTCTAATAATTATTAAATTTTACAAACTCTTTAGAGCCCAAGGGAGTTGTTAGAGGATTTTTCGATGATGGAGGTTTCTAGAAATGGATCACGATCTTGGGGCTTGCAATATTTTCTTCCACCCCACTAGTCAGTCTATGAGGGATCCCATATTATGTGTGACTACCTAGCCAAAATATAAGGAATTGACTCAAAATAGATACCTCTACGTCTTCTCATCTATTTTTGTCCCTTCTTTACCTCTTATTTTTAGAGAAACATTAAGTACTTAGGATTTTGTCTCTGTCCACCACCTCATGTGTTTGGAAATTCAAAGTGTTAAGGATTATGGGATCCTCCACCAAACAATAAAATGCATCTAAATAAGAGGACATGGATGTAAGTTTTATCTTATATATCTTCCAAGTTATAAATTTGTGTTTGAAGGATTTTTAACTGGTGTGAAACAACATGGCTCGTGTGAAGACCGTACACTATAGCAAAAATGCCAATTAGTGGCATTTATAAAAGTAGATTTTATAAAAAAATCCACTATCTTACTAATATACATGCATTTTTTAAATAAAATGCCTGTAAACCACCTATTATGGAGTTTCTAAAAAGAACATAACATCAAAGGCATTTTTATTGTTAATTAGTGGCAATCTTAAATTGCCATACTAGATTAGAAAGTATTTGCTAATGCAATTTTAATTTACTTCCCGCTGCATCACTTTCCCTTCACGCTACAATAGATAGTGAACAGATCTCTTGCGAACAGATGATAACCTCCTATTTCAGTAGTTTATCTTAGTTTTTTTCTTTAGTTTTTCATACCCTTTTTACGTTTATGTTGTATATAAACCTAATTTTATCCCTTTTGGTAAATACATCATGAAACTAACTTTTTCCTTTTATACTTGCAGAAAAAGCACAAAAAAATCATAAAAGAATAAACCAGCCTCAAGGCCGAGTGAAGCCAAACGGTCCCAAGACCGCATGGAGTTCAAACGGTCCCGAGACCGCATGAAGCCAAATGGTCCCAAGACCGCATGGAGTTCAAACGGTCCCGAGACCGCATGAAGCCAAACGGTCCCAAGACCGCATGGAGTTCAAACGGTCCCGAGACCGCATGAAGCCAAACGGTCCCAAGACCGCATGGAGTTCAAACGGTCCCGAGACCGCATGAAGCCAAACGGTCCCAAGACCGCATGGAGTTCAAACGGTCCCGAGACCGCATGAAGCCAAACGGTCCCAAGACCGCATGGAGTTCAAACGGTCCCGAGACCGCATGAAGCCAAACGGTCCCAAGACCGCATGGAGTTCAAACGGTCCCGAGACCGCATGAAGCCAAACGGTCCCAAGACCGCATGGAGTTCAAACGGTCCCGAGACCGCATGAAGCCAAACGGTCCCAAGACCGCATGGAGTTCAAACGGTCCCGAGACCGCATGAAGCCAAACGGTCCCAAGACCGCATGGAGTTCAAACGGTCCCGAGACCGCATGAAGCCAAACGGTCCCAAGACCGCATGGAGTTCAAACGGTCCCGAGACCGCATGAAGCCAAACGGTCCCAAGACCACATGGAGTTCAAACGGTCCCGAGACCGCATGAAACCAAACGGTCCCAAGACCGCATGGAGTTCAAACGGTCCCGAGACCGCATGAAGCCAAACGGTCCCAAGACCACATGGAGTTCAAACGGTCCCAAGACCGTTTGACGCCAAACGGTCTCAAGACCGTTTGACGCCAAACGGTCTCAAGACCGTTTGAACCCAAACGGTCTCCAGACCGTTCAGATCTCACTCAAGGCCTATAAATAAGACCTCAAGGGCCATCCCTGGAGAGGTCCAGACATTCAGAGGTTGTCTCTCTACTACCAGAACAACTCCATCCACCACTCGAGGCTGCCGGTCTGAGACTCACATTCCATTGCAAGCTACCTTCTCTCTCATCAACAAAGAAGGTGAGAGGAGAAGATCCGTCGTCAAGCAAGCCACGAAGGGTGGAGATCGTTGCTCTCTCCACCAAGGGTTCAACCTTCTCTCCTCAGTGGAGATGATGTTCTTTCTATCTCTTCTTGCTTCTTCCTTTGTTGCTCCCTCTATGAGGAGCGAGTAGTTCCATCCACTGGGGCGCGGGGGCTAGCCCCGCTGCCCATGTTTGTATTTTGTACTAAAAAGATGTTATCCTTTCGTTTTAATACTAAATCGTTTCATACATGCTTGAATGATGGCCACGTTCTTGTATGCATCTATTGTCTTTTGTTGTGGTTTGTCTACGACCGCTCTCGAGACTCGAGTACCGATTTAGTGTTGGTTTCTGGTGTGTGTATCCACCACGCATCCGTTTCGGTGTCTAGGAGTGTATCTCAAAGAGTGGAGTAAACTCACTATCATCCGTTACACTTCCATCTGTATGGAAGTGACCCTTGGTAAGTTGAGGAACACACTTTGCGAGGGGAATGATGTAAAGCATGTGACCATTTGATCGGGAATGGCTGGCGTTGCAACATTCCCGCACTTCTCGTAGCTAGGTTATCCAAATAGGAGGCTAGGCCTATAGGGACGCTATTCGATTCGATAATTATCGCTCGCTTGTTAGTTTTAGATGCACGTTTCATGAGGTTGAGTATGATTCTCTCTTTGGAGACTACATTCTTCATTGACACGTAGAAATGTACCAAATGAGAGCTACTTAATCCTTGAAGGAAGCGATGCATTGCTCTTGTCTTGTATGGACATCGGTCTTGTGGAACATCGAAGGATGCAATGCATCGCTCTTGTCTTATATGGGCATCGGTCTTGTGGAACATCCTTTGGTGCGATGCATCACTCTTGTCTTATAAGGCATCGGTCTTGTGGAACATCCATGCATCTAGCTTATAAGTCTTGCTTGCTTAGTACATATACAATGCATGTGTAGTGGTGGTAAATACCTGCTTAACCTCAGTGATTCATCATCATTTGTTAAAACTTAGTTTTACCTGCTTTCTTTACTTTTCCTGCTTTAGTCTAAAAACCAATCAAATCCAACTCTTGATATAAGTACCAATTAGTAAAATAACTATGTGAAGTGCTGTACGTTTTCCATCTTGTTGCTTGCAACAAGACCGTTGTCTTTTGGGTTCGATCCTAAATCTGTACTATGATAAGGCTTCCATACTCTTATGGGGTTGGAGTTGTTATCTAAGCACCAGTTCTAGGTAAACCTAGGGAGAACATCAACTCTCTAGGGTTTTTGGTGCAAATTTGGGACTCCCATTGGAAGAGTAAAATCTTTTGGTGTAAGTCCCAGCTCCATCAAAAAATGGCGTCGTTGCCGGGGACAACGGAACGTTAGTATTTCACTTAGTTTATTTTTCTAGTTGGTTAGGATTTTACACTTTCTTTTTTGAATCATAACTCATAATCTTCTTGAAACTTTCATATTGTCTTTATTATTCTAAAGGTGTTCTCTTTTCTTTACTCGGGTAGAACCCGTATATGCAATCAACGCATAATCGAGGATTCTCCCCTAATTCGGAGTTCGACTCCGAGGTAGAGAGAAGTTTCCACCGCATAATCCGTCTCAATCACCAACGCGCTAGACAAATGGCTGGCGAACAGCATCAAGTCGCTTTGGTGATGGAGAGAGTCAACGCTGCTATAGCTGCACAACGGGCACAACTCATTGCAGACACCCGTGCCCAAATTCAAGTAGAGATTCGAGCAGAAGAGCAAGCCCGCATGAGAGCAGAGACTGAGGCTTCTCAGCTCGAATTACGAAACAAGCAACTGAGGGACTATGCTGTCCCGAGGAACTATGAAGACAACCACCCGGTCCGACCTCCGATCATCAATATCCCAAATTTCGAGATCCGGACCCAGTGGATCCAGATTATGCAAGGAATCTCCTTCTCTGGAGGTTCAGGAGACGATTGCATGGACCATTTGAAATGGTTTAAGGCATTATGCCGCCTGGTCCCACAAGCTGGTATTGCCTTCGATGCAATAATGCTCCATCTGTTTCACTTCACACTATCTGGGAGGGCTTTGAGTTGGTACAACTCATTGGATAGAGAACCCATCATAACCACTTGGGCCACCCTAGAGGAAAAATTCCTTGAGAAGTTCTTTCCACCCTCGCTTACATATGAAATTAGAGGGCAGATCAACCATTTCTCCCAGCTACCTGGAGAAACCCTCGCTGAGGCATGGGAAAGATTCAAGGAACTTCTACGCAAATGCCCTCATCATGGAATTTCGCAGAATCAGCTGATTGAGACTTTTTATCGGGGGGTAAGTGATGACATTAAACAGTTCCTAGATTCCTCGTCTGGAGGAAATTTCATGAGGAAAAATTATGAAGACGCCTGGAAGATCGTTACATTAGGGGCTGAAAACCAGTCCAACTGGGGACGGTCAGCCGGAAAAGGCGTCCTTAAGGTCTTTAAAGCTGAGGAATCTACGGAATTAAAGTCAATAGCCGAGGCTTTAAAAGCAATCACTCATAAACAGCAAACCCTTGAAGCAACTTTAGGGGAACTTGACAAGAAGAAAATCCCGCTAGTTCATCAAGTCAAAGCCGTCACAGGATCCTGTGAGGCTTGTCATGCTTCAGATCATCGGACTCTTTCCTGCGGAATGCTCTATAATGTGATGATGGATCTGCATCCCCCACCACAACCCTATGAGACCCTCACTAGTCAGGCTGAAGAGCAGAATCCAGAGCAAGTCAATTCTATCCATACTATTCCCGGACAAGTTTATTATAATCCCAGTCAACCGAGGAACCATCCTGGGTTCCAGTATGGGAATCCTTCCGGAACTGCAAACCCACAGCATCAGACACAAGGGGGATTCGACGGTAGGCTGCCTCCTGGGTTCCCAAGCAATTTTAACCAAAATCAAGGGAATCCAAGAAACAATTTCCCTAGGGCTAACTACCCTAGAAATCAGTCAGCTTACCATCAGTACACTCATCCCCCGCTTCACCCACAATTGCATGTTCCACAGTCTCAAAAAAAAAACCCTCAGAAAAACGCCACTGCACAACCGGAAGACGAACTATCTCTGATAAAACAAATGCTTCAGTCTCAGCAAACCATGCTAGCTAACCAACAAGCCCAACAAAAGGCAATTGAAACCCAGCTAGCTCAGATTGATGTACAGTTGAAACCTTCGGCTGGCACTTTTGATGGGCAGCCTGAACCAAACTCTTAATACGGGCAAAATAAACATGAACAGCTGAACGCCGTCACCACAAGGTCGGGACGCATTCTTCCTGAACCCATCAAGATCACTCTAGATGATGATGATGTGCCCACTTTTATGACGAAAGAGATCTCACAACAAGAGATTGGGAAATCCCCCGAAGGCACCAAGGACAAAAACAAAGAGTATGTACCTGCAGAATCCAAGGTCCCGCAATTCAAACCAAGGATTCCGTATCCAGGCAGACTGCAAGAAACAAAAATGGACGCCAGGTTTCAGAAATTCAAGGAAGCAATGAAGAAACTTTATATCGACATCCCACTCCTTGACGCTCTATCCGAAGTACCAGCATGGGCAAGGTATCTCAAAACTTTGCTATCACGTAAGTATATCACCAAAGAGCAGGAAACCGTCAAGCTCGCTCAAACCACCTCTGACATCATCTTAAACAAACTGCCCAAAAAGAAGAAGGACCCAGGTTCCTTCGGAATCCAATGTTGCATTGGAAATGCATCCACAAAGAAAGGATTAGCTGACCTCGGGGCTAGTATATCCATTATGCCCTTCTCAATGTGCCAACGCCTCGGTTTCACTGACCTGCTGCCTACAGCAATGACTATTCAACTAGCCGACTCCACCATAACCACACCGTTGGGAATCATCGAAGATGTTCCAGTAAGGATAGGGAAGGATGCCTACGTTCCGTGTGATTTTGTCATCATGGATATTAAAGAAGACTTGAGATATCCGATCATTTTCGGCAGGCCTTTCCTAGCTACAGCCATAGCGCTTATCGATGTCGAAGCTGGAACCATCATCCTTAGGCTCGGAAAAGAAGCAATTCAATTCCGCGTCCTTGACAGTATGAAAGGTCCCAACATCCAAGAAGAAGTCTTTCTTTTAGACGCAATTCAACAAATGTCGCAACTAGAAATCTCCGAGCCAATCGACGAACTTGAAAATGCTCTCATCAATCCAGAAGTTGAGTTCTCTGCAAATGAACTAGTCCAGCAATGCATCCAATACCTAGAAAAGATAGAAGAAGCACCAAAGGCTACTTTTGAAGATCTTAAAGCCATCACCACCATTGAAGCAGCAGAACCACCAAAAACCCCTGAATTGAAGACTTTACCCACAGGGCTCAAATATGTTTTCCTGGATAAGGAAGAGCTATGCCCAGTTATTATCAGCTCCACCCTTACCGAAGACCAAGAAGTCAGACTTCTAGACAAACTAAGGAGGCACAAAAAGATCATTGGTTATAAAATAACCAACCTCACAGGCCTAAAACCGGCTCTGTGTATGCATAAGCTTCCTATGGTTGAAGAATTTAAACCCACTCGTGAACATCAAAGAAAACTGAACCCAAATTTGAAGGAGGTAGTCCATTTGGAAGTCCTCAAACTGCTCAAAGCCGGCATGATCTACCCTATCTCTGACTCTCAGTGGGTCAGTCCAGTTCAAGTCGTCCCAAAGAAAGGGGGCACTACTGTAGTGATCAACGATAAAAATGAGCTCGTACCTACTAGGACTGTAACAGGATGGAGAATGTGCATCGATTATAGGAAGTTGAATAAAGCTACAAGGAAAGACCACTACCCTCTACCCTTCCTGGACGAAGTCCTGGAGCGCTTGGCCCACCAAAAGTATTTCTGTTATCTCGATGGTTATTCCGGGTTCTACCAAATACCCATACATCCAGAGGACCAAGAAAAAACCACTTTCACTTGTCCCTTCGGGACATATGCTTTCAGAAGAATGCCATTCGGGCTATGTAACGCTCCTGCTACTTTCCAACGCTGCATGTCTGCCATCTTCGCCGGATTAACTGAATCTGTTATGGAAGTCTTTATGGATGATTTCTCTGTCTATGGAGATTCTTTCGATAACTGTCTAAACAATCTTGAACGAGTCCTGCAACGTTGCAAGGAAACAAACCTTATCATGAACTGGGAAAAATGTCATTTCATGGTAACAGAGGGTATCGTCCTCGGACATAGAGTAAGTGATAGGGGGATCGAAGTCGACAAAGCAAAGATTGATGTCATCTCGAAGTTGTCACCTCCGAAGGACATAAGGGGAGTTCGAGCTTTCCTAGGTCATGCAGGGTTTTACAGAAGGTTCATCAAAGATTTCTCAAAAATAGCTAAACCCATGACCCAACTCCTGACAAAAGATGCCGAGTTTGTTTTCGACCAAGAATGTATGCAAAGTTTCTCTACCCTTAAAGAAGCACTAATTTCCGCACCTATTCTAAGGGCTCCAAACTGGTCGCAACCCTTTGAAATCATGTGCGACGCAAGTGATTATGCCATAGGAGCCGTTTTAGGACAACAGATCGATAAGAAACCCTATGTCATCTACTATGCATCAAAAATGCTTGACGAAGCACAGAGAAATTACACGACCACGGAAAAGGAGTTTTTGGCTATCATCTATGCCTTCGAAAAATTCCGCTCTTACCTGATCGGCTCTAAAGTCATTGTCTACACTGACCATTCTGCTATCCGACATCTGATTCAGAAACAGGACGCCAAACCCAGGCTCATCCGCTGGGTATTAATGCTTCAAGAATTCGACCTAGAAATCAAAGATAAAAGTGGCGTAGAGAACGTTGTCGCCGATCACCTCAGCAGAATCGAGGTTGAAGAAAAAGATAAAATCCCTATCAGGGATTCTCTTCCTGATGATCAGCTTATGAAGGCCACTCATAGTTTCCCTTGGTTTGCGGATATCGTCAATTATCTGGCCACAAGGATCATTCACCCGTCTGCTTCTTATCAAGATAAAAGGAAATTCCTTCATGACGGAAAACGTTATCATTGGGACGAACCCTACTTGTTTTACCTCTGTGCCGACGGACTTTTCCGCCGGTGCCTTCCAGAAGAAGAAATAACCTCGGTTCTAGAACACTGCCACTCCGGACCGACGGGGGGGCACATGGGCGCCAAGAAAACTGCCATAAAAGTTCTACAAACTGGTTTCTTTTGGCCCACCATATCAAAAGACTCATATGATTTTGTCAAAGCCTGTGATAAATGCCAATTTTCGGGCAACATATCAAAAAGGGATGAAATGCCTCTTACCATGTGGCAGGAAATTGAACTGTTTGATGTATGGGGGGTAGACTACATGGGACCTTTCCCCTCATCGTATGGTTTCTCTTACATTTTGGTCGTTGTGGATTACGTCTCAAAGTGGGTCGAAGCTGTACCCACTGTATCCAATGACTCCAAACCTGTTGTCAAATTGTTCAAAGATACTATCTTTCCGAGATTTGGAGTTCCAAGAACGGTCATATCTGATGGCGGGACCCATTTCCTGGAATGAAGTTTCGAAGCGTTACTGAGAAAATACGGAGTCCATCACAAAGTTGCCACACCTTACCACCCACAAACTAGTGGCCAGGTAGAAGTATCCAATAGACAGATAAAAGTGATTCTTGAAAAAACAGTGAACAAAAATCGCACTGATTGGTCCACCAAACTTCCTGACGCCCTCTGGGCATACCGTACTGCCTACAAAACACCAATTGGAACAACTCCGTTCCGCTTGGTGTACGGCAAATCATGTCATCTTCCAGTAGAACTGGAACACAAAGCCTGGTGGGCCATCAAGCAACTAAATTTCGACCTTAAAAGTGCAGGGGAGAACAGACAACTCCAGCTACAGGAGCTAGAAGAACTCCGCATGACAGCATATCACAGCGCCAGAATCTATAAAGAGCAAACAAAAATGTGGCACGATGGACATCTTAAGAGAAAAGATATCGCCGTTGGCGACAAAGTGCTCTTATTCAACTCCAAGCTCAAATTATTCCCCGGAAAGCTTCAAACAAGATGGTCCGGACCCTTCACCATAAAACATATCTACCCAACTGGAGCCGCCATTATCATCGACAACAACGGAGGAGAATGAACGGTTAACGGGCACCGGTTAAAAAGATATTACATTCAGGAAGACAACATGCATCAACAAACCATCGACATTAAAGATGCTACGCCCACAACATAACAACCTCACAGTTTCGTCAAGCCAGTGACGTTAAACTAAGGCGCTTCTTGGGAGGCAACCCATGACTCCACGACTTAGTTCAGTTGCTGCCCTTGTTCTAATTGCCTCTCACCCTATCACTTTGACACTCTGAGGACAGAGTGAGTGATAAGTTATGGGGGGTACATTAGACAAGGGCAAGGTATCCTCTTCTGCATAGTCACCTCAACTAACTCTAGAATCATGTTAGTCTTACAAATAAATAGCACTCAGACATCAAATGGCGATTTATCAACTTCCACCTACTATGGATCCCATATTTCTGCTTCAATTCTTTATCTGACTCTCCACAGGTCAAAATCAGGGCAGAAATAAGCCGAGATCTCGAGGATGAGAGGGAAATTAGGCAGCTTCCAAATCAAAAAGTTCTGCAAGTGGACCACAACCCAAATAAGTGCATGCTGAAAAACATTAAGAAAAACTTTCCTCTCTTCAAAATAAAAGAGGCTTGGCCGCCCAAAATAAATCCTTATTCCAAAATCCAAGCCTGTGAGTTTTTGAATAAAAGCCAGAGAGACGAATAAAATTATGAGAGTTGTGCCATAAGGACCTATATGAAGAACTGATAAAGGGCTCACCCGGCCGGCACATTCCGCTGCCCTCACAAAGGCAGATGTGTCGCGTCCGCTAGTGAAACCCTAAAAGTTCCAAGTATATGAAAAGGCTCATAAAGGACTTGCCCGGCCGGTACATTCAGCTGCCCTCATAAAGGCAGATGTGTCGTGCCCGGTAGTGAGATCCTAAAAAGCATAGACAGCCCCTCCCTCACTCGAAGGGGAGCTACACTTCAAAGCCTTTAGCCAACCCTCATACCCTCTCTAGCTTCTAATAGGTTTCCAGAGAGGTATAAAGTTGATTAGAGTCAACGACATGCACAAAATAAATGTGGTCCCAAGCCAAACTTTGAGATACAAAAAAAACCTGAGATCCAAGCAACTCTCGAAATCCAAAGGAATCAAGGCATGCAATAAGCCTCGATATGACCCCTGGGGAACTCAGGTCAAATATTGAAGCTAGAGTATGGAGACCCTAATTAATATCGCCTCGCCATTTCATGTCTCAGCTCTATCTAACTTGAGGACAAGCTAGACTCTGAGTTAGGGGGGGTGATAACCTCCTATTTCAGTAGTTTATCTTAGTCTTTTTCTTTAGTTTTTCATACCCTTTTTACGTTTATGCTGTATATAAACCTAATTTTATCCCTTTTTGTAAATACATCATCAAACTAACTTTTTCCTTTTATACTTGCAGAAAAAGCACAAAAAAATCATAAAAGAATAAACCAGCCTCAAGGCCGGGTGAAGCCAAATGGTCCCAAGACCGCATTGAGTTCAAACGGTCCCGAGACCGCATGAAGCCAAATGGTCCCAAGACCGCATGGAGTTCAAACGGTCCCGAGACCGCATGAAGCCAAACGGTCCCAAGACCGCATGGAGTTCAAACGGTCCCGAGACCACATGAAGCCAAACGGTCCCAAGACCGCATGGAGTTCAAACGGTCCCGAGACTGCATGAAGCCAAACGGTCCCAAGACCGCATGGAGTTCAAACGGTCCCGAGACCGCATGAAGCCAAACGGTCCCCAGACCGCATGGAGTTCAAACGGTCCCGAGATCGCATGAAGCCAAACGGTCCCAAGACCGCATGGAGTTCAAACGGTCCCGAGACCGCATGAAGCCAAACGGTCCCAAGACCGCATGGAGTTCAAACGGTCCGGAGACCGCATGAAGCCAAACGGTCCCAAGACCGCATGGAGTTCAAACGGTCCCGAGACCGCATGAAGCCAAACGGTCCCAAGACCGCATGGAGTTCAAACAGTCCCGAGACCGCATGAAGCCAAACGGTCCCAAGACCGCATGGAGTTCAAACGGTCCCGAGACCGCATGAAACCAAACGGTCCCAAGACCACATGGAGTTCAAATGGTCCCGAGACGGCATGAAGCCAAACGGTCCCAAGACCGCATGGAGTTCAAACGGTCCCAAGACCGTTTGACGCCAAACGGTCTCAAGATCGTTTGACGCCAAACGGTCTCAAGACCGTTTGAACCCAAACGGTCTCCAGACTGTTCGGATCTCACTCAAGGCCTATAAATAAGACCTCAAGGGCCATCCTTGGAGAGGTCCAGACGTGCAGAGGCTGTCTCTCTACTACCAGAACAACTCCATCCACCACTCGAGGCTGCCGGTCTGAGACTCACGTTCCATTGCAAGCTACCTTCTCTCTCATCAAGAAAGAAGGTGAGAGGAGAAGATCCGTCGTCAAGCAAGCCACGAAGGGTGGAGATCGTTGCTCTCTCCACCAAGGGTTCAACCTTCTCTCCTCAGTGGAGATGATGTTCTTTCTATCTCTTCTTGCTTCTTCCTTTGTTGCTCCCTCTATGAGGAGCGAGTAGTTCCATCCACTGGGGCACGGGGGCTAGCCCCGCTGCCCATGTTTTGTATTTTGTACTAAAAAGATGTTATCCTTTCGTTTTAATACTAAATCATTTCATACATGCTTGAATGATGGCCACGTTCTTGTATGCATCTATTGTCTTTTGTTGTGGTTTGTCTACGACCGCTCTCGAGACTCGAATACCGATTTAGTGTTGGTTTCTGGTGTGTGTATCCACCACGCATCCGTTTTGGTGTCTAGGAGTGTATCTCAAAGAGTGGAGTAAACTCACTATCATCCGTTACACTTCCATCTGTATGGAAGTGACCCTTGGTAAGTTGAGGAACACACTATGCGAGGGGAATGATGTAAAGCATGTGACCATTTGATCGGGAATGGCTGGCGTTGCAACATTCCCACACTTCTCATAGCTAGGTTATCCGAATAGGAGGCTAGGCCTACAGGGACGCTATTCGATTCGATAATTATCGCTCGCTTGTTAGTTTTAGATGCACGTTTCATGAGGTTGAGTATGATTCTCTCTTTGGAGACTACATTCTTCAGTGACACGTAGAAATGTACCAAATGAGAGCTACTTAATCCTTGAAGGATGCGATGCATTGCTCTTGTCTTGTATGGGCATCGGTCTTGTGGAACATCGAAGGATGCAATGCATCGCTCTTGTCTTATATGGGCATCGGTCTTGTGGAACATCCTTTGGTGCGATGCATCACTCTTGTCTTATAAGGCATCGGTCTTGTGGAACATCCATGCATCTAGCTTATAAGTCTTGCTTGCTTAGTACATATACAATGCATGTGTAGCAGTGGTAAATACCTGCTTAACCCCAGTGATTCATCATCATTTGTTAAAACTTAGTTTTACCTGCTTTCTTTACTTTTCCTGCTTTAGTCTAAAAACCAATCAAATCCAACTCTTGATATAAGTACCAATTAGTAAAATAACTAAGTGAAGTGCTGTACGTTTTCCATCTTGTTGCTTGCAACAAGACCGTTGTCTTTTGGGTTCGATCCTAAATCTGTACTATGATAAGGCTTCCATACTCTTATGGGGTTGGAGTTGTTATCTAAGCACCAGTTCTAGGTAAACCTAGGGAGAACATCAACTCTCTAGGGTTTTTGGTGCAAATTTGGGACTCCCATTGGAAGAGTAAAATCTTTTGGTGTAAGTCCCAGCTCCATCAACAGATCGTGTGAGTATTGTGAGGGAGATTGATCATTTCGCTCCCTAATTCCTCACTCACCAGCTAGACCAGCACGTGTGTGGAGGAAAATAAAGAGTCCTGGCCGATTGTCGCCCTAGGTGTTGGTGGACTGGTGGCGGCACGCGGAGTGCCAGCTGCGGGCCGCCAAGTTGTCACGGTTGCCGGCGGTGGAGTGACAAGTAGCCGACCACAGATTGCCAAGTTGCTGGCATCAGAGTGAGACATTGTCGGTGAGTCCCAACCATATGTATCTGTGATCATCTTCCCTCGCCATTTTCATACAGAGAGTCATCCATTTTCCCCATTGTCGACATCTGAAAGCAGAAGTGCAGTGACTGGGAGAGGAGTGCCATCGACTGGGAGAGGAGCACAACGGCTTTGTCCTCCACCACAAATTGTGCAAGGTATATGGGTTGATCTTGGTCTGTTCAGTGATTGTATTATAGGTGCTTTATATAAAAAATGTTCTGAAACACCATGTAAGCTTTAGTCAATTAGGCTTATTAAGTATATCTGGATCATCCATGTTCCTTGTTAGTGTTAGCATACCTCTTTAGAACAACATATACAAAAGTATTGTTCACTCTCTCAATAAGAACCTTTTGGTAGGAAATAAACCTCTTCAAGTTTGTCCTTGTACATCTCAAGTATTAACCATATAGAGATTCCAATTATAACATACAATACATTGAACTACTTTGATTTGTTATATATTACACGTTCAAATATATAAACAAACAAAAACTTGCTACTGGTAGGTCCTAACAATAGAATATTATTTTTATTTTGTAGATGGTACAAATGAATACATCCATTGAATATCCATGAACATACAAAGTTTTTTCACGTTGCTTTCATTCACTTTTTGGGACCTACGAGGAACAATTATGGATCCTAGGGTGGGAGATCTTAAAATTAACTAGAGAAATGATGAACTAGACAAACTGATTTGAGGCTAGGATTAGTAATAAATTATGTAATGCATGAGTGAAACATACATAGGTGAATTTGAAGTGAATTTTCTTAACAGTTACCAATGCAAATGTTGTAGAGTTTATCTTTAGTTTTAGACAAACAACTTTTGAAAATTCCTTTTCCAAAAACTTATTAAGGAAGGGAAAGTTCAAAAACTCTAGGTAATTATACTTGTTTATATCCCCTACGTTTTTTATGCAAGGAAGTCCTATGTTCTCATGCAGACCCTTTTTGGCATCAATGTTTAGAGTATCTGCAACAAGATGTAACCTTTTACAAAGTTATCATTCTGACATGCACTTCATGCCTATATGTTGGTTTCAACTCATATTAAGAAGATTGTAACATTAGAGGAAAATAAAAGGTTAAAGGAATAGCTCAAAACTGCATTGTAGATGCATAGTTATAGTTAAACATAGTAGCAAGAAAATAGATGAAATTACTTGATTAACCAAAATTTTTGGGACAATAAGTAGTAAGAAAAGAGTACCTTTTTGTCCTAGGATAGAGCTAGTTCTTTAGAATGGAGAGAGTAGCCTGCAAAACCTCCAATGTTGATTGTGGTCATGGAATTTGATGAGTTAAGTATGAGGATCGTGAATGACCCTTCAATATGAGTTAAGCACATCATGGTTCTGCATTTAGATTCGAGATAAAAGCATCATGTTAAATTAAAAAGACATTAAATTGACATACTAAGCTACAAACTTACACTAAGTTATACTTCCAATGGCATCATGAATGGTGGGTATCAATTAAGTACAATAACCATTCCTCTAAAGTCAATTACATCTCACCCCTACAATTATTGCTAATATATTAATATGGACTACTTGGTCGAGACTCAAGCATTCATTTGTAACCAAATAGCTTTAAAAATGGCCGCCTCATGCATGTCATGGCCCTACAATGAAAAATGAGTGTCTTTTCATGGACATGGCCATTGGAGGCTTCCTAAATATAATCATGTCATACCATTGTAGTGCCTCAAATGTGAACATGAGCCTATAAAACAATGATGACCCCTCCCCATTAATGAAGCCCCATCATCAAGTATAACTTTAAGCAATAGAGAAATATTAAACACTAAAACATTTATATAACTGCATGCCTACTGCATAACGTAGACAAAATTAACAACATATATGTCAATATCACATGACACTATCTTTACCTCCAATATCTACAACTATGAATCCTTCAGCTCCATACCTTTTACATGTCCTTAGTCACCACCATGAAAAACCCTCAAAAGAAGCTCGTGTGATGGTAATGACAATGATTTTAAAAAAATTATCATTCAGATATGAAGAGATTATATAATTTTACATAACAAATATGTTTCATCAATCATCATTGTTTGATAGATGGGGTACCTCTTATCAAAAAAAAAAGATAGATGGGGTACCTTCTCATCTGGTTGTTACAACACAATGTTAATATGTTCTCTTTTGTCTCTGCCAAATAGTAGAAATAGAAAGGAAAAAACACGTAAAAACATCACACTTGTAAATCTACATTGAATGATCCTAACTGTATGCTTTCCCTAGTTGTAAATCTAAACTTACCTGGTAAATGGTCTCTTATCACACAAGTACCAATAGTGCTTGACACCATACTAGATCTTTGATGCAGAGGTTGGCAATTGCTGCTTAATTATATGTGAAGGTGTTAAATCTGCTTGTGATCCTTTCAAAACACTTGCCTAAATTTGTTGAAGTGTGTTTGAAATTGCACTTACTTATCATGAGTTGGAATAGGATGCAGATGGAAATGGTTCCAGTGTGAACCCATCTTCATTTCAATGTATTTGTGTGAACAAAGTGTCGCATCAGTATCATTGGTTTGATTACGAGTCTTATTTCAAAACATTATTTGCCAAATAAAAGCCACATTGTTCCTTTAATTTTACTAGAAACATTTGATGAAGTTTAATAAACATGTGATCTTGTCAGGCGTCTGCTAACACTAGCAAACCTCATAAAAATTTGTTCCTAAATACGTTGGAGTGTTTTGAAATTGCATCTTACTTATCTTGAGTTGGAATAGGATGCAAATGGAGATGTTCTCAGTGTAGAACCATCTTCATTTCAATGTATTTGTGTGAACAGAGTTCCACATCAATATCATTAGTTTAAATATGTGTCTTATTTTGAGAAAAAAAATTGTCAAATAAAAAATAAACCATTCCTTCAATTTCACTCTATCTCTGAAGATAATGCTAAGTTATATGATGTGCTTATCATTTTAATGAGTTGCACATGATTTCCTAGAGTACATGTGATGGAGCAAACCTCATAAAATTGTTCTTGAATTCATTTGTGTGTGTTGGAATTGCAGTATACTTATATTGAGTTGGAATAGGATGCAGTTGGAGATGCTTCCAGTATAGGACCATCTTCATTTCAATATATTTATGTGAATAGAGTTCTACATCAGTACCATGGGTTTGGTGATGGGTATCCAATCACCAATTTTTTAGTGGTCAAACTCTTACTAACATGTTGTTCATCAATGTAGATTTTGATGGCAACTTCATGGGTTTAGATGTTGAAAACATGGTTATGATAACTAACAATATGGATTCCCATCAATTTGGGTGGGACTAAATAAGAGGAGTGGTTGGAAATTGATCTTCACTACCAACTGCTAATCACACCACAATGAAGGATTAGTGAACATTGGACCAATTGCAAAGATATAGGACATGATCTACTCTCAGATTTCTTTTCAAGCTATCACGTCCACCACAATAAAGTTGGTTATGACAAGAAAACAAGGTTAACTGGTGTTACACTACTTTTTTTTGAAAATATATAACATTGTTATATATACTTACAATTGTTAGTACTAATATTTTGCAATCTCTGTCCACCCACAACAATCACTATGAATTGGGACTCTGTGCCAATGTTAGTGTACACTAATCAAGAACAATTGGACATCATCCTAGATGATCGTTCTTTAAACCAACTAACCATACCCGAACATTGGCATTCTCTAAACGGAACACACTACAGACCTGGTGAAGTGACCCTAAAATTTGACAATTATTCACATGTTATCGAGGTTAAGTATGATTTGGTCGGAAATCTTATAACAAAATCTAGTTGGTGTGATCAGATTAGAAAGATTCTAGTGGGTCGTAGTGACCAGCTTTTTCTCTGTCCAGTTGGCCATAATACCATCCATGTTTGGATAACGAACATCAACAATGAGACACCTGATCATCTATAGTGGTATGAGGGTACAATGGAGCTCATGAGCTCGGACGAATCTAATGATGAGACCCCTGTCAGTTCAAAATCATCTAAATACAATGAGGAGCTCTGCTACACAACAAAATCATCAAAAAGAGCATGGTAGGTCCAATTAACAAATATAATTGTCCTGTCTTGTTTTGTGTTTACACTTTTTATCTTAAAGTAATCAATCCTCATTGATACTTTCTTTTCTGGATCGCCACAATGAAAATGCCTCGAAGTTACTCATGTGGGACCATGTTGGTGTAGATTTAGTTGTCTATCTATGTATACCTACGGTATTTAGTTGTGTAGTATTTTGTTGTCTGTATTAACAATTATTTTAATTATATGCATGTTTAGGGGTACACCAACCCCTTTGTGTAGTTACTGTTTAGGGTTATTGTTACAACCTTTATTTTGCATATGTTTTCATAATTGACATGTAATGATTTTATGAATATGTACTTAATTGAAAAGGTTGTATGATTTTCTTCAAAGGATGGATTTATTTGCAAGTATCCCTTTTTATAGGAATTTCGTGGTTCCTATTATTATATTAATCCAATAATGGATATAAAAGAGAAGAAATGAAGAAAAGTCCAAATATTAGAAAAAGATACAAGATAATGAATATAAAGCAAAGTATTTATGAAAAATACATGGAAATCTCAAAAAGGTGGAATGGCCACAATAGAGTGAATTTTTTATACCCTATGATTTCTAATGGAAGAAATAGGAAAATAGGAAAAAGGAAATAAAAGATAAAGAGAAATCCTTCAAAAGAAATCTTTTAATAAAAAAATAAGTAAGATAATGAGAACCAATGGATGTAGATGCATCTAGAAGGATAATATGTATCCTTCAAAAAGGATTTCGAAATCTAAGGATTTCTTAGGGTCCAAGGAGTCCTAATGGATAAGAGGAAAGTGAAAATATATATGTTTTAATGCATAAAATATGCCTTATATGTCTTTGACTTGCATATGAATAAAAATGGGTTTTCCTTTCTCTTTTTGGACTCAAAATTTGTAAAATGGTAGATTAATTCATTATAGATTTTCCCTTAAAATTTGGATTTATTGGACTTGTGGTTTGGGAGATATGATTTTTATAAGTATTCCGAAAGTGAGAGGAATACCATTAAAAATTCATATTCATATTAGAATTGTTTTATCAGCCTTTTTGGTGCATGAAACGTGGGCCATAGATCTGATATCCAATGGTGACACCATTGTCACCTACCCACAGCTGAGAAAGGAAACTCAGGCATAGTTGGCTCCTCTCTGTTTGTATGTTGCTCTCACGACAACCCATATAAACCAGTGGAAACTTCCCCATTGAATTAGGGAAGGAAAACCAGACTGGAAGATCCCTTATTTGCCTTTGTTCCGTGCTCGTTTGGGACTTTCCCCAAATCTATAGAATCTTGTTCGCAAGGAGGGACCAATATAGATGTACCCTGCACTTGGGGTCTATATAAGGGAGTCTTTTACCGCCTTGTCAAAGGCAAAGCACTACTGTTTGGCCAATTTCTGGGCATCCTCTCTGTGAGCCCTCTCCGACCTGTGTCTACCTGGCCGAGAAGCCTCCTAGATGTCCCAACAACTCCAGCCAGATCTAGCAGAGCTGAGACCACCGTCGAGTTCGATGGCTTGTGGGGAAGGAGGGGGAGGCGTCGTCGGTTGCTGGGGAAGCAAGGTTCACGAAGTCAACCTAGCAGTTGACCGCCGGGCAACGCTTGGCCGCAAACAAGGAAATGCAAGGTTGAAGATGGTAATTGCAAAATTACCAAAACACCCTAAGTGTGTGAATGTTTACTTCATCAGCACAGGGACACAAAGGTCATTGTATGCCTTGGCTGAGTTGCCAATGAAAAGGCGGCCGATTCGGATGACGTGGCGGCCAGTGATTGGCCCAAAAGGTATTTTCTTCACAAATTCATAAGTAATTATCTGTAACTCCGATGATAGCAAGTAATATATGAAAATTGATCAGGAAAACTCAAGGAATCTACTAAAAATAGATTTAGATCCCAATTCTTCTTGCAATTCAAAAAGTATGTAAAGATGCTAGCTTTAATGGTTTAACTCATGAGAAACCTTAATAAATAATGATTAATTAATTAGGAAGGGTTATTTGAATGTTTAAAGTTGATATTAACTTGTTTTTTACAAAAGGACACATTATATCTAAAGGATGATCTTTATGTGTAGTTTGATTAATTTAGTGTTCTGTGTACATAAATATGCTTTAATGGGCCTTGAAACCCTAATCTGGGTAATTATGACCCTTAATGGCTTTAATTGTTCAAATTTATGAATAAAACTGAGATGTGATGAATCTACACTATTTCGAGTATAAAAGTTCCCAATTGTGGATAAATACCAGTAATATGATAATTAGGGTTTTCCAATGGATAAATGAGGAATTAGTGATAAATAGAGTTCATATGTGAGTTAGACCATAATGAATTATGAGTTCTTAACTCTGAAGAAACCAAAATTGATAATTGGCCTTAATGATTGTGTCATAACTTAAAAGGATAAAGATGTTAGTTTTAGTGTAAAAGAGACATGTTAGACTTAATTGACTTTCAATTGTACCTATGATGATGAAATTAGGGTTTGTGAACTAAAAGAGCATTAAAAGTGATAAATGCATAATGAAGGATAAAACCCTAATAATACACTAAAGTTGGCCTAGAAATCCTAAGGTGGAATCCAAGTTGATCTTGAGAATGTTTTGAATAAAAAATAACACTTGGATATTATGCATTAATTTCAGGATATTGTTGATTGCTTGATTGATTGTTCTTGTATATTCTTGCTTGGACATCAAGTTACTCTGGATCAGGTATGTGGTTACACTTGTGGTTAATCACTTTTGTTTCATGGTGATTCCCGGATGTTTTATCAGTTGCCTAAAAATAACTGCTTGGTTGACTTTTATTTCATGCAACTATAAAGTGACTATGATTATCACCAGAAATATGTACACATGACTGGCTCAGATCCAGGTCCTCCTCTGTGGCTTTGCTAATGATGAAAATGGTAACCTAGTACAAGGTCTCCTTGTTAAGTAGGACCATCAGGTTATTAAGAGTTAGGGATTGGGTTGCCTATGGGTAGTGCCATGCGACTCTTTAGCATACCATGAGTTAGGGATTGGGCTACCTATGGGTATTTCCATGTGACTCATCAACCCTAGGTATTGATCCACATGTTAGGTAGGCTCATGCAGGGTTTAATTGTGATCTACCATATGAAAGGTAGCATCCAGGTCCACTACAGGGACAACACAAAGGCTAGGGTATGTATGGATTGAGCATTTATGCTTGAAACGTAAAGTTGTTTGTTAAATCATAATTGCTTGCAATATGTTGTTATAGTTAATTACATGATTATTGTTTCCCCCACATACCAACATATTCATTTATACTGACCGACATTTTGTTTGTCGACGTTTTTGGTACAATTTGAAAAGGACAAACAATAAAGTAGCATATTGTGAAATTAAGAAATAAAGTGCAAGGAGGATTACTTAGAATAGAGTCCAGATGTTGATAGAAGTTAGATATCTAAGTTTTTGAAAAAGGTATGCAATGTTTTATTTTTACTAGCTTTCAGTATATTCATGGTATAACTTTATAATTATTATTGATTATTTATCGAACCTTTGGTCCAGGAAATTGGGGTAACGACTCTGATCTCTTGGTCTCCCTTAATTGGGGGTTTCTAGGAGGTGGGGTCGTTATAGTTATACCCCTGTGTGTGGATGTAAAAATAGTTTAATGAATGGAACTAGTATTTTCTCATATTATATAGTCTTTTTTTATATGACATACTTACGCATATATGTTATATATTTTATTATTTTTATAGGATTGATAAGTCTTGGATAGCAGAGGATGACCGGACGAGCAGTAAATACTTATGCAGAGTATAAAAAATTTTAGATTTGCTTTTCAACATTCGTCGATTGGAGACAAGATTGTATGCCCCTGTAGAAAGTGTGCTAATGTATACCAGGTCACCAAAAAGACTACATTGAGCCATCTATTGTGGCATGGTTTCTTACTAAGCTATATTTCATGGGATTTTCATGGTGAAGATGTCGATGTTCAAATGGATGCTCCTACTGATCAGGGAGATTTCCTGAATGCTGAAATTTACAAGATATGTTGCATGATACTTTTCTGAGTTTCAGTGAAGATGGAAATATGGAAGGACTGGATCCATCTAGTGATAAATATTTCAATGCTAACAAATTTTATATATTGTTAAAGGATTCTGAGACAAAATCATATCTAGGGTGTAAGAAATATAACAAACTTGCTTACATCCTAGAATTCTATCACCTGGTTTGTCTTAATGGCTTGAGTAAGAAAGCATCATCTATGTTTCTTGTATTGTTTAAGAAGATGCTACCAGAAGGAGAACAATTACCTAATTCATTTTATGAGCTAAAAAAGATGATTACGGGGTTGGGCTTAGATTATGTGAAGATTCATGTTTGTCCAAATGGTTTCATGTTGTTTTGGAAGGATTCTGCTGATAAAGACACTTGTGATACATGTGGAGCATCAAGATGGAAAATGATTACAATCCCAGATGATGATGATGAGCTTGCAAAAAAACCCCAAGAGAATACTTGTCAAAGTGTTCAGACACATTCCACTTATACCATGCCTAATGTGGTTGTTCATGTCATCAAAAACCTCTTCCTTAATGAGGTGGCATGCAGAAGAATATGAAAAAGATGACAAGTTAAGACACCCGATAGATTCACCTGCATGGAAAACATTTAATGTGATGCATCCAGAATTTACTGTAGATGCTAGAAACATTCGATTGGGACTTGCAACTGACATATTTAATCCTTTTGGGACAATGAGTACTTCTTATAGTACATGGCCTGTTGTGATTATTCCATATAGTTTACCTCCTTAGTTGTGCATGAAGCAATCATATTTTATGTTTTCCCTACTCATTCCTAGACCAACTTTACCTACAAATCTAGATGTGTACTTGCATCCAATGATTGATGAGTTGAAAGAACTATGGGATACTGGTGTACATGCATATGATGCAGGAACCAAGGAATTATTTTTGATGCGTGCCTCTTTATTTTGGACTATTAGTGATTTTCCAGGATTTGCGCATCTATCTGGTTGGATTACTAAAGTCTACCAAACATGTTCTTATTGTTATAAAGATATTGTCATTGATTTCCACATAGACGTAAAGTATTCCTACAGAGGACACCATAGGTTTTTTCCAACTAGCCACATATTCTGAAAAGAAGCAAAGGCATTTGACGGTGAGCAAGAATTTAGGTGTCACAATTGGAGAACGGAAGAACTGTAATTGGTAAGAAAAGGCCAAGAGGTAAAGATTCAACACACAATTGGGATAGGAAAAGCATATTTTTTGAGCTACCATATTGGAAATCTAACATTGTAAGGCACAATCTCGATGTCATGCACATTGAGAAGAATATATGTGAGAGTATTTTTAGAACATTGCTAGGATTGAAGGATTAAAGTAAGGACAACTTGAATGCATGGAAGGATTTGGAGGATATGGGAATCAAATTTCCACTTCATCCAAAAATTGTTGGTAAATATACCATTCTACCTCCAGCTTTCTATACAATGAGAAAAGATGAAAAAATATTCCACTTCATCCAAAAACTATTGGTAAATATACCATCCTACCTCTATCTTGCTATACAATGAGGAAAGATGAAAAAATATTATTTTGCAACCTCCTTAAATCTATCAATGTTCCAGACGTGTATGCGTTTAATATATCTAGATGAGCATGACCAAAGGATCAGAAGATGCTACCAATGAAAAGTCACGGTTATCACGTGCTGATGCAACAACTTCTCTCATTAGTTGTCACTTTGTCTGTGCCTAGTAATAATGCTAAGTCATGTATTATTAATTTGTCACTATTTTTAAACATTGTGCAACAAAGTCATAGATCTAAATGATTTTGCTGCATTGGAAAATGCAATACCAGTGACACTTTCTGAGATGGAGAAGATATTCCTGTTGGTATGTATGCCCGGAGAGCCAATCATGAGATGATTGGTGGGATACATTAAGATTGATTTGATAAACATCAAAGGCCAGCTTCCAATTCTTTCCAGTTCAGTCATATGAGATAGTGATAGAACATATTGAGTGTCTAGAGAATGACAGTACTCAATGATGTATGCCTTCAAGTTAAGGACCTGAACGATGAGATCATACGGATGCTAAGAGTTTGTACATTCTTGTTATGTCCCTAGTCGTATGTCACTGTGGAAGGTAGATAGACAGCAATGACATACAAGACTAGATTGTGGTGTTGGTTGATGACAGAATCTCATTAGTCATGATATAGAGATATTAAACCAAACACATAGGTACTTGTTAGAGAACAAGTGTAGCGGACAGACCCACTGTGAGTTTGACACATGGAACCATGACATGGTAGTCACAGTCAGCACTCACTGTGATGGTGGTGAGTGTGATTCTTTGACTTGAAATCACTATTCTCAACACATGTCGTTGGGCACACTTTGACATCATCAAACGCAATCTTGAAACATTGGTTGCTATAAAGGTGATGATTGGGTGGCTTTGACATATGGGGCTTTTAAGGGTGAGTGATAGATATGGGATTTGTCCCTCCTGAGGGAGTTTGATATCCAAGGCCACTTGATGAGTAGGATTGAAATAGGCGTGCGCATGCATGTGTGAATCAGTATGAGATATTGATGTCATACATATCTCTTCCAATCTACTGTGAGATCAAGAAAGTGAATGAACGTTGACAGGATGAGTGTTCCATGCCTCGAGTTCATTCGGGATATCAGTGACAAAGGAATTATATATTCACTGTAACACCATTCACAGATTGTAGGATTGAAAGTTGTTCTCCAACTTTCTACTTTCACTTACGTAGCACTGATGTGTGACTAGGCACCACTCTTTGCTTGTGAAGTCATAAGTGTTATGGACTTTCACTGCCAATGTGAAATGGACCTGGAGGGTCACACACATAGGATTTAACCTGGAAGAGGAGTTTTATCCACAAACAATGTTTATATTGATTACTAAAGGAGTTTAGTAGTTCAATTAAACACTCAATTGATTGATAGCTCAAAATCATAGTGTTCAAGGTGATGGAAAGATTGATTAGAGTATCACATTGAATGAAATCGCAATTGACTAATTCTGCACAATCTGCACTCCCAGTCGATCGGATCATGTGATGAACCGATCGGATAAGCTTGGTGAACCAGTCGGCTCAAGTGTTGAGTCGATTGGCTCATGGTCAGTGTGAAATGATTGCTTCAAGTGTTGAAACGATCGATAAAACTGGTGCAACCGAGAAAGTTGGGAAGTAAGAGTGGTGATAATTTTCCTTTTGTTTCAAATTTCCCAATTTGATTGGGAAATAGGATCAGTATTCAATACCAATTAGAAACAAAACAAGGAAGTCAATCAGGAACTGGTCAGGACTACAAACTGATCGGTTCAGAAGTGAACCGACCGGCTCATGGGTCCCAACCGATCAGTTGAGGTGTCAACCGACCAGTTCAGGCCCCTAACTGACCGTTTCAGTTGTGAAATGATCGGTTCAGTTGCGAGTTGGTTGTTTTTTGATGGAAAATCTCGAACCCTTCTACTCATGCTTTAGTCCCATATTGCCCGGGATGGAGAACCCTATCCCATGACCCTCTTATATATATAGGGGTATTAGGGGCTTTTCAAAGTACAACTTAGTGCAACCAGTTGCTCTGCAAAGTTGTCATTCTCTCTAGTTTTGGTAACTGAGAGAGACCGAGCAGGTGCTACCTGATAAGGGAGGCACAGTAAGGGAAAGACAACTATAGTTGCGACTGGTGGCAGGAGAGTGTGTTGGTGACTAGTACGCCAATAGGAGGGTGTGAATCCTTCCAATTCATTGCGGGACAAGGTGATTGGAGTTCCAGGTGGTCTGTGTGGACTAATTCAGAGGTGGGAGGTTTCTACCGCTTGGAGGACAACTGTCAACCCCAACAGTCCCGGTGAGATCAGGAGTCGTCAGTCCCACAAGGCACGAGGTATTGTCGCCGAGCAAGCCTCGGGATACGGTATGATTCCACAAACCATCCATTCCTATTGTATAGACATTGACGCGTTTCCTTGTTCTGGGTTTGGGGGAGAAATTTTTTTGTTTCCACTTCCTTCTCTGCCTCCCCTAAAACTTAATAGTGGTATCAGAGCCACATCAACTGCTCTATACTTTGGGATTATCAATGTGATCGATTTTGGTTTGTCACCTTTATTTATTGCATACGATGTGAATAAAATTGTCTTTATGCATGTCCAATCCTAAATCCACAAATCCAAATTTACATATATGATATGTATTATTAATGCACTCGATACGTGTCGCCCTTAAACAAGTTTTGTGGTGGATGTATAGCTTGGTTATGGCCAATAAACCCTATTTGTGTATGGTTGCATGTGGTTTCTTGCATCTCGGTCTGTGCACCGATCTTCCTTCTCTTATTCCTGATGTAACTCAAAATAAATCGAGATTTCTTTCGTATCTTTTCTCCCCCCGAATGTAACTCGGGGTTTCTCTTTTTACAATGTAAAACAGGATAGATTTTTATTTCCTGTTATGTCGAAGAACAACAGACATCCTGACGACAGCTGAGACGATCGGTTCAAGGCGTGAACCGATCAGTTGATGTTCCGGACGATCGGTTCAAGGAGTGAGTTGATCGGTTGATGACTGGTTTGAGGAGCGAGACGAGCGGGTGGCAGCCATGATGAGATGCACGATGATCAGGCGAACCGATCGGTTGGAGGAGCCAACTGATCGGCTGGTGGCACCCAGCCGACCAGTCTGATGGTGAGTCGATCATTCATGTGATGAATTGATCAAACCTAGAAAGGCAAAGCACAAAGTTCATCTTGTACAAGTTGCATGTGATGTAGACCTAGATGACTGTGATTTCTCTTGGCTCAAGGAATCACATTAGGATGGCCATAACCATCACTTTTATCGTTCTGCATGTTTTCTGTGGGATATAGCATGTATATGATATGTGCTATGTATTGTGGTGATTGGATATGTATATGTTTATAAAAACCAAATCCCTCATTAAAATATTAAGTCTTATGTGCCTTCCATTAGCGGCATACATGAAAAACTCGATCGACCATGCGTAGGTTACACCAAAGCATGGTGGACCGTCTATCTTGTGGAAGTGTGAAGGGTAGACATGTAGGTTCTGCCAAAGTAGGGTGCATATTTACCGTGTCAGCTTTTGGGTTAGACTTAACTGGTGATTCTTTGAGTGTCTTAGCCCAGAGGCAAGGAATGTTCATGGCAAGGTGTTGCGCATGTTCATTCATCAATAGTTTCATATGATGCAATTCGCATGATGGCCTACCTAAATAGTCAAGATTGTGGGCGATCAACCAAAGCTTACCCATGACTTGATGAAATATGGATCTTGCCCACTAGAAGGTTTTATGCTGCAATCTTCCGAATTGATGGTGAGAACTATCAATTTGAACTAAAATAGTCGGAGCGATAATTAATTAAACGCCTAATTATATAGTCAACCTTTCAAATTAATCAAACAAGTCAAAAAGATTTTTGGACTAAAATTGCATATATTTCCTTTTATTAAAATAAATGGTTAATCAACAAATCACTTTATTTGCGATCGGTCTTTGAGACCAACAAATTAAATGGGAATAATTCCATTACTGGTTAGGATGATGAGAAGTGTTCTCAATCAAAGAGTGAAAGCTCTAAGTCCTAGTTATACCAGAACCAGATGAACTCAATCCCACCACATCAATGGATGAAAGTATGCTTATGGAAGCATACCGAGGAAGACATTGATGAGGAGTTCTTGATGTTGTGTTCTCTGATCTATGAGTTGCAGAGACATCATGAGACATATGATGTCTCTAAGACACTGTCCTAGTATGTCATGACAGAGGAGATCCAGTAAGGTATTCACACACTCAATGTGATTGGGTATATGGAAAACTTGACTAAGAAGGATTCCCTCTGAGCCAAGAGTTGGCTATTGGTTGATACTACAAATGTTGCGAGAATCATACAATTCATGATAAACAACTTTGACAAGCGTTGACAAAGTTGTTGGACATGTTGAGGATAGTAGAGGCAAATATGAAGATAGACAAACCATAATCTTTGATGTGATCAAAGTAAAGGTAATTCTTAAGGGCAAGGACAAGGGCAAATCTAAGAAATGTTCTAATGCTATCCAGTAATTCAAGCCGTCTTCAGCCTCAAGGCACGTGTGGAAAGGTTGTATGAGGGATTTCCCTCTATATCTGGAAGAATAAAAGAAGATGAAGGAGGGGATGGAGATCTCCACCTAAGGTATCATGAAATGAACCACTTCTTTATTTGAGGTATATGATACCAAGATATGGATATGTCATATATGATATGCAATATCCACAAAGAAGTGATGACCTTTGTGAAAGGACCAAGAAAGGAGTACCCCTCATTGGCGCAAGTGTTGCTGCCATAGATAGGAGTACCTTTCAGTTTATGTCAGCCTAAAGGGCATGAAATGAGTTGAGAACTGCTATTTCATATATTGCCAATAGATAGAAACACTTTATTTTTGCATATTGTATGACAATGATGGCAATTAATAAAGTTGATATTTCAATCTTAAAGATATCATCTTTGTGGCAATACCTTGTTTATCTTGTGATACATGGTATGCATAACATAAAATTATACCTATAAGTTATAGATAAATCAAACAATCTAATTAGCATCAATCATGAGAAATTCATTTCTAGTTTCCATGTGATGGATAAATCTAGACTCTTTTGGTTAGAGAACCAGTAAGAGAAATGAATATCTTGGACATGATTAATCAATCTTCACTAAAGGTAGTAGGAGAATGGTTATCCTATTAGGTATAATACATGTGATGTATTTACATACCTATTGGAACAAATCCTAATACTTCAAAAGGTGTTTAGAGAAATACCAATATGAATATCTTGAAGTGTTCAAGAATATCATAGATGAAGTACGAATTTGGTAAAGTGTTAATTCTTGATGAGATCAATGAATGAAATACTTGGACCAAATATTTGAGATCCTTATGAGTGATTATGATATTGTATCATAGTGAACTCATGATTAAGGCATGGTGATGTCTAAATCAAGAAGGAATCATAATCTAAGGAGTTAGAGAATGATTATCAAATAACTGAATTCTTCTTAAAAAAAGAATACTCCACACTAATAAAAGAAATTAAGAATCACAAGGGTTGTGAATTCTTATATCCTTACACCTCAATCATGTATGGGATGAGTTGTTCATGTGATGATTCAACTATCTAGATGAATATGAGGAACCAAATTTTGAGTTATGGTTTATGACCATTACATCCTAAATGACTTCCATGTAAACCATAAGGTATGACCTTGATGGTAGAACTTATTTAATGAAATCCATAAGTGCAAATGAGTCTTAAGTGTTAAGACACATGTATAACATTTATAGAGGGATGATTCTTGTTGATTGCGACTTAATGACTAAGACATTTGGCATATGGATACTAAAACCGCATTCCTATGAGGAATAAAACAAGGATGTTTACTTGACACAACCTACAAGGTTTATGAATCCACTAATGCAAATGAAGTCTATAAGTTGCAATGGACTAATAAATGTGATTGATTGAGTACAAGCAACTCAGAATTGGATCTTTACTTTGATGATATAGTCAAAGGTTTGACTGATATGTCAAAGAAAAAGAAGGGATTTGTGATTTAGTGGGAGCCTATTCACATTCCACATGTTGATGTGAAATGGAAATGTTCTAGAATGGAAATCCAAAAGTGGAAATTATCTTTAAGGAAGATAGAGATGTTTCCTCTGTTATAGGAATAGAGATCTATAGAGATAGTTCTCGAAAACCTCTTGATCTAGAAAAGAGAGAGCATACATTGGAAATTTGTACTGAAGGGTTCAGTGTACACAGATTAAGTGGGAGAAAACTTATCGATGTTACATGGAGTTAGTATCCCAAGGTCAGGTGTCCAATTATTATGAAGAATGGGAACACTAAGAATAGATATGGATCTATCATGTATGTAATCATCACATTATCTTGCATGTATGGACATGGCAAGAATAAAATGCATTCATCATCTTGTATGTAGGACATGAGAATATGATGTGCTCATCCTGATAACTCGTATGTGGGACATGACGAGTGGATGTTTGTCTACTTCCAGTAAGGGTTACAGGAATACCATGAGAACTTTACAATTACTTGGAAAGTACTAGTTCTATGGATATAAGGAAGAGTTCAATGTAAAGAGTTACATTGATGCGAACTTCCGAAAGGACAGAAAATTAATTGAAATATATATATATATATATATATATATATATATATATATATATATATATATATATAGAATATATAAAAGTGAAAGTTTGTTCATAATTGGAAGTGTTCCAATGAAACCATTTAAAAGGAAATGTTGAGTATCCATGTGTTAGAGAATAACAGTGGATATTAAATGGATCTGGAAGTTCATGAGATGAACTTGTAAATATTCTGGTCATTGATGACAAGTATGGAATCCTTGATCATGCAATGTGGCTAAAGGTTAGCAAAGGAATACTAGATCGCATATTACGGCAACTCCATCTCATACATGTGACGTACAATGAAGAGATGTGAGACATGCAATTTATACTGACTTTGGCAAGGTGTTTCCGTTACTCACTATGTTTGCACTAAGAGCAGAGTAACATGTGGGACATGTTTGAAGGTCACTATGAATATGATTCAAGGGTGATTGGCTTGCAGTGCAAGTGGGAGTCTGTTGGTATGTATGCCCTGAGAGCCAATCATGAGATGATTGGTGGGATACATTAAGATTGATTTGATAAACATCAAAGAAAAGCTTCCAATTCTTTCTGGTTCAGTCATATGAGATAGTGATAGAACATATTGAATGCCTAGAGAATGACAATACTCAATGACGTATGCCTTCAGGTTAAGGACCTGAACGATGAGATCATATGGATGCTAAGAGTTTGTACATTCTTGTTATGTCCCTAGTCGGATGTCATTGTGGAAGGTAGATAGACAAAAATGACACACAAGACTAGATTGTGGTGTTGGTTGATGACAGAATCTTATTAGTCATGATATAGAGATATGAAACCAAACACATAGGTACTTGTTAGAGAACAAGTGTACCAGACAGACCCACCGTGAGTCTGACACATGGAACCATGACATGGTAGTCACGGTCCATACTCACAGTGATGGTGGTGAGTGTGATTATTTCACCTGAAATCACTACACTCAACACATGTCGTTGGGCACACTTTGACATTATCAAACGCAGTCCTGAAATATGGGTTGTTATAAAGGTGATGATTGGGTGGCTTTAACACATGGGGCTTTTGAGGGGTGAGTGATAGATATGGGATTTGTCCCTCCTGAGGGAGTTTGATATCCAAGGCCACTTGATGAGTAGGATTGAGATAGGCGTGTGCACGCATATGTGAATCTGTATGTGATATTGATGTCATACATATCTCTTCCAATCTACTCTGAGATCAAGAAAGTGAATGAACGTTGACAGGATGACTGTTCCATGCCTCGAGTTCATTCGGGATATCAGTGACAAAGGAATTATATAACTGTAACACAATTCACAGATTGTAGGATTGAAAGTTGTTCTCCAACTTTGTACTTTCACTTGGGTAGCACTGATGTGTGACTAGGCACCGCTCTTTGCTTGTGAAGTCATAAGTGTTATGGACTTTCACTGCCAACGTGAAATGGACCTGCAGGGTCACACACATAGGATTTAACCTAGAAGAGGAGTTTTGTCCACAAACAATGTTTAGATTGATTACTAAAGGAGTTTAGTAGTTCAATTGAACACTCAATTGATTGATAGCTCAAATCATACTGTTCAAGGTGTTGGATAGATTGATTAGAGTATTAGATTGATTGAAATTGCAATTCACTGATTCTGCACAATCTGCACTCCCAACCGATCAGCTCATGTGATGAACCAATCGACTGAGCTTGGTGAACCGGTCGGCTCAAGTGTTGAGTCGATCGACTCATGGTCAGGGTGAAACGATTGCTTCAAGTGTTGAAACAATCGATTCAACTAGTGCAACCGAGCAAGTTGGGAAAGTAATACTGGTGAGAATTTTCCTTTCATTTCAATTGCCCAATTTGATTGGGAAATAGGATTGGTATTCGATACCAATTTGAAACAAAATATGGAAAGTCAATCGGGAACTGGTCAGGACCACGGATTGACCAGTTCATAAGTGAACTGATCGGCTCATGGGTCCCAATCGATCGGTTCAGGTCCCCAACCGACCGTTTCAGTTTTGAAACGATCGGTTTAGGTTGCGAGTTGGTTGTTGTTTGGTGGAAAATTTCGAACCCTTCTACTCCTGCTTTACTCCCATATTACCCGGGATGGAGAATCCTATCCCATGACCCTCCTATATATAGGGGTATTGGGGGCTTCTCAAAGTACAACTCAGTGCAACCAATTGCTCTGCAAAGTTGTTGTTCTCTCTGGTTTTGGTAACCGAGAGAGCCCAAGCAAGTGCTACCCGATAAGGGAGGCACAACAAGGGAAAGACAACTGCAGTTTTGACTGGTGGCAGGAGAGTGTGTTGGCGACTAGTACACCAACAAGAGGGTGCAACTCCTTCCAATTCCTTGTGGGACAAGGAGATTGGAGTTCCAGGTGGTCCATGTGGACTACTTCAGAGGCGGGAGGTTTCTGCCGCTTGGAGGACAACTGTCAACCCCGATAGTCTCGGTGAGATCAGGAGTCGTCAGTTGCGGTGCGACCAGGAGCTGTACAGACACCGTCTAAGGCCGGAGGTGAAGACCGTGCAAGGCGCGAGGTATTGTCGTCGAGCAAGCCTCGGGACAAGGTATGATTCCACAAACATCCTTTCCTATTGTATAGACGTTGACGCGTTTCCTTGTTTTGGGTTTGGGGGAGAAATTTTTTGTTTCGCTGCTTTCTCTGCCTCCCCTAAAACCCAACAATTTCCTCCATGCTTTATTGACATAATGGTGCATCTATCAGTCCATCTCACTTATGAAGCTAAGATAGCTGGCCTTGTTCAGTATCGTTGGATGTATCCAATTGAAAGGTAACTTTTCATACGTCATGATGACTTTACCTATTGGAATGTAAGTTGTCATAATATTTTCCTCAACTTTGTTATCAGGTATCTGATGACCCTGAAAGGATATGTTTGTAATAAAAGATATCTAGAAGGATCAATAGAAGAAGGATATATAGATGAAGAGTGTATAACTTTTTGTTCATGATACTTGGATGGAGTTGAAACAAAATAAAATCAGATAAATAGAAATGATACTGATAAAGCAAATTTGGAAAACAATCCAACACATGAGAGTGATGATTAGTCTATTTTCTAATGCACTATTCAATTATGAAGCAATTGAACCCTACATTAGTTAAGTTAGTGACAATTGTGTTATATTAATAAAATGCACAATGACATATTGCACATATTATGTATTCAGGAAGTACTATGATATCATTAGGCAAAAACATCCTCAGAAGTCCTTAAAGGAGGTTCAGAGAATACATAGTAACTCATTTGATGGATGGTTTAAGGAACATGTAAGTTTAGTTGTGGTAATTAAATTTGTTATTCTTAATGAATAAAGTCCAACAAACTTTTCTTTTGTTAGATTGAGACACTGAGAAGAACATAGATGGTGGATGATAAAATCAAGTTTCTTTCTCAAGGTCCACATCGACTGACCATTAAGTACAAGGGCTATGTTGTCAATGGTCATAGATTTCATACCAAGACAAAAGATGCAAATCGAACAACACAAAATAGTGGAGTCTTTCTGGTAGCTAAGATTGATTGTTATTCTAAAACCACTGACCGCAATCCAATTACTAGAGATGTTACCTACTATGGTGTATTGAAGGATGTTATTGTGCTCAATTATTATGAAGACTTTCAGGTGACATTATTTAAGTGTGATTGGGTGGACATCTACTCAAAGAGGGGAATCAAGCATGATGAACATGGGTTGACTCTTATTAATTTGAGATGACTTCAAACTACAGGACAACCGTTTGTAGTGGCATCTCAAATTGGACAAGTATTTTATGTAGAAGTTGTCACTCCAAAAGTGTGGCATTTTGCTGTAAAGATTGCCCCATGAGATATGTTCAACATGGAAGAAGAATCTTGTATTCAGAATGTCAAAGCTTATATGCAAGGTGAAACTAGAGATGGGACATCAATGACATCAGAGGATGAAGATACTGATTGTGACATGTTTCTATTGGATATGGAAGGAATTACTGTTGATAGTTCAACAATTGAAAAAGACCAATCCCAAATTCAGCAGGATGATGAAAGTGTGTCTCAAAATGATGATGATGACAATTTTGAATGATAAGATTACAAAATAGCAGCCAATGTTTCTTTTAGTTTGTCATTATTATTTGACTTAAATAAGCCTTTTTTGGCTCGATGTATCTCTTTAATTTCCCGTCTCACATTATGCTCTAGCTAGGTGTATGCATTTTGAATGTCTGACATTATTCTTAATCAAATGTATCCTTATTTCTACTGTTGTTTATAATTATATTTGATTAAATATCTGTGTTTCAATTTTGTGTCTTTGTTTTTATGTAACTTGATATACTCAGGATGAGAGAATAGTACATTGACAACTACCATAACAAGACAACCACAAGGAATGATAAGAACAACAATAATGACTCTTTTACGATGACTCATTTACCTAGCATTACTCAACATGGTTGTTGGCAATCTTGGAACTTGTCATTCTCAAATCACTCCAAAAAAATTTAGCTTCCCTTCCTGCTCAAATTCAAAAGATAGAGCTAATAAATTCAATAAAACTACTGCTAGCTCTACAAAAATACCCAATCAGCCACGTCTCCCCAAGACTCTAATATGGGTGGTGGTTTGAACTACTCTCAAACATGCACAACTAAAAAGGAGATGGGAACAAGATTCCAAAATCAACACAACAAAGAAAGTGGTGATAAAGTTACAAGATTAAGAAATTCACAACTATCACATGTGCCTAATGTCAACACTTCTATGTCTATTCATTCTAGAAGTGTAGAGAATAGAGCTGCCAATAACCAAAGTAGCAATGCATTTCAACATAACATGGACCAAAATGACATCTTTGATCACCATGTTGAGTCATTGAATGTTACAACAACACCTTCTAATGGGCTAGGTAATGATTCTATTCATATCATTGCATTTATAGTGCTACATTTAATGATATATAATTTTCCATATATATTTTATCCTTTACAAATGAATGCTTAGGTCAAAAATATTGAGCACGTGGCAGAACACAATGTTTGAAAGTCTGGAAAAGAAAGTCGAATGATCCAATTCCCATTGAGAAAAATCAATTTGGACAACCAGTAGGTGAAAACCAATGTCACTTATCAAGTTTTCTGACAATCATTGCAAGAGATCCCAATCTTTGTCCACTAAACTGTGAGGACTGGAGACAATTTTCAACAAATAAAAATATTCTATATGGAATTTTGTGAAGGTATATTATTAAATTTTAGGTTTAAATGGTTAAATGAAGTTTCTAATTGATATCCTTTATGTCGATAGAGTAAATTCACAATGGATTCAGATCTAAAGGTGTGGACAATGAAGAGACTAGGAAAGAAATGGAAGGACCACAAGTGGGAGTTAAGGAGACTATACTTCCTAGAAGATAGTCCATATGAACAAAAACTTGAACAAGTTGTTCACCGCATGGACAAGTCTCATTGGAAATATCTTATGGATTATTGGAGGAGTAATAAAGGAAAGGTAATACTTTTTCTTCTATTCATTGATACTTAAATTACCTCATAGATAATTACTATGCACAATACTGTAATATTTGTCATAGAGGATGTCTATATCTAATAAGATAAGAAAAAAAAATCAAAAGGTTAGCCACACAACAGGAACCAAGTCATTTGCATGTCTGAAATATGATGCAAGTTAGTAATTTTTGTGATCCATTTAGACAATTTGATGACATCCATTTATTTGATGTCTATAATAACCTTGTTTGAATGATAAAGATGGAGAAGGAAACTGGCGGAGAAGTGGATCCCATATTATTTTTCAGAAAACTCATCGTAAAAACGATCGGATCATAGTTGATGTTGAATCTGCCAAAATTTTGGTACAACACATCCTATCCTATAGTATTATGTTATATATATTAATTGGAACGAGGTATATATTTGGTATAAAATTCATCTCCTATGAGTTGTTGTATGTAGGAAAAAATTCCTGAGGTAGGAGAAGAGTTGTGAAGAAAACAACCTGATGTTACTTCAGATGAAATTTATTGGCATGTTATGGGAGAAGAGAGACTAGGATATCTTCGTGGTTATGGACGTGAACCATCACCTTCTGATATCTGGGGCAAGAATCTGAAGAAGTGCAAAGGAAGCATTTCCAAGATAAGCTTGAAGAACAACGGTTGGAATTTGATGCAAAACTTCAAGAACAAAAGGATAAATTCAACCAAAAATTAGAGGAGTTACTTGCCTTAACTAGAGCAGGAAACAATCAAGCGCAACATCTTGGCACTGGCCAAGTATGAATACATTTTATTCAAGATGTGTGGTATCAATTATTTTCCATGTTGACTTTTATGGACTTATGAAAAAAATAAAATATTTGTGCATACAAACTTATCAATGCAAACTCGACTCCATATATGATATTCATCATTTAAGAAGGGACAAGTATGTTTATATTTGTGTAAATTGCATGTCTTTTTATGTCTATATAAATTTGTTATGTAAACTGTATTTTGTTTGTAGGATGTGTATCTACTGAGTTTAAGAGATCCAGATACTAGAATTGCATTCGGTTGAGTATCTGAGGTTGACCCCATGAAAAGGGTGGGAGGTCCAATTTTAGGCTCATCATTTGTTGGTGTTTTTGTAGAGGTTGCTTTGTTGGACAACAATCCTCTAGTGAGACCTTATGATCAATATCAATCTATTGATGATGTTGTTGGCAACGTCATAGCATGGCCAAAAAAACATATATTGCAAAGGTAGGGATAAAGTATTGCTTATAATATTACATAATTGAAAACAAAAGTACTATCTAAAGTCATTTACATTTGTTGCAGGACATGAAGTTTAAAGATAATTGCATTCTTGGATACTGTCTAGAGAGATGACATATATAGTTGTTTTTTTAATACAATTTTTATTAGTACATGACAATCCATATAATGGTGTTTCATGTTCATTGACGTAGACAATGTTGACAAATGACAATCCTATTTTGTTTTGACCTGCTTTTGATTTTGTTATGGAGAATCTTAGTATTATTGACAATACATTCACTATGAATGGTTTGTGGTTTTTAGATATGAGAAATGGTTGAGCATCTTGTTGGTGAGATTTACATCTGAGCAATGTTTGCATTTGTGATGGATCATCTATGCATTTGTTCTTACTATGGATTAATGACTTCGTGATATATATGAATGTTTCATCTTAGTATATTCAAGATCTGATTTCGAGCTTAGAAAATGGTCCATTCTTCTATTTAGCTGGCTTGGTTATGCTGGCAGAAGGCCCTTCTAGATCTAGCTATTTTATCTATATGACATGCCATGTAGAAAGCTTCCAAATCTAGCTATTTGGGAGGAATATTGAAATATGAAGTACAACAAAACAATTTTGTCAGTTGATATTCCCACATATTGAGGTCTCACATCACTTGAGGTCTCAAATCTTACCTTCTGGGTAATTCATTTGAATTGTTCTTGTATGTGGATGCTTAACTTATTTATTAGCTGAAGCATTGATGGAGCTGAGACTTACACCAAAAGATTTTACTCTTCCAATGGGAGTCCCAGATATTCTATCACCAAAAACCCTAGAGAGTTGATGTTCTCCCTAGTTTTACCTAGAACTGGTGCTTAGATAACAACTCCAACCCCATAAGAGTATGGAAGCCTTATCATAGTACAGATTTAGGATCGAACCCAAAAGACAACGGTCTTGTTGCAAGCAACAAGATGGAAAACGTTTAGCACTTCACTTGGTTATTTTACTAATTGGCACTTATATCAAGAGTTGGATTTGATTGGTTTTTAGACTAAAACATGAAAAGTAAATAAAGCAAGTAAAACTAAGAGTTAACAAATGATGATGAATCACTGGGGTTAAGTAGGTATTTACCACCGCTACACATGCATTGTATATGTACTAAGCAAGCAGGACTTATAAGCTAGATGCATGGATGTTTCCACAAGACCGATGCCTTTTAAGACAAGAGCGATGCATTGCATCCAAGGATGTTCCACAAGACCGATGCCCATATAAGACAAGAGCAATGCATCTCATCCTTCAAGGATTAAGCAACTCTCATTCGGTACATCTCTACGCATCACTGAAGGATGTAGTCTCCGAAGAGAAAATCTTACTCAACCTCATGAAACGTGCATCTAAAACTAACAAGCGAGCGATAATTATCAAATCGAATAGCATCCCTGTAGGCCTAGTCTCCTATTCGGATAACCTAGCTACGAGAAGTGCGGGAATGTTGCAACGCCAGCCATTCCCGAACAAATGGTCACATGCTTTACATCATTCCCCTCGCAAAGCGTGTTCCTCGACTTACCAAGAGTCACTTTCATACAGATGGAAGTGTAACGGATGATAGTGAGTTTACTCCACTCTTTGAGATACACTCCTAGACACCGAAACGGATGCGTGGTGGATACACACACCAGAAACCAACACTAAATCGGTATTCGAGTCTCGAGAGCGGTCGTAGACAAACCACCACAAAAGACAATGGATGCATACAAGAACGTGGCCATCATTCAAGCATGTATGAAACGATTTAGTATTAAAACGAAAGGATAACATCTTTTTAGTACAAAATACAAAACATGGGCAGCGGGGCTAGCCCCCGCGCCCCAGTGGATGGAACTACTCGCTCCTCATAGAGGGAGCAACAAAGGAAGAGGTAAGAAGAGATAGAAAGAACATCATCTCCACTGAGGAGAGAAGGTTGAACCCTTGGTGGAGAGAGCAACGATCTCCACCCTTCGTGGCTTGCTTGACGACGGATCTTCTCCTCTCACCTTCTTTGTTGATGAGAGAGAAGGTAGCTTGCAATGGAACGTGAGTCTCAGACCGGCAGCCTTGAGTGGTGAATGGAGTTGTTCTGGTAGTAGAGAGACAGCCTCTGGACGTCTGGACTCTCCTCAGGGATGGCCCTTGAGGTCTTATTTATAGGCTTTGAGTGAGATCCAAACGGTCTGGAGACCGTTTGGGTTCAAACGGTCTTGAGACCGTTTGGCGTCAAACGGTCTTGAGACCGTTTGGCGTCAAACGGTCTTGAGATCGTTTGGCGTCAAACGGTCTTGGGACCGTTTGAACTCCATGCGGTCTTGGGACTGTTCGGCTTCATGCGGTCTCGGGACCGTTTGAACTCCATGCGGTCTTGGGACCGTTTGGCTTCATGCAGTCTCGGGACCGTTTGAACTCCATGCGGTCTTGGGACCGTTTGGCTTCATGCGGTTTCGGGACCGTTTGAACTCCATGCGGTCTTGGGACCGTTTGGCTTCATGCGGTCTTGGGACCGTTTGAACTCCATGCGGTCTTGGGACCGTTTGGCTTCATGCGGTCTTGGGACCGTTTGAACTCCATGCGGTCTTGGGACCGTTTGGCTTCATGCGGTCTCGGGACCGTTTGAACTCCATGCGGTCTTGGGACCGTTTGGCTTCATGCGGTCTCGGGACCGTTTGGCTTCATGCGGTCTCGGGACCGTTTGAACTCCATGCGGTCTTGGGACCGTTTGGCTTCATGCGGTCTCGGGACCGTTTGAACTCCATGCGGTCTCGGGACCGTTTGAACTCCATGCGGTCTTGGGACCGTTTGGCTTCACTCGGCCTTGAGGCTGGTTTATTCTTTTATGATTTTTTTGTGCTTTTTCTGCAGGTATAGAAGGAAAAAGTTAGTTTGATGATGTATTTATAAAAAGGGATAAAATTAGGTTTATATACAGTGTAAACGTAAAAAGGGTATGAAAAACTAAAGAAAAAGACTAAGATAAACTACTAAAATAGGAGGTTATCACCCCCCCTAACTTAGAGTCTAGCTTGTCCTCAAGTTAGATAGAGCTGAGACATGAAATGGTGAGGTGATCTTAATTAGGGTCTCCATACTCTTGCTTCAATTCTTGACCTGAGTTCCCCAGGGGTCATATCGAGGCTTATTGCATGCCTTGATTCCTTTGGATTTCGAGAGTTGCTTGGATCTCAGGTTTTTTTTCTGTATCTCAAAGTTTGACTTGGGACCACATTTATTTTGTGCATGCCGTTGACTCTAATCAACTTTATACCTCTCTGGAAACCTATTGGAAGCTGGAGAGGGTATGAGGGTTGGCTAAAGGCTTTGAAGTGTAGCTCCCCTTCGAGTGGGGGAGGGGCTGTCTATGCTTTTTAGGATCTCACTACCGGGCACGACACATCTGCCTTTATGAGGGCAGCTGAATGTACCGGCCGGGCAAGTCCTTTATGAGCCTTTTCATATACTTGGAACTTTTAGGGTTTCACTACCCGATGCGACACATCTACCTTTGTGAGGGCAGCGGAATGTGCCGGCCGGGTGAGCCCTTTATCAGTTTTTCATATAGGTCCTTATGCGTGGCACAACTCTCATAATTTTATTCGTCTCTCTGGCTTTTATTCAAAAACTCACAGGCTTGAGTTTTGGAAAAAGGATTTATTTTGGGCGGCCAAGCCTCTTTTATTTTGAAGAGAGGAAAGTTTTTCTTAAAGTTTTTCAGCATGCACTTATTTGGGTTGTGGTCCACTTGCAGAACTTTTTGATTTGGAAGTTGCCTGATTTCCCTCTCATCCTCGAGATCTCGGCTTATTTCTGCCCTGATTTTGACCTGTGGAGAGTCAGATAAAGAATTGGAGCAAAAAATATAGGATCCATAGTGGGTGGGAATCGCCATTTGATGTCTAGGTGCTATATACTTGTAGAGACTAACATGATTCTAGGGTTAGTTGAGGTGACTAAAAAGAATTTGTAAAAAGAATCTTGAAAGAATAAATAATTTGTAAAAAAAAATGAAGAAATGTATGGAAAGGAATATAGAAGTTGATACCTAGCCCTTGTCTAATGTATCCCCCCCCTAACTTATCACACACTCTGTCCCCAGAGTGGCAAAGTGATAGGTTGAGAAATCATTAGAACAAGGGCTGCAGGTTAAGGTAGATTGTCGGTTGCCCCTGGAGAACGTAGTAGTGTAGATGAGAACTACCCACGTAAGGCGTGGTAATCCACGTCAGTCATTTCCTCCACTGGTCTTTGGAGAACGATTATGGTGTACATCCAGTAGAGGACGTGGAAGCCGCAGTCGTTGGATTGTCGTATTTGCTGGGGGCATTTGTGGCAGAAGGAGGGGCGGCTGAAGTGCTCAGTGTTGTATGCCTTAGTGTGCTGACTCAGAAGTTCGATTAATTTCATAGCGCACTCTTTTGCCAATTCTTCTGTTGGCGTCTTAGGCGTTACGACGTAGTGTCGTTGTCGGGCATTGAACTGGCTGTCGGAACTGTTGTATATTGTAGTTGTTCCGTTGTGGAGGTTAGATGCCAGAAGAAGCCAGTGCTCTTGATGCAGGATTGGTAACATGATGAACTTCGGCGTTGTATGTTGGAGATATGCAATCAACACTTCCGTTGTGCTGAAGTTTTTGAGTTTGAGAAGATCATCTTTCATGTATGGGGACGCCATGTATGTCTCTGGATTATGTTGGCCAATCTGAGACTGGTAAGCTGCCATGAGGCTGACAGAAAGTTGCCCCCTATCTTGTAAAGTCTCTGGCAGTGAGTCGGCCATCACGATAATGTCTTGAGACATGAGTACTATGCCATCTTTTTCTGTAGAGAGATTCGCCATGATGATGCGCATTTCAAGGTCGGTGAGACCCTTGCAAGAATCGCGATCGAAATCAGGAAAAGTTGGTTTAGTGGTGTAAGCGGGGCCATTCTTGCTGGTATCTGCTTCTGGCGACTTGTGTTGTTCAGATTCTTTCAGAATTTGGCGGAAGGGTCGCCGTTGTCGACGTTGTACAGCTGAGTAGAGATACCTTGGAACATCATCTGGTGACATAGTCGGATCGTTGAAATATCTTCTGTCACAGATGAGCTCCATGGCGTAGCGTCCTCGTAACGAATGGAAGTCTTTAGCTGCCAATTCGGTGAAAGGGATTTCCTGGTTCAGTGCTTGGATATGTCAGATGGTGTAGAAAGCACTGTCCCCAGATCCTGTGGTGGCTTGAACCGGAGGGTTAATGATTCTGAACCAGGGTTGGCTCCAGTCTTGACGAAGAGAAGGGCGTACAGCCCAGATTACTTTGAGCAGCCGGAAGGGTATACACCGGGCTTCACCTGCTGCGTCTCCGACAAAGTTTATTATTCCGACTGGTAGCTCGGCGCTACTGAAATTGTAAACTTTAGCGTCCTTTGCTTCGGTGTCCACTATCATAAAAAGCCAGTGGTCCGAAACTTGGAAAGGCATTGTGATATAGCGTGGCCGACGCGCTAAACCGGCACGCAGCCGCTCAATCGACCTCGCGTGCAAGCTTTTGTATAAAAGGCCAAAAGACAATGCGGGTGAAGCGTTGAAGGCTGGTTGTATCTGTTGTTTACTTCTGTAGATTTCTATACAATTGGCGAGGAGGACACGGAAGATTGGCATTGGCATCGTAGACCGTGGTCTGAGGATGCAACGAAAATTTTCACGTGTCAACGTACGCCTGGTTTTTGTATTATTATAGACTATGTCGTCCCCTGCCTTTGCATCGTCTACTATAGTGTTCAGGATAAAGATGTCCTGAGCATCTAAAGTAGAGATGGCTGTCATATCAAGATCGTGCATTTTTTGTGGGAGGGGAGGTGGCGGGGGAAGGTCTTGTGGTGGAAGGGAAGCTTGTTGTTCGAAGGCCTCTTCATGGCCTTTGAGAGTGTCGTCTTGGTCGGAGGCGGAGTCAAGATCTTTGTCTGTGTCTAGACTCACTCGGTCTGCCTCGTCTAGGTGAGGGGGAGAAGGTGTTGAGTAGGGAAGAGGAGTTTTTGGCGAGGTAGCGCTGGCTCCTAGTATGCACTGTTGGAGCTCAGCGAAGGCCGCATCTTTGGCAGCTTCCCCCATCGACCCCATAGCAGAGTAATCAAAGAATTGGTCCCCGTAAGAAATGTTTACGTTGTCATGTTGTGGGGACTTGGGGTGGTAGTCACTGTCCTGGTGACCTTTATCAGACCCTTTATGGGAGGGTCCTGCTGCGTTCCCTGGGTCTTCACCGTCATCATGATTGTCTCCTGAAGATGTGTCTTTATTGGAGTCAGCAGATGAATCAGATTCGTCTTCTTCGTCATCATCATCGTCGTTGTCATCCGCAGCTTCGTCGGTTGTCTTCTTTTTAATCGACTTGTTGCACCGCCGGTGAGTGGCTTGTAGCTCATCGAAAGCCACTTGCAGATGCTCGTGTTTCTCGAGCAGTGCGTCGTGGGCTTCTTTGAGATCCGTGTATCTGCCCTCGGCAGAGAGGAGGTGTGCTGTCAGATCTGTGACTTGGGCACGTAGTTGTTGTGTTTCATTGATAGTAGCTTCCTCTTGATGATGATGGAGCTGCGTAATTGTGTCGTCGATGGTGGCCAGGCGCGTGCTTAGCTCTTCTTGATTCTGCTCAAGCTTGCGGAGATTCTCTTGCAGAGGGTGAGTCTGGGTAGAGATCTCATCGACTTTTCTTGTTGTAGCTTCTTGCTGACGCGTTGCCCCAAGGATCAGGTCTGGCAGGTTGTTGGTGTGGCTGTTGATATGCTCAACTTGCTTAGCCACTTCATCCTGTCGTTGCTGGATACCTTGTAGAACGACAGGAAGAGCTTGATGTTGGTTGTCGATCCTGGTTACCTGTTTAGATAGATCCTGTACACAAGAAAAAATAGAATGTAATAGGTTAGAAGGATCGGTGAGGAGGTTCCGGACAGCATCAAATTGACGGCCGAATTCCTCACCGATGTTAGTAAGGGGGGCCCCAGAGGCGGAAGGGTGATGTGGCTGGGGCCTATATGGGGTGGTGGTAGTGTCTTGCGGAAGAGACACTGTTGATGGCCCGAACTGCATAGTGACTGTTGCTGAAGTCACCAGCGGTGTCGGGGTGGTGGCGGATGTGAAGAGTGGTGATATTTGTGGCGAAAAAGGTGGCATTGATGATGAAGGGGTGGGAACTGTGGATGGTAATGGAGAGGTGGTGAAGTCGGGCATGGAGGTGGAGAAAGGTAAGCCCGATGTTAGGGTGGGTGAAAAGGTGGATGTGAATGCTGATGTGGATGTGGAGGCGAAGGTGGTGAAATCGGGCATGGAGGTGGAGAAAGGGAAGCCCGATGTTAGGGAGGGTGAAAAGGTGGATGTGAATGTTGGCGTGGAAGTGGGGAGGAAGGCGGTGGTGGGGGCAGTGGAGAGCTGCTCGTTTAGACTCTGAATGAAAGAGTCAAGGGAAGATGTTGTGAGAATTTCATCGTTGAAGTGCTCATCCTCCGGGTTTGGGCGGGATGTTGGTGTCCCCGACAGCTGCTGGGCCTGCAACAGCCTTCTAGAAGGTCGTTTGACAGGGATTTTTGTAAGTCGTGCTGTCGGGGCTGTAATGCTCATTTCGGTTGGACCCGCAGTTTTTTCTTTTTCAGTGGGTTTGACCGAAGCTAGCAACTTAGTAAGCTCGTCGTCAGAAAACAGGAGCTGAGTCATGTCATAGTGTGCTAGCTCTGGTAGCGGAAGGAGGGTTCTTGAAGACTTAACCATCAGGCAGAATACATAGTGTATTTTCCCATCCTTTTCTTTGATTATGAACGAGTTTTTCAAAGATTGCTCGTTCGTAAGGATGTCGCCCTTGATTTGCGTGCATTGGGGTAGTAGCCTGTCCATCTTAAAGAATTTTATTATGGATGTGACATGGCCTCCCAAGCAGATCTCTTTCCCTATTAGGGCGGCAGAAAATTTCTGGACCATCAATCGTCCAATGTTTACTGGCCTGTCGTTGAGGATAGACCAGAGGACAAAGAGGTCTGATATTGTAACGTTTCCTCCTTCCGTTCTTGGAAAAAGTGTGCCAGCTAGGATTTTGTGCAAAGTGCGCACAAATCCGGAATGTATGTTGGACGCCTTACATGTTTTGGCGTCGTAGGTGGGAATCCCAGTTAAGTTTTTCCAGAATGTATGGAGGTTGAATTCTGGATGATCAGTTCCCACTAATTTGGCCTTTTTTAGCTGCTCCGTGTCATCGATGAACATAGAATTTAGCATATTTTCTGTCAAGACGACATCGCTACCAAAGATTTGGGTGACAATTCTTCTGTCACCCCCATCCCGTGACCTATCAGCAATGTCAACGGGCTCCTTTTTCAGAAAGGAGAAGAATTCCGCCGTAGGTTTGATGTAGGACACTTCAGGTATTGAGCACAACCTGGCGAGGTTGGCTTTCTGTAGTACGCTGAAGATGCGGTCGTGAATTCTCATTTTGACTAGTATGCTAGAGCAAACATACTTAGTCGGTTTGAGGGTTTTGTCGATGGAGATGGAAGATTGGATGGATAGGTGTTGTGGTGGTGGTATTGGGGCAATGATGGGAATGAAGGTGGTAGGGATGGTAGCTGCAGGGGTGATGGTGGTAGCAGAGAAAGTGGATGGTTTGGCGAAGGGTTGGTCCATGGCGGATGAATGGTGGACCTGTTTTCTTGCCCTTTTGGGAGGCTGCCCAGATGCAGCCTTTGCAGCCTTGCATTTTCCCTCTGTCTCCTGGGCAGAGGAGTCTTCATCGGGGTTCGGCATGTAGTCCGAACCTTCATCATCGTCCGAAGAGATATGCTCGATGTCTTCTTCAGGAGCCTCGCCCAGGCATTTGGTGAGGCGGGTTATTTCACATAGGACTTCGATGATCTTGGTCTTGGGAGGAACAACTCCAGTGGTGTTGTAAGTGTCCCTGATTTGCATGAGCCTGTCTCGCTCCTCCATCATCTGCTCCCTTGTCAGAGCAGGGGCAGTTCCTGATCCGGAGGTCTTGTTTGACGCCATTTCTGAAAAATATATGAGTTTCTTAGTTAGAAAAGAAGATTGAAACAATTTAGATTTTATTATTATTATTTATATATATGTAATTTTGTATTTTTGTGAAAGCGAAAGGAAACGAAGACCAAATGATTTCAGGATCGTTTCGTCCCAAACGGTTTCAGGACCGTTTGGTCCCAAACGGTTTCAGGACCGTTTGGTTCCAAACGGTTTCAAGACCGTTTGGTTCCAAACGGTTTGAGGACCGTTTGGTTCCAAACGGTTTCAAGACCGTTTGGTTCCAAACGGTTTGAGGACTGTTTGGTCCCAAACGGTTTCAAGACCGTTTGGTCCCAAACGGTTTCAGGACCGTTTGGTTCCAAACAGTTTCAAGACCGTTTGGTTCCAAACGGTTTGAGGACCGTTTTGTCCCAAACGGTTTCAAGACCGTTTGGTTCCAAACGGTTTCAAGACCGTTTGGTCCAAACGGTTTCAAGACCGTTTGGAAAGCGAAGAGCCGTAGGTCACCGGCGCGGGGGAAGGTGGAACGGCGCGAAGGTGGGTGAGCACGCCGGCGCCTTCGACGATGACGAAAACGATAGGAAAAACGGCGATGGTGATGGAAGCGGTGGACGAAACTGTGAAATCTTTTGACAGCGACGGCGATGGCGGAGAAAGAGACGTTGCGCGATGGTAAAGGAGACGGCGACTGGTGCCATGGTGGTGGCGACAGAACGGCGCGGCGACGAAGGCGATAGAGGAGTCAGAGAACTTCGTTTGATGACGACTGCAATGGCGGCGTAGGAAACGTTGGAGTGAGCAGCGTGCTTGGAGTCGCCGGACTACCTTGCAGGAGGTGGATGAACGAACGGGTGAGGAGCTTGCGCGGATGCAACAGGAGCAAGAAATGAAGCTCTTCGCATGAAAACTCTGCAGAATTCGAAGATTCGAAGAGAGAAAGATGGAGAAGTAGGGTTGGTATTTATAGTGATTGGTTGGTGACCTTTCGTATTCCAAACGGTTTGAAGACCGCTTGGTCCCAAGCGGTCTCAAGACCGTTTGGTCCCAAACGGTTTCAAGACCGTTTGGTCCCAAACGGTTTCAGGACTGTTTGGTGCCAAACGGTTTGAGGACCGTTTGGTCCCAAACGGTTTCAGGACCGTTTGGTCCCAAACGGTTTCAGGACCGTTTGGTGCCAAACGGTTTGAGGACCGTTTGGTCCCAAACGGTTTCAGGACCGTTTGGTGCCAAACGGTTTGAGGACCGTTTGGTTCCAAACGGTTTGAGGACCGTTTGGTCCCAAACGGTTTGAGGACTGTTTGGTCCCAAACGGTTTCAAGACCGTTTGGAGGGGTACAAGGGGGTTATATATTTTTTTGTTTTTGAGTATATATATATTTATATATATATATTTTTTTGGTTTATGAATTTTTATGTTGTTTGTTTTATGTATTGTTTTTATAGTTTTGATTATGTAGATTTTTTTGTATTTTTAGATGAATGATGAAAGAACTAAAAGAAAGCAAAACAAATTTAAGAGAGAATAAAATAAAAAATAAAAAAAACTAGAAATTAGAGAAATTGATACTCAGGTCTTGGGTTGCCTCCCAAGAAGCGCCTTGGTTTTATGTCGCTGGCTCGACGAAGCTAAAACATTGTTATACTGCTGGCATATTTGATTGATGATCTCTGTTCAGCCCATGTTTAGGGTTTGATTCGGGCTGCCCAGCGAAAGTGCCAGCCGAAGGCTTCAATTGTGCAGCAATCTGAGCAAGCTGTGCTTCAACTGCCTTTTGTTGGGCTTGTTGGTTGGCCAGCATTGTTTGCTGAGATTGCAGCATCTGTCTTATTGAAGATAGCTCATCTTCCGGCTGCGCGGTAGCATTTTTCTGAGGATTTTGTTGTTGAGACTGTGGAACATGCAATTGTGGGTGAAGCGGGGGATGAGTGTACTAATGGTAAGCTGACTGATTTCTAGGGTAGTTAGCCCTAGGGAAATTGTTTCTTGGATTCCCTTGATTTTGGTTAAAATTGCTTGGAAACCCAGGAGGCAGCCTACTGTCGAATCCCCCTTGTGTCTGATGTTGCGGGTTCGCAGTTCCGGAAGGATTCCCATACTGGAACCCAGGATGGTTCCTCGGTTGACTGGGATTATAATAAACTTGTCCGGGAATAGTATGGATAGAATTGACTTGCTCCGGATTCTGTTCTTCAGCCTGACTAGTGAGGGTCTCATAGGGTTGTGGTGGTGGATGCAGATCCATCATCACATTATAGAGCATTCCGCAGGAAAGAGTTGGATGATCTGAAGCATGACAAGCCTCACAGGATCCTGTGACGGCTTTGACTTGATGAACTAGTGGGATTTTCTTCTTGTCAAATTCCCCTAAAGTTGTTTCAAGGGTTTGCTGTTTATGAGCGATTGCTTTTAAAGCCTCGGCTTTTGACTTTAATTCCATAGATTCCTCAGCTTTAAAGACTTTGAGGACGCCTTTTCCAGCTGACCGCCCCCAGTTGGACTGGTTTTCAGCTCCTAAAGTAACGATCTTCCAGGCGTCTTCATAGTTTTTCCTCATGAAATTTCCTCCAGACGAGGAATCTAGGAACTGTTTAATGTCATCACTTACCCCCCGATAAAAAGTCTCAATCAGTTGATTCTGCGAAATCCCATGATGAGGGCATTTGCGTAGAAGTTCCTTGAATCTTTCCCATGCCTCAGCGAGGGTTTCTCCAGGTAGCTGGGAGAAATGGTTGATCTGCCCTCTAATTTCATATGTAAGCGAGGGTGGAAAGAACTTCTCAAGGAATTTTTCCTCTAGAGGGGCCCAGGTGGTTATGATGGGTTCTCTATCCAATGAGTTGTACCAACTCAAAGCCCTCCCAGATAGTGTGAAATGAAACAGATGGAGCATTATTGCATCGAAGGCAATACCAGCTTGTGGGACCAGGCGGCATAATGCCTTAAACCGTTTCAAATGGTCCATGCAATCGTCTCCTGAACCTCCAGAGAAGGAGATTCCTTGCATAATCTGGATCCACTGGGTCCGGATCTCGAAGTTTGGGATATTGATGATCGGAGGCCGGACCGGATGGTTGTCTTCGTAGTTTTTCGGGACAGCATAGTCCCTTAGTTGCTTGTTTCGTAATTCGAGCTGAGCAGCCTCAGTCTCTGCTCTCATGCGAGCTTGCTCTTCTGCTCGTATCTCTGCTTGTATTTGGGCACGGGTGTCTGCAATGAGTTGTGCCCTTTGTGCGGCTATAGCAACATTGACTCTCTCCATCACCAAAGCGGCTTGATGTTGTTCGTCAGCCATTTGTCTAGCGCGTTGGTGATTGAGACGGATTCTGCGGTGGAAACTTCTCTCTACCTCGGAGTCGAACTCCGGATCAGGGGAGAATCCTCGATTATGCGGTGATTGCATATACAGGTTCTACCTGAGTAAAGAAAAGAGAACACCTTTAGAATAATAAGGAAAAAAAAATGAAAGTTTCAAGAAGATGATGAGTTATGATTCAAAAAGATAGTGTAAAATCCTAACCAACTAGAAAAATAAACTAAGTGAAATACTAACGTTCCGTTGTCCCCGGCAACGGCGCCATTTTTTGATGGAGCTGAGACTTAGACCAAAAGATTTTACTCTTCCAATGGGAGTCCCAGATATTCTATCACCAAAAACCCTAGAGAGTTGATGTTCTCCCTAGGTTTACCTAGAACTGGTGCTTAGATAACAACTCCAACCCCATAAGAGTATGGAAGCCTTATCATAGTACAGATTTAGGATCGAACCCAAAAGACAATGGTCTTGTTGCAAGCAACAAGATGGAAAACGTTTAGCACTTCACTTGGTTATTTTACTAATTGGCACTTATATCAAGAGTTGGATTTGATTGGTTTTTAGACTAAAACACGAAAAGTAAATAAAGCAAGTAAAACTAAGAGTTAACAAATGATGATGAATCACTGGGGTTAAGCAGGTATTTACCACCGCTACACATGCATTGTATATGTACTAAGCAAGCAGGACTTATAAGCTAGATGCATGGATGTTTCCACAAGACCGATGCCTTATAAGACAAGAGCGATGCATTGCATCCAAGGATGTTCCACAAGACCGATGCCCATATAAGACAAGAGCAATGCATCTCATCCTTCAAGGATTAAGCAACTCTCATTCGGTACATCTCTACGCGTCACTGAAGGATGTAGTCTCCGAAGAGAAAATCTTACTCAACCTCATGAAACGTGCATCTAAAACTAACAAGCGAGTGATAATTATCAAATCGAATAGCGTCCCTGTAGGCCTAGTCTCCTATTCGGATAACCTAGCTACGAGAAGTGCGGGAATGTTGCAACGCCAGCCATTCCCGAACAAATGGTCACATGCTTTACATCATTCCCCTCGCAAAGCGTGTTCCTCGACTTACCAAGAGTCACTTTCATACAGATGGAAGTGTAACGGATGATAGTGAGTTTACTCCACTCTTTGAGATACACTCCTAGACACCGAAACGGATGCGTGGTGGATACACACACCAGAAACCAACACTAAATCGGTATTCGAGTCTCGAGAGTGGTCGTAGACAAACCACAACAAAAGACAATGGATGCATACAAGAACGTGGCCATCATTCAAGCATGTATGAAACGATTTAGTATTAAAATGAAAGGATAACATCTTTTTAGTACAAAATACAAAACATGGGCAGCGGGGCTAGCCCCCGCGCCCCAGTGGATGGAACTACTCGCTCCTCATAGAGGGAGCAACAAAGGAAGAGGTAAGAAGAGATAGAAAGAACATCATCTCCACTGAGGAGAGAAGGTTGAACCCTTGGTGGAGAGAGCAACGATCTCCACCCTTCGTGGCTTGCTTGACGACGGATCTTCTCCTCTCACCTTCTTTGTTGATGAGAGAGAAGGTAGCTTGCAATGGAACGTGAGTCTCAGACCGGCAGCCTTGAGTGGTGAATGGAGTTGTTCTGGTAGTAGAGAGACAGCCTCTGGACGTCTGGACTCTCCTCAGGGATGGCCCTTGAGGTCTTATTTATAGGCTTTGAGTGAGATCCAAACGGTCTGGAGACCGTTTGGGTTCAAACGGTCTTGAGACCGTTTGGCGTCAAACGGTCTTGAGACCGTTTGGCGTCAAACGGTCTTGAGACCGTTTGGCGTCAAACGGTCTTGGGACCGTTTGAACTCCATGCGGTCTTGGGACCGTTCGGCTTCATGCGGTCTCGGGACCGTTTGAACTCCATGCGGTCTTGGGACCGTTTGGCTTCATGCAGTCTCGGGACCGTTTGAACTCCATGCGGTCTTGGGACCGTTTGGCTTCATGCGGTCTCGGGACCGTTTGAACTCCATGCGGTCTTGGGACCGTTTGGCTTCATGCGGTCTCGGGACCGTTTGAACTCCATGTGGTCTTGGGACCGTTTGGCTTCATGCGGTCTCGGGACCGTTTGAACTCCATGCGGTCTTGGGACCGTTTGGCTTCATGCGGTCTCGGGACCGTTTGAACTCCATGCGGTCTTGGGACCGTTTGGCTTCATGCGGTCTCGGGACCGTTTGGCTTCATGCGGTCTCGGGACCGTTTGAACTCCATGCGGTCTTGGGACCGTTTGGCTTCATGCGGTCTCGGGACCGTTTGAACTCCATGCGGTCTTGGGACCGTTTGGCTTCACTCGGCCTTGAGGCTGGTTTATTCTTTTATGATTTTTTTGTGCTTTTTCTGCAGGTATAGAAGGAAAAAGTTAGTTTGATGATGTATTTATAAAAAGGGATAAAATTAGGTTTATATACAGTGTAAACGTAAAAAGGGTATGAAAAACTAAATAAAAAGACTAAGATAAACTACTAAAATAGGAGGTTATCAAGCATCTGAATCAAGAACTCTTAAGTAAGGTAATAGTGTTTCCCTTTCTCACTATAATGGTTTTTCAGACAGAGAGCTTAATAAGTCAAACACAAATAGTGAAGATTGCTTGAAGGTTACAATTGTGTAGATAGGTCCCAAATTAGTTACCACCTTCTTAATCATCATAGTCATCTATACATATGAAGTTTGAATGGTAGTACTGCAATTTATGTCTTCCATCTCTGTGCAGATAGGTCCAATTTATGGACGACAACTGGGCTCTTTAGATGAAAACTCAATATAGAAATCTGATGATTGTCCTTTAGGTTGGTCAACCAAAAAGAATTGAAATTACAAATTTTCTTTATTTGCACGTTCAGAAGAAACTAATTCTTCAGGTTACCTTTACATGTTCGAACAAGGAGCGTCACCTCTTACAGAGCTTACAAAGACCTTTTGCCAACCCTATCGAGGATTAGGATGTGAAACATTGATGTTGTTGCCACCTGTCTTATGAGTAAGGATTTCCTTTACTATAGAACCCTTCATATTGGGAAATTCTTTTAGAAAATACATAAATTATGTAGGGATTTTAATTACAATAAACGAGTCATCTCTTCCCCTCTTTATTTTGCATTTGTTATGTGTAGGCATGAGCAAATCACATCCAACAATAGAGGGTGGGAGGGAAAAGAATTGCAATTCAAATGTAGAAAATAGGAAATTATATAGAAGACTACAAAAATATATTTCGACCAAGACCTAATACTCACGTATATCTTGATTGCAACTCCATTCAGATTTTCTTTATGCAAGAACACCCATATGGTACTTTTTTAGAATTTGTGAATAAACTACTACATGAAGTTTCTAATGATATTATTTTTGAGAGTAAAACTTCTAATTTAATGTAGAATCCCACACTTACAGATGAACCATACACTAAAAAATAGTGTATAGATCCACGATTGTAATAGTTTGCTCTTTGGTGTTTAATAAGTGCTCGAGAAAAGTGTTGTTTTATTCAGAAGTCTGCTAGTTTTTGCATGTTTCCAAACTAATTTTTTTGTACATGTTTTAGTGCTCCAATGCTAAATTGGTCCCCTCAAACTCAATGATGCAAAAATGTGGTGTTTGTCATGGAGAGTTTGATTTTTTATAAGGTGAATGTGCCAAACTGGCATCTCTTAGGGACATTCTTATGGAGCATCAGAAAAAGACATCATTTTCCCCTCTAATAATCCTATAATCAATTCAAATTGTAGCATAACCTAATAGAACTGCCACAATGAAGTGGTTCATGGATGGTTTCTAGATCATCACCTTCTAAGTTGGATGTACTCACATCTGCACCAAAATAGAAACATGTTGATGATGTACTTTGGGACTTTTAGATAAAATTCAAATGGACACTAAATAATAAGTCATATGAACTAGTTCTTAGATAACACCAATGTACAATATTGCTCACCATATATGTTGTAACAGGAACTACACCCTAGTATTAATGCTCTTTCTAATTCATTCATTGGTACATAACCATGTTGAACATCAAGTACCTAGCCCATTGTTAATACTAAGGCATCAAAAATATTGTTTCTACTAAACTAAAAAACCATTTTCCCATTTTGTACACACATATGGAACTTCTAAATGACTATAATATAATGACGCATGCACACATATCATTTCATATGTACTTCAGCTTGTGCAATCTTTTTCTCTAGACTTTCCAATAGGGTTTATTTCCTCTTTTCCCTATTTTGGGGATCATAACTTGTTCAATCAATCGAGTTAATTTTCTACTTACACGTGGATCCAAAAAATTCCACCCACCCTTGGCGGTTGTTCTGATATTTTTTTACCATTTTTCGTTGTGCGCCTATTGCTCGAATGCAAAATTAAATTTGTGGTAGTGTTCTTCATGTAAACCAGATAATGTGATCACCTTGTAACCTATAGGTTAACCATTGTGTGTGGCTTATCCTTGTCATTACACTTGAGATCAACCGTGCACTTTGAATGCCTGCAACGTCTAGTACCATCTGCGATCAACCCTACACTTTGAGTGCCTACATGCTTTAAGAAGGTTGGTCATCCCGACAACTTCTTTTGCAATACAAAGCTACTGTGATCTCTATCCTAGAAGGCAACAACAATAGGTAGTAGGTTGTATTTAAATGTTTTCCTCGATGCCACAATTTGCAAATTTTGTTTTCTTGTTGAGGCATGTAGTATTTCTAAATAGTAATTTTTTTCCAATCTAGTCATTTTAATAATTCTGATATACATGCTTATATTTCAGCTACAAGAAGGATCATTTTAAGTGGATTTAGTGAAGCCACCATTTTATCATATTTAAATTTCTTATGACTTATTGTTTATAAAATGTTGTGCAATGTAGGTTCATGCTTATATTTCAGCTGCAAGAAGGATCATTTTAAGAAGGTTCATGCTAATATTTGAAAAGGCTCAATGTCTTGAAATGGATCTCTTGAATATGATTTTAGAAAGCAACCAGGTCATTGGAGTGTGGTTGTACAAATGTAGAGGATTGAAATATGGATTTTAATCAGATGATGCACAAACTTTGAGTGCACATTTTACTGTATACATGCCATATAATCTACCTTCAAGAAAGGAATAAAGGTGAATGATATTCTCCATCAAGATCAATTGTTTTTATCCTACTTAAAGTTCATAAAATTGTTTGATATGGTACCATTAAAGATTAAAACTCTTCTAAACTCAATGCATCATGAATTTTTTTTTTTGGTCGGCCAAAACTCTGTTGCTTTTTTTGTATTTTTGTTCTTTGGTAAGTACAAAACTCGTTGGTCTCCAAAGAAGAGCCAAACAAAAAGAGAAACTAACTTTACATCACATAAGAAAAAAAATTATGGACTATCTATACATTAACCAGGAAAGAGCGAAGAAGTCCATCCAAGGAGACCCAAGAAGCATCTTCAGAAACATCTTCAGGGACCTCAGAAAAACCAGCATCAAGGCAGCAACTTCTCATCAAAAACCAAACAACCCAACGGCCAAACAAAAGCCAGAACTCCAGCAGCAAGGCCAACCGCCTCAGACCAGCAACCAGAACCTCCGAGAACCAGCAGCCATCTTGGGAGAGAAATAGTTGAACAATTGCTTTGTAGATGGAACCAAAAAGGATCAAACAGCAACCAAGACATAAGCACCCAGGGACAGATTGACTTAAAACTCGCCTCAGAAGACCATCATCAAGGCGCAACAGCTCTTCAAAAAAACCCAGCAACCCGACACCAACAAAAGAGAAGAAGCATCCCAGAAGACCATCAGCAGCAAAAAACCAGCAGACTCAGGAGAAAAAGCCTTGGGAGAGATCTGCCACTCCTCAAAGGATAATCTCATCCACCCAAGAAGCAAAGAAAAGAAGGAGGATAAAGGGAAGCCAACCAAGCTACCAAAAACAAAGACCAAGACAAAGAGCATAAACAGAACAACCAAGCAAAGCAAGAGCGCCAAGCCTTTTCCACCAACAGGAGACTCCAGCAAAAAACCATCCTATAGAGAGCTCTGCCACTCCCAAGGGATAAGCTCATCCACTATACGCAAAGCAAACGCAAGATGAAACCTAGAGCAAAATAGGCTTCAAGAAAAAGACCATCACCAAAAGAAGCAGACATCAGAGGATAGCAATGAGACGAAAGTAATCACCTTTAATTCTGTCCCACAAACTTCTAACAGATAGCACAGAACCTTCATGATTTCTTCTATTCCTTTCAGCCCATAAGTTGTAATGACAAAAGAAGTACAGAATCTTTGCAGATTTCCCAAGCATCAGCGCCTTATTCCAATTGTCAATATACTTCAAATTAGGCAGATTGGCATTACTAGCAATCCAATCAAAGAACTTCTTGCAGAAACCACATTCGAACATCAAATGGTTGGTATCTTCATAAGAATTAAGACAGAGGTTGCATCTAGAAGTCACCTGAATACCAATCCTTCTAAGATAGTCATCATTACGAAGCTTATTAAGCACCGCTTTCCAAATATGACAAGAGAAGCGACCAGGAATCTTGGTGTCCCAAATCCACTTGAAGTTACTATTGTAAGTTCCTTTAGAACGAAGGGATTCCCAGAAGATTCTCATAGTAGGATTAGAGACCTCCTTAAAAGAAATAAAGTCCTCTCCCCCTCGGGGGGATTTCTGGGCAGAAATCAAATCATAGAACTTTTTATTCATTCTGTTGTCTTTAAGAGACCAACTTCCATTATGAATGATAGCATTAACATTACAAGAGCGATCCAACCCCGACTTAAGGAATCCATCTCTCCCAATGATGTCTTCAATCCAATTACCTCCAGCAATCCAGGGATTAGCCCAAAGCTTGACATTAGCACCATCCCCAATATGAAAAGTGGTATGAGGTAGCAAGAGATCCTTAACCTTGATAGTCTTTCTTGAGAGCCAAGACCAATTAGAATTAGGAGTAGTCGACCAGAAGGAAGCATTCTTTAAGTACCTTTCATTAATCCATTTGACCCACAAAGTATCTTTTTTACTGGCCAAGTTCCAAGCATTGATACATAAACAAGCAAGAGAAACCTCTTTAGTATTCCGGAAACATAAACCACCTTCATCTTTAGGAATAGTAACCTTATTCCAAGGCACAAGGTGAAGAGTGGCATTACCTTCCGAATTGCTCCATAAGAAATTCCTGCAGATAGAATCGATGGTATTGCACACAGACATAGGGAGGGGGATAGAGGATGACCAATATAGATGAATAGTACTAAGAGTAGATTTAATGAGCTCACATCTCCCAGAAAAAGAAAGAACTTAATATTTCCATCCCTCCAGTTTACCTCTTACACGATCAATCAGAGGGGTACAATCCATCTTCTTAAGCTTACCAATGAACATAGGAATACCCAGATACTTAGAAGGAAAAGAGCATTTAGAAAAGCCAGTGATAGCCAGGATATTATCAGCAGGAGCATCTTTACTAAAAAGAATAGAACTTTTGCAAACATTAGCTCTCAAACCAGAGCAATCACCAAAAGTATCAAATAACTCTTTAATAGCTTTAGCATTGCTCTCATTGGCCTCAGAAAAAACCATAAGGTCGTCAGCAAAAATAACATGTGAGACACTAAGAGAAGCAGAAGCTTTGATAGGAGTAATCTTCTTCTCGTTCACAACCTTCTTGATCAATTCAGTAAAACCTTACATAGCAATGACAAAGAGATAAGGGGCCAATGGGTCACCTTGCCTAATGCCATTAGAGGGTTTGATTTTAGGCCCGGGTTCACCATTAATGAGAATCTGATAAGAAGTAGAATTAAAAATAGCTTCAATGAGATTAATCCATCTAATAGGGAACCCCATCTTAAAGAGAATAGAGAATAGATAGCTCCATTTCACAGAATCATAGGCCTTAGTTAAGTCCACTTTGACACACATCTTGCTAACATTATGTCTATTGAAATCATGAATAAGCTCATTTGTAAGCATAACCGCATCTTTAATATTTCTATTCTTAATAAAAGCACATTGATTAGGACTAATGATATCAGGAAGGATGAGCTGGATTCTATTGGCCATGATTTTAGAAATCAGCTTATAAGTGATGTTGCATAGCGCAATAGGACGCCAGTTCTTGAGCTCACTATTGTCTTGACCTTTAGGAATAAGAGTGATGAAAGTATTATTAGCTTCCTGCAGCAAACAACCATTCTTGAAGAAGTCAATAATAGCTTCACTAACATCATTCTTGATAATATGCCAAGCTTTTTTAAAGAAGACACCATTAAAACCGTCAGGCCCATGTGCCTTTTCAACGTTCAAGGAGTTAATAATATCGTCAATTTCCTTCTGAGAAATAGGAGCCATAAGAATAGATTTATGAGACTCTGAGATCTTAGCTCCCCTCCATTCATCAAGAAAGACACCATGCTGATAGTTATTATTAAAGAGATTTTTATAATAGTCATAAACAACTCTCTGAATAGCATTAGGATCACAAGTAACAGAATCATTGACCTTAAGAGAAATAAGGTTGTTTCTTTGTCTTCTGGTTTTCATAGATAGGTAAAAAAATTTTGAATTGCTGTCCCCCTCCTTGAGCCATTGAATACGAGACTTCTGTTTAAGTAATCTCTCTTCCTTCAAAGAAGCCTCCTTTGCCATCTTTCTAGCCTCAATAGTATCCTTTAAAAGATTCTGGTCATTAGGATTAACATCAGCTTGTTCCTGTAACCAAAGAGCATGTTGCCTTTTCCTATTCGCATCACTGATATAATTGCATAAAACATTCTTATTCCAGCTAATCAACTTGTTTTTAAGAATCTGCAATTTCCTGTAAACTCTAAACATAGCATATCCCTCAATATTGACATTCCAAGCTTCTTCAACAATATCAAGGAAGCCCTGCTCTGAAGCCTAATTATTAATAAACCTGAATGGGAACTTAATGTGGCGACCATTACCAATCACAAGGCTGAGAATTTTGTGATCACTAACAATATTGGAGATGACATTACCAACAAAATCAGGGAAGGAATTAACAACACTCACATTGTATAAAATCCTATCAATTTTAGTAGCAATATGCTTCTCACCTGGTTGATGGTTGTCCCATGTAAAATGAGGTCCCTTAAGATCAAGATCAAAGATATTATTATCAAGTAAACAGTTGTTAAAATCTCTCATCGATTTAGAAGATGGAGGGCAGTCACCGAACTTCTCATAATCTTTACGAACAGAATTGAAATCTCCAATAATGAACCAGGGGGAATTAACAGAAGGACTGATATTGTGAATAGAGTTCCAAAGATTTTCTCTATCGTAGTCATCATTGTGGCCATAAACAACAGTAAGAGTAAAACTTAGGTTCTCAGAGACAACCTCCCCATGAATGACCTGATCAGTCTCTAAGATCTTTCTCACGGTACAAACATTAGGATCCCACAAGATAAAAATCCTACCAAGGGGATGAGAATCCAAATTGGTACAGAAATCCAACAGGGGAAAAAACCTTCTCATAAACGAGTTAACCTTCCTCTTCCTAATCTTAGTTTCAATGAGGATGATGATGTGACCTTTCACCCTCCTCAACTCCTCCTGAACACCAGCGATCTTATTGCTAATACCTCTGACATTCCAGGAGGTGATTTGGAAAGAATTCATGACTACTTCTCGGCTGTTGAGCTGACAGCCTCAACATTCGAAGGAGAAAGAAGAAGATCTCTTGGAACAGAAGAGAATGAAGAGCTTGCTAGTCTATCATAAATGCTAGCATTAATTTTAGCTTGGCATTTGGGGGGGCTTCTTACCTGCTTAGCTCTGTTATGCGCCACCGAGAAAGAGGACGATTGAGAGCTACCTATACTGACCGGTGAAACAACAGGGGTGATTAGATTAGATGGTGGAGTAGAAGAGCTGAACCCTTGAGGAGCATTACTTTCCATAAGAATATCTTGAAGTATAGCTTCAGTTTCAACAGTATCATATCCAAAACCTTAATTAACTTCACGTGAAAGCTGTAAATCTTCAATTGTCTCAACCTGTTGTGGCAGTCCCTTCAATCTAGCTATTTCTGCTTCATCCACTATTTCCTCCACTATGTAAATAGGCTCTTCTTCACGTTCAGAAATCTGAGCGGGAATGGGAGGATCACTTGATTTCTTTTCAACCCATTGTTTCCTCTGAATACCCCCGGTACGAGTTACAGGTGGACCTACTTTCAGAATTGGAGTAATAGCACAGTTGCCATGTCCCAGGAATCCACAATGAATACACTTATAAGGAATCCACTCATATCTAATATCAACAGAGCATACTTCCCCTTCATCACTAATCAAAGAAACTTTACATGGGAATTTCGTAGAACAGTTCATCAACACTTGAATGCGAGCATAATCAATGCGCTTCAAACATCTAGTATTCTCATCCATCTGTACAGGTCTGCCAATAAAAGAACCAATCCTCTCAAAAAATCCAGGATCCCACATTTCTAACGACAAATTGAAAATTCTAATCCAAACTGGAACCTCAGTAAGAATCGTCTTCTTTTGTTCATCACCCGGCTTCCATCTCTTCAGAACTACAGGTTTTCTTAGAACGTACCACTCACCATTAAGAACATGATCAAGATCACTCTGCTCATCAAACCTGACTAAGAAGAAACCGTCATTCCTATCAAAGATTTCAAAGGATGTGAGGATTGAAATCAATCACGTAACCCATCAGACATTTACTCCAACGTTCTGCATTCCTGAAGGTCTCTTGTTTCGGATAGACGATCTTACCATCCCTGATGGAGATTTCCTTCAGATTCAGGGCAGCTGGACCCCTCGAGGAAATACCAGTCAGATCTTCCCATTTCTTTGGTAGCTGAGGAGGATGTGAACTTTGAGCTGCATTTGGCCTTAACAGAATCTGATCATCAACTGTTTGATTTGAAGCATCACCTCCCATGAGATTCGGCTTATCAGGCGGTCGTCGAAGCAACGTCGCCGTAACAATCATCTTCTAGCTATGGAGAGGAAATGCCGTCGGTACGCTACCGGGGATCGCCGCCGCTACAAATTATTGAAGTTCAAGAAACACATATACATGATAGAGAATCTGCATCATGAATTTTATGTGTTTATTTGGAAGATCATGAAGCCATTTTCAGCCTAAGTCCTTTAACTATGTATGTTTGTTTTGTCTACCAGTTGTGTTTTCAAGTTGGTTGAGATGAATTTAAAGACGATTCACATTAATTTTCCAATTTCTTAAAATCTAGCATTTTCCCTTATATTGTCTATTTGACACCGTATATATTGGAAGGATAGGATTTCCTATCTAACTTCTCAAAAGGTTGTGCAATGTAGGTACATGATCTAGATAATTCTCATCAGGTGATTGGTGAAAATAGTAAAAGTACTTAGTGTCAATATATGAGATATGAAGTTAACCATTTCATTAAATGTGGTAGTATTCTCCCTATATCATGAGTTCTACCATTCAATTATGGATGAATTACATATTAGTAACCATTTTATCAAATGTGGTAATATTCTCCCTAATTGTTTGTGTCTTTACTCTCCAGAACTTTAGTCTCTAGGGTTTACAAAATACAAAGATTATTCAGCAATGATCTTTCAAGTGAGTCCCGAATTACTATTGGAGATGAAGAAATCAAGTTGCCAATCCAGGAAGATTCCTTATGATTTGAGGTATGTCAAATATGGTGGTTCAGTTCGGCAGATGGGAGCGACTGCGTGTTTAATCACTGATTTACATATAGCTCAATTTATAAATATATGATGCTATTTATATATACAAAATGACCATGAGCCTATTATCACTGCATTTTCTTTAAAACATTCTCAACAAGTCTTTATTCTCTAATTTATAGTTTGCAATTGCTTTTTCCTAATTAATCTATATTTTCTTCAGCTAGCAACCAAAGTCACTGTTGGAATTCACATCTTCTAGCTGGTACAATGCTTCAAATCTTCCATCTTCTACCGAAAGTAGAGCAATACAATCGGAGATCATTCCAACTAAGTAGCTCCAGAGCTAAGCAACAATTGAACTGGAGTTAGTGTCTGCATACTCTGCTACCCAACTAAGCAGCACTAGAAACTCAACTGAAGATCAGTCTGGAGCTCAATTCTAGATCTCTAAGAGGAAATAAGCAAGATCCCACCATTCGTCATTCTTGATAAGGCAACAAACCAGAGCCACAGAAAGCTCAGGCACCCTAGGTTCAGCCTCAAGACCATCTTCAACTAAGAAGCATAACAGAAGAATAAAAGGCTAACTGCAACCTAGAAACAAATGAAAACACCCTAGGCACTCTGAAAGAAAAGAACAACCAAGCATAAAACTCCAAAGAAGGAAAAGTCTGGACACACTACTGCCCAACTATTCATCACCAGAAGCATAAAGATCTGCCAGTAGCTGGAAAACAATCCGGAAATCATCTCAGCACTCGGACAGGAAAGAAACAAGATCCCACCAACTTCCAAAGAAAAACATAACAACCACAAAGCTTCCAGGTGGAGGCTGGGTGGTTGAGGGGAATCCACTAGAAAGATACATTTGAGGACGTGGAAGATGTCATGTAGGCTGCAAGTATGGTAGGCATATTTTGTTTGTTCTATTGAAGACAAGTTCCTTCAATCAGAAGTTATTGTACTGGATACAAAATTGTTGTATGAAAGTATGTCATTGTTGTTTTATTCAATATAAGGTGCAAGGTAAAATGTCCTCCCCATGTAATTCTCAGTTGTTTATAAAAAAATATTCATATTTTCAAAAAAACTGAGTTTGGCTGCAATTTGCATTCATTTAGAAAACGTGATGATAAACTGAAAATTGAATGGCTAAAAACCATGAAAATGTAGTAATACAGAACTAGTAGGTCATTAGTGGCTTTTTAAATACGCCATTACACTAAATAAGAACCATTTCATACAACAACATAATACAAAATAGTGGCATTTGTATAAAAGCCAATTGATGGATAGTGGATTTTTTATAAATGCCAAATGATGTTTTAGTGGCCTTTATTTGGCATTTTCTGGAAGCCACTAAAGCCAAACATTTAGTGGCGTTTACAACTTATGCCACTATCTTTCTAGTGGCATTGGTACTAGAGGCATTTTTTTAAGTGTCAATAAATGCCATGAAACATGTTTACTGACATTTATTTTTTTTCAATGGCATTTATAAAAGGCCACTAATGTGAGTGTTTGTTGTACACTACTAAAAAAATGGTCTTTAACTACAAAAAAAATTGTAGCGAAAACCCCATATTTATATCTAAAGGATTTAACTACATATTTCTTTATCCATAGAAATTGTAGTATATGCTCGTATAGCTAAAGCCTTTAACTATATCTTTCAAATATGTAGTTAGATAATCCAATCTCTACAAATGCATATATATCTGAAAGAATAGCTAGATATTGTCCTTACATATTTAAATATAAGTATAATTATAGCCTAATGTATGACCAAAATTGCATATATAGTCAGTATGTAGCAAAAAGATGAAGTTCATACATTTTATGTGTAGTTAATGTGTAGGGAAAGGAAGTAGTCACTATATGTATATATATATATTTGGATTATGCATCTAGCTACATTTGTAGTGCCATTTATTACACATACATATATGCATGGTTAGATTATTCATATATTCTATAATATGCAAGTACATAATCTCTTTTAGTAATAAAATAATAGTAGTTAGACCAAGGTTTGGTCATTATGTCAACAATATTATTTTCATTTATAATGAAACGTCAAATGTACATGGGGAAGACGTATACCTTGCCCCTATTACACAATGTGTACAAAAAAGGATATACATATATTAATGATTAATTGAGGTCTACATGCGTCTCGGCAAAAGAGTATGTATCTTTCTCAACCAGTGTCTTCATTGTTTTCTCCTTTTGTTTGATGAGTTGTTGATTGCACTTGCATACCAATAACCTTTGTAGACACGCCATGTTCATTATGATTCGCTAGGGAACATAACCTCTAAGCTAGCATTGTTCTTTTTTTTAGCAAGAGCATTTGCAATAGAAGTAGTAAAGAATGCAATTGGCATCGACTGAGAAACATCAACATAGCCTTCATAGCCTTCAAACCTGGGTTCAAATTTTTTATAAGGATACTTGAATCATAATTTGTAGCAATCCAATGACATCTTGATGAGATATCTCCAAGATCATAATCTCTAGCCAATCAAAGAAGAGATTTGGGTTTAGACAAAGAAGAGAATTGGGTTTAGACACATGCTTCATAAACAACCAAGATGAAATCTAATAAGTAAGAAACCAACCTCATTCTATAATGAGCACGTAGTAGGGAAAAACCATAGCATCATAGATCAAACCCCACCGCTTTTCATAGATTATAGATCATGCTAGAGTTGTAACTTTATATATACAACTTTAAGACAGAGCACAAAAGCAATGATAGCCTAACTCCAACCAGGCCAGTTGCAAGAGATAGAGAAAGTTGTCAACATGCATGAAACAGACTCTAAAAACCTAAAAAAGACTAGCTAAAAGTTATCTCAATCTTTATCCAACTAACAAGGAAGCAAAAGGAGGGCATATATAGCCACAACACCAAGAGAGAGATAACATATAAAACAATTAGCTCAACATATGAATAATTGTGTGGAAGTCAAGAATAAGACAATGCAATTTCTTTATAGTGTTTGAAGCTATCCATGAAATTATAGCTATGCTACAGTCATGTTGGGTCTGACTAGAGGTGAAAATCACTAAAGGGGTTCCTAGAAGCATTCACTAGGATGGATCATACTAACAATGCAGGTTAAAAAGACTCCCCCGATGATTACTATATATTTCTTTCTCATAACAAATTCTATAATTTACAAACTTTTTTACTACTGCATCAATGTTTACTTTATCTCATTCAAAATTCGAAACTAGGATATAGAAAAGAAAAAGAAGTGCTAAAAAGCAAACCTGCCCACAACAAACCCATATGGGCCAAGAGAGGAAAAATGAAACAGAAGGCCAAGAAACAAGTTAGCTTCATCTAAGTTCTTCCCAGCAGATACACAAATAGTCAGACATGACTCAGCTGCATCACAAAAAGAAGGCATATGCATAAATCTAAAACATAAAGTAGCCTCATCTTGGAGGGAGTAATCAACATGCTTCAATTAGCATATCACCAGTTTCAATCTAGGAAGAACAAATGCAGTTGCAACAGTCTAACTGGTGAGTGTTACCAGCTCAGAGAGCATGAGAGGAAATATAAGTTTGTCCTCAACCTGTCCAAGGTGCAGACAAGAAGATAAAAGCTTGTTTCACTCAGTCTAAAGTTGCAACTGGAGCAAACCCATTTTACAACTACTAATCTGAGGTGATATGTTAGTTGGATTCTTCTGGAGCAACCTACAAAAGATTGATGATGATTGAATACATGAAGGACATTAAAATACCTCGTCTTATAAATGAATGCAAACTGACAAGTATTGTATCATTAAACATATCACTCATACTAGATTAAGGACCTCAAATAGTGTTTAGCAAAGTCTTTATTACTTAAGACATGTCTTCCATTCATGTCACTATTCCTTACATGTAGTGTCTTTGTTTATTTATGTGCATCAAATAATTGGCAGTCATGAATAGTTGTCAACTTCGTAATAGAGGATGTTGAAGATTGTGGAATAGATCTTTTACTGAAATCACCCTATTTTTGATGGTCATGACTCCAACACATGCATATCCAACTATGGACAGATTCACTGTATAGCTTCCTCTGAAGTTAGCTAATGCAAATGCTTTGCATTTAAAGAAAAATGAAAACGTAAATTGCTTCTTGACTGATTCCGAACTGGAACATCAAAATCTTGATTTCCCCAAAACTCAAGCAAAGTTTATGCATACAGTTCCTGCTGATTCCTGAGGACAAATAATAATGACCAAACTGAAAGGGCTTTTTAGGATGCTCTGAGTAGGTGATTAAAGACTTTCATCACATGAATACTTATGCTTAATTTAGATATCTATATGAGTACACTACTAATGCTAAATTAAGATATATATATGAGTAGGTGACTTTCATCATAAGTTAGATCTAGGAAAATGGCTAGAAAATGTAAGCAAATTGTAATAGAAGACTCAGTTCTCATATGGATGACTTAATGTTTAGACAACTAATGCAGACTAATTACCAAGACACAAGGCCAAAATTACTTATTAAACATGTCAATTACAGAGACACAATAACATATGTTATAGAGATAGTTCAACACTGAATGAAATTCTATAAGTAACACTTTTTGGGCACTTAAACACTGCATGAAATTTTGTAAATAACACTTTTTAGACACTTGAAGATAGAAAATAGAATGCTGTCAACCAGTTAAACATGGCCCAAAACGTGTGGCTAGCTACTTGGTGCTAAGAAATAATGATAAGTACTCCCTAAATTGGAAAATTTCATATTAGTAGGGATTTGTATTGCATACAAAATTTTGGATTGGTTGTGATTTGTTATGTTAGCTATCTCTTTTTTTTTTGGGAAGCATACACCTTCCTAACCTACGTGTACCATCCTCTGAGCTATTCTTTAGTCTAGAACCCTCTAGCTGCAGGCTAAGGTTCATGCATGGATGCCACCATGCAGTTGACAGTGGCTTAAATTGAGAGAAGTGCTAATGGGATAATTTCCAGATGCCTTTGATACTACATTAAGAAATTAAATGAACTTATTAAATGGTATAAAAATTGAAATACTTATTATCATAGTAAGTATGCTAGATGTAATATTTGAAAGATATTTCGAAATGTGTATGTTTAGATGCATAGTAGTGAATCATTATACGATTAACAACTTCGACATAGTAAGTATGCTTCTGACTGTATGTACATTCATATCTAAGTATGCTTCCGACAGTATGCACATTCATATCTAAAAATCTATTATATGTATACAAAAATCAAGAATTATGTCTTGAGGTTTTAGTTGATCCCTCGGGCATAGTACTAGTTCCAGAAATTAAAAAGCTTGGATTGAGCAGAGATATCACTAGGTAAATCCATAAATGGTAACCTACAACTAGTAGTTGTAAATGTGTTGTATTTTTAAGTGCATCCCTCATCTTTATATGCAGTTAAGACATACAATCAACTTAGTAATGGTCTTTAATTTATTGTTTCTTGAAACACTGACTTCATGTGTCATATATATTGAGTGTTAAAGAAACTAAGAACAAGATATACCCAGGAAGCATATGCATGAAGTCTCACCCCTTTGGAGTGCCATGATAAGTATGAAAGTAAGAACAATATATAAAAAAGTTGTGAAACTAAAAGTATATGTTCTTAATTTTTGTCTACCACCATTAACATTGACTTCAACGATCTTTACTTTCTGAATTTTTTGGCCAAATGCATAAACCACTAATGTAGGAGCATCAAGAAAGATAATGACCAGTGATTCACATACATGGAAGAAACATTTATATCCTCAAGAATTTTAATTGCCAAAAATCCAGTTAAGATACGCTAGCATATGATCAAAGTTTACAAAAAAGAGCAATATAATGAAATACCTTCACTGGATACTGGAACCCAGAGAAATGTTCAAACTTGAAAAAGGCATAATATACTCCTACATCTTGTTCACTAAACAATTTTGTTAATAGAGGACATAATTAAATATTAGAAAAATAGACCCCTTTCTCTAATAGGGAGAGTTACCTTTGCTCTATCCATACCGGGTATGCAGCCAAGATGCATCATGCAAACATCCATACTACATGCATCCACTCATGGGAGAATTAATCAACTCTATCAAAGGAAAACTAATCTCATAGCATGCGTCTGTAGACAAACACAGAGAAGGGATTGGGACCAAAATTACAAAAGAAATGACTGAGGCCTATGAAGACATTCTACGAGTATGTAACCAAAAGAACAATTCATAGTATCCTCACCACGGAAGAAATATATAGTATATTGAAGTACAAAAGGTTTCACTATAGACTCGCAAATTTAAGTTTCATTCTATAACATCAAGATAGTATGTGAACACAGATAGGGCTATGAATGATGAATGTGAGGAACACATTGGTTCTGGATGATCCAGGGTCAATGGGACGATCAATCCAACATCCAAGGATTCACATCCATCATACAGTAGGATGAAGAAGACTATCGACTTATGTATGAAATTTATACATACCATAGAAGATGAAAGTAACAAAGATTAGAAGTTGAGAACTAAAAAAAGGGAAACCAAATATAGAAATAAAATTTACCTTCTCTCAAACAATTCAAAGACCTTCCTGGATCTCTATCGCAGATCACCATAGTATATTACATGCCCTCTTCTTTTCATAAGTATGTGCTATTAAATTAGTAATTTCAATATGAAAGTGTATAGGAAGAGAAGGCTCAATAAAAATCAAACTCTTAAAGAAAATTCACCTCATCGAATGACTCAAGTATGTCAATATTTGGCTTTAGAATTGTGGAGACTATTGTGTCACCAATGTTGGTTGTGTTTCTCATAGTTCTCATTACCAAAACTATAGCTCTAGCATCAAGACCTGACATAGGATCATCCATGAAAATTATTGAAGGGTTAGAAACCAACTCCACCACAACTTATTAGTCTCTTCCTCTATTCAATTGATAATCTTGAGATTCTTGGGAGGTCAACTAAAGCATCTTCAATTGAGATTGTCTAGCTCTACTAGCTCCATGACACCCTAAACAAATATCTATAGAAATGGAAACACTTTTGAGAGAGGATATTTAGGGATATCTTCTGGGATAAATTAAGAATAGCATCCTCTGTTGTGAGAGATATTTATGCAATTTCACATGGAAAGAAAAAAGTTTAAGATTGTATTGTAAGCATGGATATGCACAATTCACTTTATATTTAGTAGTGTTGTTGTATTCAATTCTAGTTCATTGTATTATACCATTAATCCTCATATCCACATGAACCAGATTCGTGAAGATACAACAAGAGCTGCCCTTGAATGAGACACAATAGTGATGTTGCACATTTCAATGAGTAGAGTACTTTAGATGAACCATAATTCTACAAGATAGTCCCCATCAATATCGTAATAACACTCTATTCAAATGTTAAATGGTAATGGTAACTAACTTGTGGTTATATGGGGCAAGTCCTAACAACAAATTCAATTGCATCCATTTAATTCAAATTAGACACTGTTAAAATAGTAATGAAGAATCTATATCATGCATTAATTCTTTATTGGAGTACTTTTGACTATATCATGTGTTTGATACATAAATCATAAATTCATTTTCATCTTGATCATATTTTTCTTTTGAGGTAGATAACATACTTCCAAGAAAAAGAAAACACATGTCTGTCAGAAATTATTAGGACTTTGTCAAGAACTTTGTTGTATTGACCAACATTATGTACCTCATATATAGTTTCCACTGGTACATCTAGCAAGAATAAAACTCAAGACCATAAGCCAAAGAAAAATCACATTGAAAAGGTTACGTAAGATAAGAAAACACTACATAAAACTTTGACCACATGTGCAAAGCAGTTCAGAAACCTATTTTCCAGTCATTCTCTGGTCATCACTCTGCTGAATAAAATATCTAAACTTATGAACTAACTGGACTAGAAATGGTGAATGAGATCCTATGCATTTTCTATATAGCACAGGTAATAAAAATGCAATAGGGTGATTCCCTAAATACACCTATGAACTGATAGATAAACAATGGAGATCCTAGAGATTAGCTGTGCTCGATTCATCCTCCAACAAAGAGTTTAATACAACCATACTAAGTTACCTATTACTTCAATTTGAAAGCCTTCTTGGTATTGGTACCTGGAAACAGATGATACATATATTATAAGAACTTCTTATCAGTTGGGCCTCAACCGCCACTCACTAGATTGGCTGAACAAACATGGTAATGTTCATAATTTTGCGTGAAAAAAACAATATACAAACAATCCTTGAGACAAAAATATTATCATTCAACAATGTTGCATTAACCATCTCCCCACAAAAGTCAATTTGAAAACAAGACATGCATGTGATCAGGAGAGTTGTGAGATATGAAAAACTTTTCTCAAAACTGATGGCCTCAACACCCCATTATTATGTTCATATGCTAATGCTACCAACTGAAATGAAAGGCAACCAAATACTAAATTCTGATTTCAGATCCTTTAAATTCTGGTTCTTACTTAATAAACTAATGGTGAATGTGCAACAATTTTCTTCGGTTGTCTTGTACTTGTGTAAAAACCAAGTCATTTTCAGATGTGATAACCCTTTACCCCAACTGGCAGCTCATGGCTTAAGGAATCAGGCTGTGGAGATCCTCAAAATGCACTGCCCCATCTAGCATGATTAGGAGTACATTGTTACTGCCCTCTTCATAACTAGTTTTGTTAGTGTTTTTAAACCACACATGGACCACAATTGTCATGTTATCTAGAACGCTACCCAACTGTTGGGATGCATTCAATGCCAAAGTTGATGGGATTCTCCAATGTATACAGGTAATAGAAAGAAAATCCTACTCTACCCAACAAATTGTATTTTAATGATGTAGCTCCAAGGCCATCTTGGACTGATCTTCAGCCAAATATTCCCAGAATCGAGACTCACTCATTTTAATTTCCATCTAATGTAGTACCTCCTAGAAACAATTTTCATATTAAAATAATCATAAGACTCACTCATTTGAATTTTCATCGAGACTCACTCACCAGAGAAAAAATCATAAATAGGACAAGACGCAAGACCAGCCAGTGAGGTCGAGGAACAGATTTGTAGATCTGTCGGATGGAGAAGTCGAAGCCAAACAGATTACCTCTAGCAAAACAGCTGGCCAGGCGCAAGTGAATCGTCTCAATACCTATAGCACACCCAAAGTGTGGAAGAAGAAGAAAGGTACTCAAAATTTCGAAACAGTACATCAGAAAAGGATTGCCTTAGAAGACATATCTAATAAGCAGACTATGCAGAACAATAATGAAGGGACGAACAGTGTAGTCAGTACCCCATAAAAACATACCATGGCAAATCTGGGTATCAATGAAGTTATTCAAGGTGGAGAAGGTAATATAGTCCAACCGATTTTGAACAGTGTTGTGGAGACTGCAACTAGTACTATCCCGAAAAAAAGTAGGCACTCTATGAAGCAAAACATTGACAACGTGTGATGGATTGAACTTTTTAGAATCCCTGCTTACTTAATGACCTAAGTGAGTTCATATGTGTTTGAATTATATGTAGTGTTCCAAGTGTTTTCCTAAAGTTCATGCCATTTTGAGAAATTTCTTTGAGTGGTCATACAATTGATTTATTACACCAGAGTTGGATAGAGTGTTTATTGGATGATGCTAAACTTATGTATAAAATATGGTGACGATTGGGTACTCGTAGAAAGGGATATTGAGATTTGAAAACAATGTGAGAAAGTATATAAGATGGATGATTGGAAATGGTCCAAATATTTTATCTTAGGTTTTGATCAATATCTTTTCCACGCTACCTTGATAGTGGCTAAATCCCTAGCACATGTTGTATGCCACAAATCGACTTAAGTGAGTAGGTTCTCAGACCCTCAGATGTAAGATCGGACAGTCTAGAGCCTTTCTCCTAACCCAGTCTTGATGCAGATAGTGGTAGGAGAGGCCACGCTAATCAACACCCATCCACGATGTGGATCGTGGGGCGAAGGTGGAACTAATTGAGGAATCATAAGTAGAGCAGATCGTGGGGAGGCCCAGTCGTCCCACACTACATCACCACCGAGGTAGATGCTTTGATGAAGAAGTAGAGTGGAGGAAGTAGGTGTTATGAGGAGGAAGAGCATCACAGTCACTGACGTTTTGTGATACAGTGGCAGAGGAGGCGTTGTCGGGGTTTTGGCCCAGGGTGGTTGTTGTGCGTCAAATACCACGACTGGAACGCCAGATCGGACATAGACAGGCATCATGCGGTGAAGAAGCTAGGATAAGGAGGCATGGCTGGATCTATGCGGAAGCACCCGGAGCAGCCCCTCGTGATGGAGGCAGTGGCTTCTGTAGCTACGAGGAGAAGCCTCCGCAAGGAGAGAGAAGGAGGCGGTCACTCGCTGGAGCAGACCCATGCGACGGTGCCCTCACGCAGCGGAGGAGAGCAGCGCTGCGGACGCACAATGTGTGCGGAACACCGGTGGTGAGCCTGAGCAGACCAAAATCAGACAAGGCAGTGTTGTCACTGACCACACGAAGAAGGAAGGGAGCGGCGCTATTGATCTACTATGGTGGCCGTTTTATGCCCAAAACAAAAAGGGGTTTGTATACAGGTTCAGGCGCGACGAAGGGGTTTTACCCCTTTTCCTCGGTGTTAGGGCAACCAACAGAAGGCTCGCGGAAGCAGAGCCCCAGAGTCTCGAATGGCAACCTAGCAAGTCGACAACCTCCATGGGCGCTGACTGGCGGGGTGTCGTGAAGCAGAGTAGGCGCAATGCCTAAGGACGGCGACCCATCAAACAAGGAGGAGAGACCGGAGGTGGCGAGCTCCACGATCCTTGAGGAGGAGAGATTGGAGGCGGCGCTCATGCCTTGTGTGAAGCAACAGATCGTGAGACAAGGGGGCGACGCATGCTGCTGCCACCCGCCCGACGGCGGCGGTCGCACCGATCCCAGGCAGGGTCGGAATTGCGTGAAGCTGAGAAAGAAAGATGGGGGTAGAGATGACGGGGGTTAATAGGCCCTTAGATCCATAGATCTGACCAAAGGCCCAGATCGGGATGGTCCCTGCCCAGCTGTGCAAGTTAGTGGACACATGGCAGCCGCCGATTGGCCATTCAAGGTATTTGTTTTCTAAATACTCAGATCTTGCATAATTCACTTTAAATAGCTCGATTATCAGAAAAATACAAGCAAGGTACCAAAATGTTCAGAAAAATAAGTAGAACAACATGATATCATAATATCAGTCTTTTGTTGCTTTAATATCAGTGATAATATGTAAGATGTGAAATGCTCATAGGATGGATAATAAATATCAAACATCGACCAAAAATTATGAGAAAATACCAGTAAGTCATAAATCATATATGTAATGCATGTGATGTCAGATATGGCCATAATGATGTACGAAATCATGTATTTTGCTTCTTATTGCTATCTAGGGCTAATAACCCTAAATAAAATGTAATAAATACATACATGTTCAATAAATGATGAAATTTACAGAGTAATCTCATATCAGTATCTGGAACCTCAGAATTAATTATGAGATCATGATGATGCATAGAATCCTTGTTATATTAAGATGAACCTTGAAACATGTAATGAAACCCTAATTTGAGTAATACATGTAACCTAGGTGTAATATGTATAAATAATGATATGGAACCTGATGTTAGATTATGTATCCTAATCTGGAATATGAAAATAGTGAGATAATTCTAAGACGAGAATGAAAATAATAATGAGAATATCCTAATGAGCTAAGAGAAACCCTAATGGACATAATTAGGGTTAAGATGAGACATAATAAGATGAGAACCTGATGATAGTATGTGATCTTGTCTTAATCAGGTTTAATCAAGGATATAGTTGATATCATGGATATGTTGTGAATAGGATGTCTCTTTGGAAGGTACGCCATTACCTCTTACTTGGCTTATTATACAATATGCTTGTGTTATATGTGTAGTAAAATACTTGGCATATGATATTGAATGAAATGATTGTTCTTGTATGATATGTTGCATGATTTTCCATACTTACTGCTATGAACACATGAAACATAATATATCTGTTCCATTATATGAAAGCACTAACTCTTTGGTAGTGTGCTTGGAAGTGACCTAACTCTTTGGTAGTGGTCACATTGTACATATGACCTAACTCTTTGGTGGTGGTCTGACCTAACTCTTTGGTAGTGGTCACGTTGTACAAATGATCTAACTCTTTGGTAGTGATCATAAAGGCCTTGATATATAATGGAAAATGTGCTTAAAATATGTGTTCTCTTTTGTTAATGAATATCTTTGTGCAAGTATACACTTTTCTTATATTATTCTGTTACTGCCAAGTACATTAGTTTTATCTTATTGCCAAGATATGATGAGAGGTATATAAAAGACATGTAGGCGTACTCAGTACAATATTCATGAAATATTGTGCTGACGTGTACCGCATGTAATCTTTTGTTTAGGTTGTGGCTTTTGCTCTTGAAGATCCAGGATAGAGTTGAGAGTTGTGTGGCGAGCTGATGTACAGGTGGACTTGTTGTCTTAAGATCCTGTAGTTTAGATGTAGTACATGTATATGTATAGTTTGTTGTTCAATATGTAATATTAAATGTTGTAACAATTCATGTTGTAATTATATGTTGAATGGTGAACATGTGTTTTGGTTTTATTATTGTTCATGTACATGTGCTACTACTGTGTTTCCTTCTGACTCCTTTGATTTTCTTCTTCTTAGCCTAGTGTGGGATGTTTAAATTGGGAGTCTCGCTGAGGTGATGGTTTCAATTTGGACGTCACACATCGGATTAAGTTTTAGAAAATCCGGGGACGTCACAGGTGGTATCAGAGCATGAACAATGGCAAAGCCTGACATTTGCTCATTATGCAACTCAAAACTAAAGAACCTTGAACCTTAATAATCTTTTAAGGTTAGATTAGTCGTCTTTTAGAGACTAGATCTGACCTAGCCTCTAGGTTAGCACCTAGATGTCCGAGAACTAGGTCTAGACTGGTGCTTGTTGCGTAGCAAGTCCTTAGATGTCGTTCTTTCCTTTTAGTGCAGCGGTATGGGACGTTGCACTATTTGGAAATGATGTACATAAAAGGAAGAGAAACCCTAGACATATTGCGCACGTTGTCTAGAGTAGCTACACTAGTCTATACCATGTTCTCACCCTTTTCACTAGTTTTCATGACACTGGACTCTCTACTATGTGTGGGACACTCGTTTCAGGATTTGGTTTTTGATTCCAAACGGATCGAACCTCGATAGTTTTCTCTGACGCTTGTTTTATCGGAGAAAAACTATATAATATTTTGTTATGTATATGTATTACAAAAATGTGTCCCCATACATGTACGAGTAGGAGGTAATCATGCAACCTAAGTGAAAGTGAATGACATCAATCTAGAAGAGAGTGTAGTTCTATATTAGATGTCTAGAGCCTTGTTTGGTATATGTCATAGATGGAATAGATGAAATAAGCTTTGGTGTAAGTCTTATATAGAAGACATAAGATGGTCTATGATGATCTATGTTTGTTTTTGAGGATTTGAGATAAGTTTTGATGATGCAAGTATGCTTTCTTTTATGAGATAAGATATGTTAAGTTGAGACAAGTTGTGAGTCAGCATGAGCCTCAAGCTCTTTTACAAAGGAGGACCTCTAGTGTTAGGACCAGTTTTGGGATTAGCTCAAGAGAGAGCGAGACCCACAGGGAGAAGGTCAGAGAACCTAGACTCCATGTTATGAGAAATATGAAACATATGTGATATGATATGTCCTAAACTAGAATACTCCTGAGTGATTGAGTTGAGTTGCTTAATGCATGATTCCTATAGTTTTGTTGAACCCAAGATGTCCTTGGGAGGACCAAACCCTAGAGTCAGAGAGAGGCTGCTATATGTGCATTTGTGAACATGAATATGAGTGCCTACCATCTGGGTGAGGGAAAGAGAGTCCCAAGACCCTGGAGGAGGTAGCTATGTTAGTTTTTTTGAGATGCCTCATGCTCGGGTTGGTGGTTTCCCACATAGGAATCTAGTGGTGTATATAAGAAAGTTTTGGGTAAGATGTTTCATGGGTAGAGACCTATGAAGAGAATGTCATAGCATGTTTTGGTTTGTGCTTATGTGGCGAGATCTTATGAAGTATCACTAGTGCCAATGAGGTAATCCGAGAACCCTAGACTAAGAGAGAGAAGATAAAGTGTGTGCATATGAGATACTCATAGAGTTGAGTTAGCTCAGAGAGACTGAGCATGTTACTACCCTCATGGTATGGGTTAGAGGAACCTCTTTAGGACTATATAAAGTTTTGATACATGTTTCACAAGCCACTTGTATGAGTTTGTTAGCACAACCATGATATAATATATTTAAGATGTGATCTAATCTCGAGACGTGATATATAGACATGATAAGATGGAAACCTAGAGATGGTTTAATAGATGGAAATGCATAAATGGTTAACCATTAATATGAATAATGATGATAATGTGATATGGTTGGATCACTAGTAATTGTTGAAATCTATTATGAGCAATAAAACAAGATCACATGAATGAAATATGTACATGAGGTGTTAATCTTAGTGCTTAATAAAGATGAAAAATATAGTTTGATAGTTAGCACAACATAATCTTTATGACACCTTGATATGATCTAGATGGATAACGTGGGTTAACTTTAGTTAACTCCCTCCTAAAAGGAATATGTTAATGTTGAACATGTTCTAACAAATTAGCTCAATAAAATGTTGATGACACCTTGATGTATGAGTTAAGCTTAGTTAACTCCTCTAGAACATGATAATATGACGTGGGAACCTTAATGCATGGCTAAAAATAAAGATGCAACCCTAACATATGAGATACGTCATGATGTAACCTAAGCTCCTAAACCATGATATATGATGAGTGGTTCGCCCTTGTATCATCGTAGATGTTTGAAAACATCCTAAAAGTTGGGACATAGTTCTAGAGATTTTGACTATGTTGTACATAGAATGGTGCCTGCATGTGGATGAAGGCAAGATAAGGTTTTTCCTAGAAGTATGAGTATGGTTTACTTTCGAGGACGAAAGTTCTTTTAAGATGTATATGATGTGAAAGACTAAAATTTTGGCTTAATTTCGAGGACTAAATTTCTTTTAAGGTGTGTAGGATGTGATGGATCGAACTTTTTAGAATCCCTGCTTACTTAATGACCGAAGTGAGTTCATATGTGTTCGAATTATATGTAGTGTTCCAAGTGTTTTCCTAAAGTTCATGCCATTTTGAGGAATTTCTTTGAGTGGTCATACAATTGATTTATTACACCAGAGTTGGATAGAGTGTTTATTGGATGATGCTAAACTTATGTATAAAATATGGTGACGATTGGGTACTCGTAGAAAGGGATATTGAGATTTGAAAACAATGTGAGAAAGTATATAAGAGGTATGATTGGAAATGGTGCAATTATTTTATCTTAGGTTTTGATCAATATCTTTTCCGCGCTACCTTGATAGTGGCTAAATCCCTAGCACATGTTGTATGCCACAGATCGACTTAAGTGAGTAGGTTCTCAGACCCTCAGATGTAAGATCGGACAGTCTAGAGCCTTTCTCCTAACCCATTCTTGATGCAGATAGTGGTAGGAGAGGCCACGCTAATCAACACCCATCCACGATGTGGATTGTGGGGCGAAGGTGGAACTAATTGAGGAATCATAAGTAGAGCAGATCGTGGGGAGGCCCAGTCGTCCCACACTACATCACCACCGAGGTAGATGCTTTGCCGAAGAAGTAGAGTGGAGGAAGTAGGTGTTATGAGGAGGAAGAGCATCACAGTCACTGACGTTTTGTGATACAGCGGCAGAGGAGGCGTTGTCGGGATTTTGGCCCAGGGTGGTTGTTGTGCGTCACGTAGCGGTGCCCTGACCATACCACGGCTGGAACGCCGGATCGGACACAGACGGGCATCATGCGGTGAAGAAGCTAGGATAAGGAGGCATGGCTGGATCTATGCGGCAGCACCCGGAGCAGCCCCTCGTGATGGAGGCAGTGGCTTCTGTAGCTACGAGGAGAAGCCTCTGCAAGGAGAGAGAAGGAGGCGGTCACTCGCTGGAGCAGACCCATGTGACGGTGCCCTCACGCAGCGGAGGAGAGTAGCGTTGCGGACGCACAATGTGTGCGGAACACCGGTGGTGAGACTGAACAGACCGAAATCAGACAAGGCAGTGTTTTCACTGACCACACGAAGAAGGAAGGGAGCGGCGCTATTGATCTGCCATGGTGGCCATTTTACGCCCAGAACAAAAAGGGGTTTGTAGACAGGTTCAGGCGCAACGAAGGGGTTTTACCCCTTTTCCTCGGTGTTAGGGCAACCAACATAAGGCTCGTGGAAGCAGAGCCCCGGAGTCTCGAATGGCAACCCAGCAAGTCGACAACCTCCATGGGTGTTGACTGGTGGGGTGTCGTGAAGCAGAGTAGGCGCAACGCCTAAGGACGGCGACCCAGCAAAAAAGGAGGAGAGACCGGAGGTGGCGAGCTCCACGATCCTTGAGGAGGAGAGATTGGAGGCGACGCTCATGCCTTGTGTGAAGCAACAGATCGTGAGACAAGGGGGCGACGCATGCTGCTGCCACCACATCCGACGACGGCGGTCGCACCGAGCCCAGGCAGGGTCGGAATTGCGTGAAGCTGAGAAAGAAAGATGGGGGTAGAGATGACGGGGGTTAACAGGCCCTTAGATCCGTAGATCTGACCAAAGGCCCAGATCGGGATGGTCCCTGCCCAACTGTGAAAGTTAGTGGACACATGGCAGCCGCCGATTGGCCATTCAAGGTATTTGTTTTCTAAATACTTAGATCTTGCATAATTCTCTTTAAATAGCTCGATTATCAGAAAAATACAAACAAGGCACCAAAATGTTCAGAAAAATAAGTAGAACAACATGAGATCATAATATCAGTCTTTTGTTGCTTTAATATCAATGATAATATGTAAGATGTGAAATGCTCATAGGATGGATAATAAATATCAATTATGAGAAAATACCAGTAAGTGATAAATCATATCTGTAATGCATGTGATGTCAGATATGGCCATGATGATGTACGAAATCATTTATTTTGCTTCTTATTGCTATCTAGGGCTAATAACCCTAAATAAAATGTAATAAATACATACATGTTCAATAAATGATGAAATTTACAGAGTAATCTCATATCAGTATCTGGAACCTCATAATTAATTATGAGATCATGATGATGCATAGAATCCTTGTTATATTAAGATGAACCTTGAAACATGTAATGAAACCCTAATTTGAGTAATACATGTAACCTAGGTGTAATATGTATAAATAATGATATGGAACCTGATGTTAGATTATGTATCCCAATCTGGAATATGAAAATAGTGAGATAATTCTAAGACGAGAATGAAAATAATAACGAGAATATCCTAATGAGCTAAGAGAAACCCTAATGGACATAATTAGGGTTAAGATGAGACATAATAAGATGAGAACTTGATGATAGTATGTGATCTTGTCTTAATCAGGTTTAATCAAGGATATAGTTGATATCAGGGATATGTTGTGAATAGGATGTCTCTTTGGAAGGTACGCCATTACCTCTTACTTGGCTTATTATACAATATGCTTGTGTTATATGTGTAGTAAAATACTTGGCATATGATATTGAATGAAATGATTGTTCTTGTATGATATGTTGCATGATTTTCCATACTTACTGCTATAAACACATGAAACATAATATATCTGTTCCATTATATCAAAGCACTAACTCTTTGGTAGTGTGCTTGGAAGTGACCTAACTCTTTGGTAGTGGTCACATTGTACATATGACCTAACTCTTTGGTAGTGGTCTCACCTAACTCTTTGGTAGTGGTCACCTTGTACAAATGATCTAACTCTTTGGTAGTGATCATAAAGGCCTTGATATATAATGGAAAATGTGCTTAAAATATGTGTTCTCTTTTGTTAATGAATATCTTTGTGCAAGTATACGCTTTTCTTATATTATTCTGTTACTGCCAAGTATATTAGTTTTATCTTATTGCCAAGATATGATGAGAGGTATATAAAAGACACGTAGGCGTACTCAGTACAATATTCATGAAATATTGTGCTGACGTGTACCGCATGTAATCTTTTGTTTAGGTTGTGGCTTTTGCTCTTGAAGATCCAGGATAGAGTTGAGAGTTGTGTGGCGAGCTGATGTACAGGTGGACCTATTGTCTTAAGATCCTGTAGTTTAGATGTAGTACATGTATATGTATAGTTTGCTGTTCAATATGTAATATCAAATGTTGTAACAATTCATGTTGTAATTATATGTTGAATGGTGAACATGTGTTTTGGTTTTATTATTGTTCATGTACATGTGCTACTACTGTGTTTCCTTCTGACTCCTTTGATTTTCTTCTTCTTAGCCTAGTGTGGGATGTTTAAATTGGGAGTCTCGCTGAGGTGATGGTTTCAATTTGGACGTCACACATCGGATTAAGTTTTAGAAAATCCGGGGACGTCACACAACGCCAACTCAACTGGTAAGTGCTTTAAGGGAAGTAGAACAAAAATGAAAATATCAGGCAAGCCAACACCTATCTCAGACCGGAGGAGGAGTCCAAGGATTCAGAACAACTCTACTACAGAAGCAATATTAGAAGTGTTGAAAGATGTTACCAACAAGGAAAACCCTTCGACAGAAGAAGTCGACCCTTCTGACCATTCTACCAGTCTTAATGGTTAGTATCCTCTGCTAGAATGTTCGAGGCATTGTGAAGTTGGAAACTAGTAGAGTCCTTAAATAGTACATATCTCTCTTCAAACCCTCCATTACCGTCATTCTTGAGCCTAGGATTAATGGTGAGAAGTCTGTTATGACCATTAAATGAATGGGTTTCTCCAACTCCCACAAATCTAAGGCTCATGGTTTCTCAGGTGGTACCTGGATAAGCTGGAACGCTTCCAGATGCCAAGTGGAGATCATGGCGACCCATCACCAGTTTATCACATGTAGAGTGAATAATGTTTTTATTTCCACCTTTGTCTACGCCCACCATCGATTCCTAGTGAGACAATTTCTATGGAACCATATACATGATATGGGAAACAAAGTCCACAAGCCATGGATCTTGGCATGTGATTTTTACACCACAACCTCACCAGGTTAAAGAAGCGGCTATGACTCTGTAGGTCACTGAGACTCTGTGTTGTTTGATAATACTCTTTTTGAAGTTGGACTCTCTGATCTTGGTTTCTCGGGGTAGCATTTTACCTACCGGCAGGAACTGAAACAAAGACGAATCGATAGGGTGGTCGCAAATCTAGAGTTCCTTGATTTGTACCCATAAACCACGGTGACTCACCTACCCAAAGTGGATTCAGACCACTGCCCAATACTGATAAGAAGGCAAACCGAGGCCAGACAACTGAAATGTTTCATCACCAAAGCCTCTTGGAGTCGTGAAGCTTGCTTTACTAAATGTCTAAAAGCGGTCTGGGATAACTCTCTACCATTTAATGAGGCTCTTGAAAAATCCATAAACAACGTGGAATGATAGGATAACAAGATGCAGAAAGATCACAAAGCTAACAAAGATCGTCTTCTTCATAACATTGATATGTTACAATCTGCCATGGCTGATGGTTATGACAGTATTTTTGATTGAATGTGTTCGGACATCCAGTTTGAGTTGAAAGCCATTCTTCATAAGGAAGAGGAGGACTGGAAGCATAGGTGCCATGTTAACTGGCTAAGAGATGGTGATAATAAAACCATATTTTACTAGACATTTGTCAGCCAACGAAGAAGGAACAATACTTTTAACTCTATCAAATGTCCTGATGGTAGTATGGAATTTTGCTCGGAAGTGATCTTCAAAATTGTAAGCAAACATTTTATCAATCTGTTCACCTCACCGAGTAGCGTTGACCCTCAGCTATTAGTAGTACACTTGCTTCCTTCAAACCTATGAAAATATTGTTGTTGTAGGTGGAGGGTCACTGGTGAACAACACATGTGATTCCGCGATCGTTCTGATCCTGAAATGCTCTAGACCGGAGGTCAGTAGCCACTTTAGACCCATTTTTCTCAACAATTCGATCCTCAAGCTGACGTCTAAGGTGATTGTGGAAAGACTAAAACCATTGATTTCACGATGGGTGAGTCCTGCTCAAAGTGCTTTCATACCAGGCCGTAGGATAACGAACAATATTGTGGTTGTACAGGAAATCATCCACGCTATGGAAAGGAAAAAGGCAGCTAAGACCATGGCCATAAACATCGATATTTCAAAGGCATATGACAGAATGGATTGGAACTTCATCAGAGATACATTTGAGGAAATTGGAATGTTGGTAAACATCATCAATTTCATCATGTCTTCTATATCCAGTGGTTTGGCTACCATAGCTTGGAATGGGAGAACTTAAACCCCCCTTTAAACCTTCCTGGGGTCTCAGGCAAGGAGATCCACTCATCCCATATCTATTTGTGTTGTGCTTGGAGAGACTGAGCCAGATGATCCAGGAGTGTGTCCATAAACATGAGTGGCAACCAGTCTAGATGGGAATAGGAGGCCCGCACATTTCCCACTTGTGCTTTGTGGATGACATTTTTGTGTTTGCTCAAGACGATAAGAAGAATATATCCACAATACTGAGATGTTTTAAAGAGTTTTAAAAGGCTTTGGGGCAAGCAATTTCCATGGAAAAAATGCAGGTTTTCTTCTCCAAGAGTGTGCAGAGAATAGATGTTGATAGCATTTGCAGACTGAGTTGTATAGAGAGAACTGAGAACTTGGGTAAGTACTTGGGAGTCCCCATCATACACTCTAGAGTCACGAAAGCTACTTACAGTGAAGTGCTAGAAAGAGTCTCTAGTAGAATTAACTCTTGGGCTTCTAGGACTCTCTCGCTTGCAGGAAGAGTTTGCTTAGCGAAGAGTACCTTGACAGCTATTCTGACTTATATTATGCAGACAACTAACCTCCCACTTCAGCTATGTGATAGAATTGATAGTACTGTCTGAAACTTCAGTTGGAGTGGAGGAGGAAACAGGAAAGGGGTACAGCTTCTGGCCTAGGATAAGATCACCAGTAAAAGAAATATGGAGGTCTTGGCCTGAAAAATATGCGCGATTGGAACAATGTTTTACTTGTGAATAAAAGTTGGGTGTTCTTAAACGACCATAACAAGTTGTGGGTGAAGATCTTGCATGAGAAGTACCAAAATAGAAATGCAAACTCCAAGACATCCTGCTCTATGGCATGGAGGTTCATTTCTAATAACATAATGAGAATTACAACTATGTGCTCCAAAGCTATCAACAACAGTAGGGATACTAAGGTTTGGGTTGATAAGTGGCTAGCAGGGTCGGATGCCCTTACCCTGGCTCCCAATCCTACCATACCTGCTGACCTTGGTGATCTGAAAGTGAGTTCCATGTGCCTCGACAATGGCAAATGGGACTGGGAGTTCATCACAACATATCTACCATAATGTACTTGGAACATCCTTAGGACAACGCCACCTCCAGACGTGGACGCGGGCTTGGATGCACTCATCTGGCCACATGAACCTAATGGGAATCTCACGGCCAGATCGGACGATGAATAAGGCAAGACAAAGAACTAACTTGCCCTAGCGACTGGGCATCGATCTGGAATAAGCAAGTCCCTAAGAGAATTAAAGTTTTCCTGTGGCTTCTCCAACACCGTGCAATCCTCACCGATGTAGAGAAACACCGACAATACCTTGCAGTCGCAAGAACATACTCGAGATGTAACCTACAAGACGAAACCATACTACACTGTCTGACAGATTGTCCCAAGAGTGTTGTAGTATGGCGAGATTTATCTCAACTATATGATTTCTTACAGGAAGACAAAGACACCTGGATAGAACGGGTTGTGAAGTTGACACACACAAACATCCACCTGATATGGCTATTGGTGACGACTTGGCACTTATAGACAATCCACAACGAAGAGGCCCACGACGGGAAGGTCATTCCAACCATGACCTCATGTCGATTCATTCAGTTACGATCGGAAACGATCATGAGACACCCAAGCTCGTCTCACCCCACCACCCAACTAAGTGAGAACAGATTTAAACAATGCTTACTCTTGTGGTGACACCACTATCAGCCCAGGATATGTGTTGCACATGTACAACTAACTAAAATGATGACCAGTTCTTATTTAAGCAGTGCTTATTAGTGAACTTACATGCTTAACTACTATCATGATTTTTTGTTAGTGCATTGAGTTAGGACTTTGTAGGTCGACTGGATTGAGGAGAAGGGCAGGTGGCTGGTTGGTAGAAATAAATGTGTCCGAAGTAGAAACACTGACCTCAACATGCATACGATGTGTGGTAGCCTTGGCATCGGGTGCTCTCGGGAGAAGGTAGAACTTCTTCACCTCGTCTAGACTCTAAGCACCTTCTCCACAAAAAATGCACATACAAGTCATTATGTGGGTGCACTATAAATGATGGGAAGAAAATCAAAATCATCTAATTGATCACTCAGGTTGTTCGATCATCTGTTGGATGCTTAAGTAATAAGCATATCTCTTTCAACCTAGTAATTTAATAAGAAATAAACTATTCAATCTGGTTGGTTCAGTGATTAGCTGCTTCACTCGAGCCATATGCTCATTTCACTTGAAGGGGATTGGGGTTTGGTAGCTATTTTTTTACTAGTTTGAACCTTTACAGTGTCTAGTGTTGATCCACTATAGGGCTACATGCTCGTGATGCCATCTGTGTTGTCAAGCATGTGATCAAAACAATGATATTTGTTGTGCATAACTACCCATTGTTTTTAGTGTCTATTCTAATCAATGATGGTTGTCCCTATATTGGATTTATAGGCTAGTTGGCTTTGCAATGATCTGTACATGCTGAATGAATGATGGTTGTCTTGTAAATCAATCATCATATTAACACTTGAAATAAAATTTTGACTTAATCCTTGTCATATCCTAATTCATGGATAGTTAATCCTTCTCAAGGTGAGGGCTATGGAGCTACCTAGGAATATGTTATAGGTTGTGTCAAACAAAGCAAGAGTTCTTGTTAAGCCCATAACAAACCAAACAAAACTAAGCGCTAGGGAAGTAAGCACAACTACAGAAAGTAAAGAAGTAGGAGAAACACAATTTCCCTATCTTTAATTTGCAAAATAATATAATACATGCATATAATAATATGCTTATATATAATTCCTTTAGCTGAGCACTTATCATATTTTATTTGACTGATAACTGCTATCTTTGCAAAACTTGATTGTTGACCAAGGTGTTGAGATATTACATATTTTAGTAAGGTAGTTGAAAAATGTAGAATGATGTAAGAAGTGGCTACTGCTGTACTATAGGATATTCAATATGATTCACCTATGATGAGTCACTAACCTTTTCCATCCACTCATTATATGAACTAATGGTTGTTTCACAATGAAGGGAGAATCTATGCAACTGACAGTAAATGACACATGTTAGATGATGACAGGTGAAAAACAAATTTGAAAATACTAAAAGAAACAAAGTTTTGGTCATCTACATCATGGCTCCCCTGACATTAGCACTGCAAACCTGGAAAAACAATGTATGACTAGCATGTAAGCACATAAGTCTAAGAAGATGCAACTAATTGTAGAAACAAATTTCTCAAATGATAAAAAAAATCCCAATTACAAAAGAATCTGGATATGAAGTTTCATCACCACCCAAGAGAATCTGAATTGAAGGCACAAGACGTACAAATTCTAGCAAAATCATTATGTCCGATCAAAGTATCCCACTGAGTACTAACATGCATAATGTATTAGAAATAGTTGTATTGTTCTTCATATCATGATTGCTATATATCTTAAATAAAAAGGATTTATTATGACACTCTAGAAAACCATGTACTTACATTCATATAGTAAATAACAAGGATTAGTTATCAAACCCTTAACGGAATATTCTAACACAATAGTTCTCAAATCAGAGACAAAAGTTTGGCACATGCTCGAACAGACTTCTCATACAACAATAGCCAAATCATGCATCAACCAAATTGATAATATCAACTCCTTGTAAATTCATGAATTAGAAAGAAATAGGAAGAATTGCTCAGATACCTGTGACTGAATAAATGGAAGGATTTGAACAAGATGAATGTAGCTTTAACAATGCTTCAAATGTTTCTAAAGGATCACAACAAATGACTTAAGGTATGAATGAAATATTATGTTGTCTCACATGTAATAAGTAACAATCGGAAAGGTAGGATATTGAACTTGAAGTTCATAAGGATGAAGAGAGAAATCATAGAAGGGAAAAATTCTACAAGGCCACAATAGATTTTCAATATGTATTGCAGAAAGCTAGAGAGGAATCTAATCAGGAAGTCAATTGGAAAGCTGAGGTCAATTTTGACAGAATAAGGAGCAGGAGGAAGGTGATGCAAAAGACTCATGATCTTTGGGAGATCTGTGACATCAATTAGTTGCAATCCTTACTTTGTGCTAATGAAACATGAATAAGTGTTTGCCTCATTTTAGCCACACACTGCCTTGCAGAAGTATTGCCAACACGGGAGTGGTGAGAGCTCCTAGTTCTTCAGGTGTAGTAAAGACATGACCCATAATAGTTGATTCAACAAGTAATAAATTCTGACCAACTGAGAAGCATGATTTCCATATTAAAACCCAAGGAACAAACATCCATGAAGGTGGTGAGAATACTCAAGAAATGCATGCTCAATTCCTAGTAAACTAAATAGGGTTTTGTCTCAGATATTAACAATGTTGGTGCCATACTTTTGGAATTGGGTACTGCAAGAGTAAACAATACAAAAAGTTTGTTGGTCAATGGTGCATATAATAATAAAACACTCATTTGCACAAATGATATGCTCAGTCAAGAAAAACCATGCAATAAAGTTTGGGTCCAAGATAATACAGAATAATCATGGTGGTCTCCAAAAAGGGGTGACTACTGCCCTTAGTCAAGGCTAGAAGATATTGAAAATGAAGTTGTGAGAAGTATCAATCTCTCGACTTCAGAACTTCCAGGGAATTGGGAAATAAATAAAAATTCTTCAATTAATGGAGAAAATTTTCTTACGAGTCAGGATAGCTTCCATGGTAGTGACTAATGTTGCTGAAGTTATAGCTAAGGAAAACTTGGTTGATCAAGGGACAAAGAAATTCAACCAAATGGTATTCCTTCAAATTCCCCCAAGTTGAATAATGAGTATGTAGCATCAAATAACATGATTGGCATCATTGCACCTGATTAGAAGCAACAGTTGCAGATTCAATATGTTAGAGTTGGAAACAATGAGTTTGTTTGTGATGTTGAACTGAAGATTATAGTAACCAATGATTGAGCATTGCTAGTGATACCAAATATGATGAGTCTCATGGTACCTATTGACTGATATGATTGTTGAATCCATTGGATGACCAGTAAATGTGTTAGTCATCTCTCAAATTTTGTTGATGATGTAAAATGATATTGTGTCTACAATGCATTTTTTGGCCATTGTATGGCGTGTTAGTGTATGAAGCCTTCACATGATAAACTTCCGAGAAGAAAAGTGCATCCAAAGAATCCTTCTCACACACTTTATGGTGCAAACCTACATAAGAATCAAATTGGTTCACTTGATAGACTTTGTTATCCGGAGAAGTCTAGTATTCTTAATAGCACACCTCCATGGCAGCAAGGTCAATTCTTTTGTACATAAATTATTGTCTTTCATAATACTAACAAGTTACTGCTGGACTAGAGGAGTAAGGACCATACACTTTTAAAAAACTGAAGCTCCTAATCCAGAAACATATTGTTATATATAGTCTTGGAATGACTTCTTCAAGCATAAAGAGAGTAAACTACACATAATCTTTGTGATGATAGCAAATGCAATTGATGATTCTTTCTATAGAACAGTGACTTGCGTTTGCATTCAAAACATCACTATCAGAAGCTAGTGGGGTACAGAGAATTGAAATCTTTTGAAATCTTCAAAAATCATATATACAAAATGACACATATTGTTAAAAAGATTTGATCATAAGAGATCCCTAGGAATTACAATCACCAAGGAACTTTTAATAATCAGAAAGTTGCAAGTTTTGCACATCTGCCTATATAGATGGCGAAATTCATGAAAGCTCTATGGATGTTCACAATATAGGCTTAGATGTTGTTGCTAACAGTGAAAATTTATATGGGTTTCTCGAAACCCATGGTACCACAGAAGATGAAAATTATGGAGAAAGATGGATGGAGGAGAACCTCTCTTGACTCATAACACAAACTAAAGGTCATTCATAAATTTTTATAATAACATGCCTACTTTGTTTTGAGATGTACACCATGTTCTTATATGTAGGTTTGTTCCTAGATTATCTAGGGATCATTTGATGAAATATTAGTAGGCCGAAATCCAAATGCCAACTTAAGCACACATTTAAATGTTATTGATGTACCAAGAAATTAGAAGGAACATGTAACCAAAGATACCATGTTATGCCTATTACCAAAAGAACATGACTACATCCCACAACAAACATCCTAAAGAGTGTATACTTCCACATGAAAGTCTATCTTGAATTGCTTATTATCTCATTTCTAGGATAGTGCATAAGGTCTTTGTTTTTGTTCTATGAATGAGGGTCATGTTCTTTCTATTTGATTCTAACTTGGCCTCCTTTATGATGTATTTTGGAGTATTTTTGTCAGTCATAATGTTCTGGATTCTCAGCTCATTAGTTGTTGGGTTATTTGATTATGGGCATTGCTAATTCCCTTGAAGTGTGCCTTTCACGTGTCCTAAGATGGTTTGATGTAGTGATGGGGCTGATGAGATCTTCATCTTCTACCAGATTCTCGTGAATCTTTTCAAAACTACATGATTATCTGCTAGTATTTCATTATTCCAAGATATATGGTAAGTTGAAAATCGAGGTTGCAATAATCCATCTTGTTAGTATTTATTGCATGGACAACGTTTATAAATTTTTTTACCAATTTTGCAGTTCTTTTATCTTGTAGATAGATTATATTTCTGTATAACAATTGATTATGGGCTAGCTGCTCCAGTATTTATTGGAAGTACAATTGTAGTTATTAATGTAATTCATTTAAGTGTGCGTCTGGTGCAGGATGTTGTTGAGTGCCACAAACAGTTACTCAACTTTTCATTGTTTATGGAATGAGGTGTTGTGCCACATCTGAAAAAGATTCTTTTCATGTTTATTGGTCACTCTGTTTGGAGGCTCAAAACTATATAATTATTGTTGGTACAAATATCATGATTGACATTTTTGTTCGACAACTTGGTAAGACTTTTAGAGATTCGTTTATATTTACTATAGTGCTAGGATTTATTGTATAATGTATTATATGAGGCTTGTTAATATAAAGTATTTTAAAGGTTTTTGATGCTTCAAAGAATATAGAGCAATGACAACTACAATCCTACTGCCATTAATTATGTTACAGTATGATAAGTGAAATAGACCGTGGAAATATTTTAGCACTCACTTGAATGTTGTGTGCCAATTAAGTAGTATGAATACTACCTGGAGGGTCCGGGCAGTATGAAACGCAGAAGTGCAGAGGCTTTGCTGAGAGCCAAAAACTAGCAATTGAACATGTCACTAAATTCTTAGATGACATTGCTCAAACTGACTATAGAGCTCTCGTTGAGGACTATGTTGGACTCTGTGGCATTATTGTTCCTTCTCTTTTAAGTGTGAGTATGTCATATGTGATGAGACCCTATAATAATAGAAAAGATAACAACTAAGTCAGCTACCCTGCAACATAAAAAATATTTTATGATTAGACTAATGCAAGTTGGCTTTGAAGCCCATAGACAAAAAGTTTTGAAATGAAAAAAGGATACACCATAAGAAATATTTCATGATCTGACTGATGCAAGTTGGCTTTTAAGCCTGTATATAGAAAGCAAGTGTAACATGCAATCTTGCTTATGGAATATTAGAAGAAACTCATGTATATTGATTGGACAATGCTACTCAAACTAGAAATGATCGACACAACCAAAATAGATTACCTTTGGTTGAAAACCATGCTTCTTCAGAAGTTTAGCTAAAAAGTAAGAATGCCTGGAGGTTGGTGGATCTTTATGAAAGGAGTAGCACAAAATATATTGGTTGCATGGATTCTCTATAATATCAAAAGATGAAGGCAAATTTAAGTCTAATCAATAAAATAGATGTTTGATCATACTAACATAGAGGGAAAATGATGCCATGGCTGCTCCAATAGAATGTGCAGTAGACATAATAACTAATGTCCCAATAGAAATATGTATCTTGAATAACTTGCCTTCAAAGAAGTAGCAAGTGAAATGATCAATATATAAAAGTACAATCCATGATGCACCCACAATGCTCCTCTAAAAACCATAAATATATGCATACATAATCATATCCCATAAAATTTGTCATTTATATAAGAAATGTGATACCACTAAAAATACACAAAGATAGGAAAAAATAATCATATCCCAAGAACCTACAATGCTCCTCTAAAAACCATAGACAACCAAACCATAAGTCCTCAATGTGTGTTGATTAATGTCCACTTTGAACAATAGCAATATTTGAATGTATGGTTGAAAGGTAAGATAAAGTTGAACCACTATTTGGAATGTGGGAACTGGCTACTCTAGAGAATGCAACATATTAATGTTAAACAATCAAGTGTTCCCAAAATATTAAATATTTACCAAAAATATGTGCTGGCACAATATACCATCCACATAAACTATCAATAAAAAAAGAATACATTTTTGGATGCCCCACCTTTCTCGGATGCATTTCTGGACAGACCATCATGTACTAGATTTCCCTCCAAGTCCTTATTGTGAAAGCCTTAGGTTTATTTTCATGAACTTCTTTTAATTTCATAAAAATTGATGAGTACCACTCATGGCATATAGAGAGTTGCAGAATCTTCATATACGCCTGTTGGGTAATAGGACATGAAACTACTCCTACATAGGAAACTCAAGACAAAGACAAGGAAGTAATGAGGGTGAGTAACATAACTGATAGAGACCAACATTTCTAGAACAATGAGGTCATCCAAACTATTTCCCAACTAAAAAGATTTTATTAATTCCCATCAATTTGCATTTTCTAGAGGATTGTCTATCTTGGGTGTAGATAATGGTGTGCGTCCACTTTGATCATCCTATTGGCTAGCAATGTTGGGGAGCACACCATATTGGTCACCATACTGACAACATAGAAACACTGATGATGGAATATGGAGAACAATAATAGAAGGAAATTAGCAACTGAAACTCAGTTATATATTATGGGCAGGATGGACAATGAAAGGTACATATTTCAGGGACACTATGTGGAAGAATCATCATGTAGAATTTGCTCAGATCAGAAAAGATTATAAAACATTAAACTTTGTATTGAATATACACTAATGCGTCCTTGACCATGACTCATTGAAGGATATTATAGTAGACATTTCTGATCAGTACTTTGCATTTAGATTTCAACAACTTGTCTAACAAATTGAAAAGATTGGACTACATGATTTGTGACCAAATAGTGGACAATCTAGAGGTGACACAATGACACTATGTTCATTGAAAAGGAACCAATAGTTTAGTATAAATTAAATTGGTTAAGAACCTGATTACTAATTACACAAACATTAACCATCCGACTGGTGACACAAATAGATCGAAATAGGGAGAAGATAATGACAATTAGCAACATCCAACAAAAGGAATGATGATAGTATATTGTGACTCCATGATTCATGTTACGTTGTCATGTTAGAATTTCCTCCATGTTATTATGCGAGGTGACAGCATACGGGGAAGATGATACACATAGGGCCCTCCAAATAGCTGGGACCAAATGTGTAACGTACCGAAATCTGGGTATTTTGCCTTTTGGTCCTCTTTTCCTTTCATTTATATCCTTTTTGGCCTTTCTGTTTAATTTGTGGAGAATATGACAGTTTAATGAACATTTCTTTACCTTTTATTCCAATATTTGGGTTGTATGCACAAATACCTCAGTAAAAGCTTACCAATAGGTTTAATATGTAAAATGTCCACTTAAATAGTAAAGATAATAAAATATTTCATCCTAGAACTTTGTATTGCTTTTTAGAATATGAAAAAGAAAGGAAATCACGAAATATACATAAATGAGATGATGAATGTGGTAAATGGAAATAATATGGGATATTTTGGATAAAAGAAGATAATGAGGAATACGCTGTCTCAAAAATCATAGATGGAAACCCTCAAAGATAATTTGGATCACAATTTCGTTTTATTGACTTAAACGATACTTAAAGGCCAAGTATCATTTAATTGGGAAGATAAATGCATATATTGATATATTTATTACAAGATAATGGGAAATAAGCCAATAAGGTAAAATAAAATATCTAATGTTCTCTAATTGGAAAACTAACTCCAAAGTCGTAATGTATATTTCAAAATGAGTCTATGTGTAAATTTGTATTTAATTTGGTCCATGTTAAATATTTTATTTTATTCAGGAGAGAGAAAATGACTCAAAGACCAAAAATATTAAATATATGTTGAAAAAAATTAATTAATGTCAAAGTCATGTTCCACACGTTTAGTATTGCTTATAGACCAAGTTTTATATTTTTAGAAACTTTCTAGATACCTCTAATAATTTAAAAGGATAAATAAGTGATAAAATTTAAATGAATTAAATAAAATAATAAAGTCTTCAAAAAAATATAATAATTCCAAATACGTATTTGACATGATAAATTAGACCTTTGTATGAATTTTGAATCAATTTGGAAAATATTTGATAAGAAGATAAATTTAAGAGAGAGAAAGTGTGCAAAACTTGCAACTCATTATTTAAATTAATAAACAACTTCAAAAAATGGAAATAATACCAAATTCTTGTCTAACATACTTAATATGAGTTATTTGTGATGTTTTGTAATTTTAGATAATCTTAATGTCATTAATGAAGGAGGAAAGAGAAAATAGTAATTAATTTATTTGAAACATTAAAGATTCTCAAAAGGCAAAACTAATTTTATATTTGGATTCTACATGTCAAAGTCAGTCAAAATGTAAATTTTGGTTAATTTTGGAGGTCGTTTGCACCCTCAAATAAGAAAAGATAAAAAGTAAAATAAGTTAAATGGAACATAATTCGATTGGGAATGTATTTAATGCACATGTCAAGGAGGACCGTCCGATCATGTATGAATGGATTAGATTTCATCTCCTACCTCGGGTAGGAGACAACCTGCTGTGAACTATAACTGTGGGATTTTGGTCTGATGTTTTTGACTTTTCTCGCTCGTTTCTTATCTATTTCTCATGATTTTAGTTGTGTTAGAATTGGGAGAAGATTCTGCATCCATTAAATCTATATTTGTGGTCTCTTGTTGCCCATTCGAAGAATGCATGAAACTTGTACAACACGACTTTGAGGTCACATGTCTCTTCTTGATTTAACTCACCCTTACCTATATATATATATATATATATATATATATATATATATATATATATATATATATATATATATATATATATATATGTAACCCTAGCACCGTTGCACCTCATACATGTTTTCCATCCCTTTAATTTTTCCCGAGACTTCGTCTACCGCCGCCACCAAGATACTTCTTTCTCATGGCTTGCGACACCCCCTTTTCTATCCTTGGTGCTTCTCCGACCGAATTGGTGGCTTCGATGAGTTCCTTATATCTTTCTCTTCAAATTTGTTCATTCAGTTTATGTTTGATGTCTTATGTTGGATTTTCCTAATCCGACCAAGGTCCAGCTGCTCTTGCAGCCATGGCAGAGCGGAAGGTAGGGGATAATTCCTCACATGATTTTCCATTTTTTCCCTTCTTCTCCCTTCTTCCTTTTATTTCTCATGCAAGGGTATGAAAGTCTTTAGGCCTGGTTCTTTTTGTTTTAGATGAGTCAAACTCGGACGTTGGTCGCATGACTTGGCCACCCCTTATTGGGCCAAGTCAGTAGGCATGCCCATTCTCTCTCTCTTGCTCTATCTGTTTGATACAAGTGCCTATGTGGCAATTTCTAATTAGTCTATTTTTGAAAAATCATAACTTTTTACTCGATTATTTAGAATCGGGAGAACGTGATCTATCTAACAAAAATATTTTTGTGGTCTCATTTTGAGTTTTTCAAATATGTATTTTATGAGTTGATTTAATTAACTAATAAATATGGAAAATAGTCTAAAAAGTCAGTAACTCGAAAATGTACTAATATATATGTTATTTTGATCATAAGAACATAAATAAGACAACAGTGTGGTTTTCAGAGTCTAATTCGACCATTTGTGGAAAAAGTCGATGGTTTTGAGGTTTTAATCATTTAATGAATATACATATATCTAATACATAAATATGATGATCATGTTAGGGAAATTGGATCTGATCTCGTGTAAAAGTTATGAAAAGTGATTCTAGGATTCTAAAGAATAAGGTATGTACATTTAACCTTTCAGTTGGGAATATTTGTGCCTTGTCCTACTTTTTCCATAATGAGGCTTCATTGAAACCTATTCCTTATACTCATGATTCTTTGCTATACCTGCCATAATTAGTTTTGGAATATTGTTATTGGGTCTTGGTACCCCATTGACATGCTCTACATATAAGATTCTATTACTTGCCATAGCTTTTAGCATGTTGATTTTATTAGACTAATTAACTAGTGTAGTGGTTATGTACAACCACCCATACTTAGGGAATGTGTTATTTCTCCCCTGGGGAACGTGTAATTCTCCCTTGCACATAAAATATGTGCTGGTGACTGGGAATGTGACACTCTCCCCTCTCCCTTTTGGTTGAAGGTCTGGTAGGTGCCTCAACCCTACATAGTTAAGGTAGTCAATATTAATCATACATGTAATTATTTTTGTGATATGTTGTTTATGACAAGCATCTATTGAAATATTCTTTTGCATATGGTTTCATTCTCTTGATTGTCCTCATCATATGATGAATCCTATCATGTTTATATTTTCTTTGTTTATCTTGTTGCATTAGAATAGTTTTGTAACACATACTTGTCTTCCCTTTCCCTCTTGATGGGTGCTTTCCCAACCACCCAGATATGGAGCAAGGTGATGAATAGGACTTGAAGATCTTAGCTTGGCTTGGACTTAGCTGATGGATATGTTGCTTGGAGACAAAAGTGGAGTAGTCTAGACTTCACTCTATCTAAATCCTAGTTGTGTATGATGATGTAAACCCTAAAAGGGAGATTTTGATGTATTTTGTACAATCTTTTATGAAATTAGATATAGTTAGAAAAAATTTATTCTGATGCTTTCCAATGGTGTTATGTTTACCAAATTTAGTAAAGGGGCGATTTTACACTTTTTACAACATGGTATCAGAGCCCATGGTTTTTTACAACATGGTATCAGAGCCCATGGTAGTCAGAATCTGACTATTTCAGTTTTGTCTCCCTAATTAGAACCCTAGGCTTGCATAGTTTTCTCTAAGTTACATGGTTACCCTAGATTTGATCTATGTTCAAAGGTTGACTTAGGGCCCTATAATTCCTCATTAAAATCTTGATGAATGAAACCCAAAAATAGATATAACTAAAACATGCATAACATGATGTTGTTTAAGGTTCTCCTTTAGGCAACTATTAGGACATGCAATTGAAGTAAGGGTGTCTAAAAGGATCAGGGTTTCAGGGGCTGGCAAAATTTTCCTCCGCACCACTAGCTTGATATACGAGGACTCCCCTACCCATATGATATCGGCCTGGCTTGAGCTAATACGAATTTCCCAAAATAGTTTGCTTTTAGGTAATAGCGATCTTAGACTTCTATGTTGTATATCTTAGGGAACCCTAAGTTTCATGTGTATGATTATTTGTTTGAGGATTGTTACCAAGATAATTTATTATGTCCTTTGAACCTAGAACTTAGAGTTTGAGTGTTTGTGAGAATATCAGAGTGCGCAGTGGAAGCATGATGGATCTTGATAATGGTTTAGTTAGACTTATCCTTTAACCCTAGTGTAGTAGGTCAAACCCTTTAAGGGGTGGAGTACGGTTAGTTGATGATGTTTGAGTGGTTAGATTTCGAGGACGAAATTCTATTTAGGGGGATGGAGCCCTACAACATCTTGATCTATCTTTAGAAACCCTAATACCATAGATAGGAGGTTAGTACGGTCGGATCCTTAGTTTTGACCAAACAAGTTAATAGTTGTAACCCTAACATGCTTGTTTATATAATTATCATCTAAGGAATAATGCATGTGTTTGAACCCTAATGTACATCCAATGCACATAATATCAATGCTAATTGTCAATAAGTAAGATGTTAATAATGTCACGAACCAATAAGCCCTAATGATATGATGAGTAAGGTTATAATTCATAATTAATGCATGCTAAGGATGAATAAGTGAAATATAATGGTCATGTGACCTAAACCCTAAGTTGTAATAATCTAACCCTAAACAATATATCCTTAATACCTTTCATGATACATTAATGATGATAAGTGCCATAATTATTTAACATACCTTGTTACACATAAATGATATATATATATATATATATATATATAATCATCTAACCATATATTAATCAATTCATCAATATAAAATGCAAGTTACCTTATTATCTAATAAGCACGTGATTAGTCACTTAATGTGAATCAATTCATTGATAAGTAATATGTCTCACCTTGATCATTAAAATGTATGTAAAGGATTTAGTGTGAATATGAAGTAATTGGATTCACATAAGTGTAAAAAAATCAATAATATAAATGAATAAATATGATGAATCAATAATGGTGACATTAATGTGAGAAATGAAGATAATATGACATTGTGACAACATTAATATGAATATAAGTGACTAACGTGACATTAATTGGAATAATTATATGTTAACTACAAAAATAATTTGTTATAAATTAATATGGTGATAATATAAGGATGATCAAGTCTAAGTTCAAAATATTAATGATAATGATCAAATATAATAATGAATGTTGAGATAATTGAGTAACCCCTAATTGTGCTAAAATTATTAGTAATATGTAATGTTTCATAAATGATAATGAAATATAACCTTTTTGGAAATAAAGTGAATATGACATGACGTAATTAATATAATGATGATAATGTGATATAATGTTAGTAATATAAAATGTAAATAATATTAAATCTCCTAAAAAGAATATCTTAATAATGGACCCTAGGTGATCCTTGAGAACCCAACCTATGATGAGATGTATGTGATGTTTATGAACCCTTAGGTGTAGTTGAAGTATAAGTTTTGGTGAAAGTTGTATGGTTGGAGGAACAACCTGAAGTTTTGTTGATGTGAGGTTGCACACTAACTCTTCCTTAATTGCTAGTATTTCAGAGACAAAATCCTCTTTAAGGGGTGGAGCGCTGTAACATACTAAAATCTAGGCAGTTTTCCTTTTGGTACTCTTTTCCATCTTTTCCTTTCATTATATCCTCTTTGGACTTTCTATTTAGTTTGTGGAGAATATGATGGTTTAATGAACATTTGTTCACCTTTTATTCCAATATTTGGGTTTTATGCACAAATTCCTCAGTAAAAGCTTAGCAATGGGTTTAATATGTAAAATGTCCACTTAAATAATAAATATAATAAAATATTTCGTCCTAGAACATTGTATTGCTTTTTAGAATATGAAAAGGAAAGGAAATCACAAAATATACGTAAACGAGATGATAAATGTGGTAATTGGAAATAATATGGGATATTTTGGATAAAAGAAGATAATGAGGAATATGTTGTCTCAAAAATCATAGATGGAAACCCACAATGATAATTTGCATCACAATTTCATTTTCTTGACTTAAAAGATACTTAAAGGCCAAGTATCATTTAATTGGGAAGATAAATGCATATATTGATGTCTTTATTACAAGATAATGGGAAATAAGCCAATAAGGTAAAATAAAATATCTAATTTTCTCAAATAGGAAAACTAACACCAAATTCATAATCTATATGTCAAAATGAGTCTATGTGTGAATTTTTATTCAATTTGGTCCCGTTAAATATTTATTTTATTCAGGAGAGAGAAAATGACTCAAAGACCAAAAATATTAAATATATGTTAAAAAAATAATTAATGTCAAAATCGTGTTTTACATGTTTAGTATTGATTATAGACCAAGTTTTATATTTTTAGAAAGTTTCTAGATACCTCTAATAAATTAAAAGGATAAATAAGGTATCAAATTTAAATGTATTAAATAAATTAATAAAAGTATTCAAAACATATAATAATGCTAAATTCGTATTCTACATGTTAAAATAGACCTTGGGATGAATTTTGAATCAATTTGGAAAATATTTGATATGAAGATAAATTCATTAGAGAGAAAGTGTGCAAAACATACAACTCATTATTTAAAATAATAAACAACTTTAACAAATGAAAATACTACCAAATTCGTGTCTAACATACTTAATATGAGTTATGTATGAAGTTTTGTAATTTTTGGATAATCTTAATGTCATTAATGAAGGAGAAAAGAGAAAATAGTAATTAATTTATTTGACACATTAAAGATTCTGAAAAGGCAAAACTAATTTTATATTTGGATTGTACACGTCAAAATGAGTCAAGATGTCAATTTTGGTTAATATTGGAGGTTGTTTGCACCCTCAAATAAGAAAATATAAAAGTAAAATAAGTTAAATGGAACTTTATTCGATTGGGAGTGTGTTTAATGCACATGTCAAGGAGGACCGTCCGATCATGTATGAATGAATTAGATTTCATCTCCTACCTCGGGTAGGAGACAACCCGCTGTGAACAGTAACTGTGAGATTTTAGTCTGATGTTTTTGGCTTTTCTAGCTCGTTTCTTATCCGTTTCTCACGATTTTTATTGTGTTAGAATCGGAAGAAGATTCTGAATCCATTAAATCTATATTTGTGGTCTCTTGTTGCCTATTCAAAAAATACACAAAACTTGTACAACAAGGCTTTGCGGTCACATGTCTCTTCTCAATTTAACTCACCCTCACCTATATATATATGTATCCCTAGCATCGTTACACCTCATACAAGTTTTCCATCGCTTCAATTTTTCCCGAGACTTCATCTACCGCCGCCAACAAGATACTTCTTTCCCATGGCTTGCGGCACCCCCTTTTCTGTCCTTAGTGCTTCTCCGACCAAATTGGTGGCTTCGGTGAGTTCCTTATATCTTGCTCTTCAAATTCATTCATTTAGTTCAATGTTTTATGGCTTATCTCGGATTTTCCTAATCCGGCCAAGGTCAAGCGATGCTGCTCTTGCAGCCATGGCGGAGCGGAAGGTAGGGGATATTTCCACGCATGATTTTCCATTTTTGTCATTCTTCTCTCTTCTTCCTTTTGTTTCTCGCGCAAGGGTACGAAAGTCTTTAGGCCTGGTTTTGTTTTGTTTTAGAAGAGTCAAACCCGGACATTGGCCGCATGACTTGGCCACCCCTTATTGTGCCAAGTCAGCAGGCAGGCCCATTCTCTCTCTCTCGCTCTCTCTATTTGATTCAAGTGCCTACGTGTCAATTTCTAATTAGTTGATTTTTGAAAAATCATATCTTTTTACTCGATTATCCAAATTTTAAACTAAATTATGTTTTGGAATCGGGAGAACGAGATCTATCTAACAAAAATACTTTTGTGGTCTGATTTTGATTTTTTCGAATATGTACTTTTCGAGTTGATTCAATTAACTAATAAATATGGAAAATACTTTCACCGAAAAAATATGGAACATACTCAAAAAAGTCAATAACTCGAATATATACAAATATATATGTTATTTTGATCATAAGAACGTAAATAAGATAGTAGTGAGGTTTTCAGAGTCTAATTTGACCGTTTATGGAAAAAGTCGATGGTTTGAGATTTTAATCCTTTAATGAATATACATATATCTAATGCATAAATATGATGATCATATTAGGGAAAGTGGATCTTATCTCGTCTAAAAGTTATGAAAAGTGATTTTTGGATTCTAAAGAATAAGGTATGTGCATTTAACCTTTCAATTGGAAATATTTGTGCCTTGTCCTACTTTTTTCATAATGAGGCTTCATTGAATCCTATTCCTTATACTCGTGATTCTTTGTTATACCTGCCTCATAATTAGTTTTGGAATATTATTCTTGGGTCTTGGTACCCCACTTCCATGTTCTACATATGAGATTATATTACTTGTCATAGTTTTTAACATGTTGATTTTATTATACTAATTAACTAGTGTAGTGGTACTTGTATGTACAACCACCCATAGTTGGGGAATGTGTTATTTCTCCCCTGGGGAATGTATTATTCTTCCCCGCACATAAAATATGTGTTGGTGACTGGGAATGTGATACTCTCCCCTAACCCTTTTGGTTGAAGGTCCGATAGGTGCCTCAACCCTACATAGTTAAGGTAGTCAATATTAATCATACATGCAATTCTTTTTGTGATATGTTGTTTATGGCATGCATCTATTGAAATATTCTTTTGTATATGGCCTCATTCTCTTGATGTCCTCATCATATGATGAATCCTATCATGTTTATATTTTCTTTTTTTATCATGTTGCATTAGAATAGTTTTGTGACACATACTTGTCTTTCCTTTCCCTCTTGTTGGGTGCTTTTCCAACCACCCAGATATGGAGCAAGGTGATGAATAGGACTTGAAGATCTTAGCTTCGGTTGGACTTAGCTGATGGATATGTGGCTTGAAGACAAAAGTGGAGTAGTCTAGACTTCCCTCTATCTAGATCCTAGTTGTGTATGATGATGTAAACCCTAAAAGGGAGATTTGGATGTATTTTGTACAATTCTTTATGAAATTGAATATAGTCAGAAAAAATTTATTCTGATGCTTTCCAATGGTGTTATGTTTAACAAATTTAGTAAAGGGGTGATATCACACTCTTTACAAAATGTGCTCCACCCATTCTGCCTGCGGCGGGGATGAGAGATGACAAGATGAGGCACTACACACAGCAGTTGGTCGTTTTAGCTTATCATTAAAGGAATCAGGTCGTTGGGCCTTGCAATCGCGAGCATTCGCGTAGCAGTCGATTTTATCTGTAGAGGGGCACCTCGTAAATAAACCAACTTAGACAACGAAAATGGGATTGAATCAATTGCCTTGTTTTCATTGAGAACAATGTCTTCTCCCTTACCTTATGTGTGAGACTCGATTCAACTGGAAGATCGCCACCCCCATAGGTCATCGTTGTTTCCCTGCCTCACTCGGACTACTTGTCGGTATCTGAGACTAGGATAGGAGGGAGGAAAATAGGGTGAGAGGTAAAGAGAGCGATCAGATAGAGGGTTGTTTGGTGGTTGTGGTGACTGTGAGAAGATGGGGTGGGGGTTTGGGGGAAGGGGGCGATGGAACACGGGTTCCATGCGACGTCAATTTGGGAGAAGGGAGTACTAACCGTGGCAATAGGGGGAGGAGGGATTCACGTGCGGTAAACTTACAATTTTTTGAGCGTATGGTTTATTTTGAATTGGTAGGGGGCGGGAGGAGGAGAGGGTTAAAAGACAATTTTGTAGGTAATGGATACATGTAATTAATTTTATAGTCATTAGAATCAGCTATATTTATTTTATTTATAGTTATATAATATATAAAGAAAAAAGGTTTTGACTACAAATATAGTATATGTAGCTAGAATAAATGTATCTAAATCAACTCTTTTTTGTAGTGGTAGTGGTATCTACTCCCATCAATCCCACCGAGAACCCTACTATGGGTTGGCCTCCCCACAAGAGGAAGGGATCTTTTGAGAAGAGGAAGAGGGACTATGGTGATGAGTCCTAAAAGAAGAGAAAGATACCTGAGGGAGCCTCAGAAGAAGGCTCAGACCCTAAGACAGTTCCCTTCAACAACCCAGAGATGGACAATGAAGAGGAACACATGTCCGAAGATGAGGTCAAGTTTGAGGAGAACCCGAATAGTTGTCTCGGACCTCCAATGATAGTTCACACCACTGATGACCTATGGATGGAACAACAGAAGAAGCTAACTAAGGCCATTAGTGCCCTGGCCCTTAGGGATATAGCCATAGATGAAAATGGTGAACCACTTTCCATTAGTCCCCATCTTAGATTCATCATTATGGACTTCATTAAGTTGATCATTGAGAAATTCTGGGGAGAGGATAAGACCAAAGTGGTCGAAAAAGAAAATGCTTGGTTGTTCATGACCGAGAATGGTTTCAGAATGCTGGAGGTGCAGTCGAACAAGAAGGTTCCTTTTGCTGCTCACCTTTTAAAAGGAGTAGCCAAGATCTGGTGGGAGAACCACATCATGGGTCAAGATCTGAATGAGGAGCCGATGGCATGGACCGACTTCAGCACTATCTTCACAACCTGATTCATTCCCACCTCAGCTAAGAAGGAGAAGGAAAGAGATTTCACCAACATGATCTAAGATAGCCTATCTGTGGTGGACTTTGGCTGCATGTTTTGCATCCCGGAGCATTTTTGACACATGACCTAGGAAAGACGGGTGGACCATTTTGTAGAGCGTCTTCACCCTGCCATCAAGACTCATGTGATGGTGAGTAAACCAACAACCTTCACAGAAGATTACAAAACCACCTTAGACATGGAGAGGACACTAATGCCTTCTCAGAACCCATCTAAAGGATATTTGGGTTTCACTGAATGTATCCAAGTATAGAAGAATGATCACAAGAAAGGACAATGATATAACCACACTAAGGGCAAGAATGGAAACAAAGGGAAGCCACATGGTGAGAGCCACTTTTAGAACTTTCGTACCTGTGGACGGACACAACCTGGGAAGTGTTTCTTTGAGAAGAGGGTGTTATTCTGTTGCTAGTAGGAGGGATACTTCATCACCAACTATCATCTACCTAATATGAGAGGTCTAGTGGTAGCGCAAGCAGTGGCAGCAGCTCCCCCAGTTCGAGGAGGAATACCAACTAGAGGTCCACCTATTAGAGAGAGGAGACAGGCCAGAGTGTTTGCCATCGACAATGAAGAAGCTCAAGCGAATGTTAATAGGTTGATAGAGGGTAATAACCCATAGAGTTTTCCTTTCAGTTTAGTTCGATCATGAAATAGTCATCTGATATAATATGAAACTATGTAGGCATGCGTGATGTCATGGGATAAAATCTAAAACCATTTTTCGATTCTGGTTCTACCAATACTTTCATCTTGAGAAATCTGGCAACTATGTTTTGTTTGGACATCAAGGATTTATGTTATGTTTTGGATGTCACAACTCTGAGTGGTCAGATATATAAGTCTCTTTTAAAAAACCTTGTCTTTCTAGTTAAGTACCTGAGCCACGAGCTTCCTACTAACTTCATCCTCCTTGACATGAATCGTTTTGATGTAATCATTGGTATGGATTGGCTTTACACCTATAGAGCACAGGTTGATTGTAAGGAAAAGAATATCCTTATTAGGAAACTTGGTCATCCACACTTTACCATTCGAGGAAGGAGAGATGTGACCACCAACCTATATGTGTCGGCTCTGAAGGTTGAGCAAATGATATCCAAAGACTGTAAAGCTTTCCTAGAAGTGGTCACTGAGATGGAGCCTAAGGTGCGATCTCTTAAGGAGACAGAGGTTGTCAGGGAGTATGCAGACATTTTTCCAGATGACTTGCCTAGAATTACCCCTGAGAGAGATGGACTTTTCTATAGAGCTATCTCCTGGGACAAACCCTATATCAAAGGCACCTGTAGGATGGCCCCTACTGAGTTGCATGAGTAGAAGAAACAACTACTGCAATTTCTAGATAAGGGTTTCATTAGACCTAGAACCTCACCTTGGGGAGCACCGGTTCTCTTTGTAAAGTAGAAGGATGGACCACTCTGGATGTATATTGATTACCAGATGATCAACAAGGTGACCATTAAGAACAAGTACCCTCTACCCAGGATAGATGACCTTTTTGACCAGCTCAAATGAATCTGAGTCTTTTCCAAGATTGATTTGAGGTCTGGATACCATCAGGTACGACCAAGAGTGATGAAAACCCTAAGATGGCTTTCTATAATTGTTATAGCCACTATGAGTTTGTGGTTATGTCGTTTGGGTTGTCCAACACATCTAGTGTCTTTATGAACCTCATGAATAGTGTGTTTCAACCCGTCATTGAGTCCTTTGTCATAGTGTTTATAGATGACATCATGGTATATTTTGATGACCTAGAAGCAAAACGATGACCATCTGGGTAGAGTCCTTGATAGCATGAGAAAGTAGAAGTTCTATGGGAAATTCTCAAAATATGAGTTTTGGATAGAATGGGTCATGTTTCTTGGACACATCATATCCGGAGGAATGATCGTCGTAGATCCAGCTAAAGTGTCGGTCGTTCGAGATTGGCCTACACTAAAGAACCCCTCTGAGATCCATAGCTTCTTGGGTTTGGCCAGATATTTTTGGCACTTCATCAAGGATTTCTTAATGACCACTTTGCCGCTCACCAAGCTAACCCAGAAGGATGAAAAGTTCATGTGGTCCGATGTATGTGAAGCTCGTTTCCAAGAACTAAAGGAGAATTTGACGACTACTCCAGTGGTGACCTTGCCTTCCCGTAATGAGGGTTTCATGATCTTCACTGATGCATCAAAGGTGGGACTTGGTTGTGTGTTTGAATAGAATCAACATGTGGTTCCATATGCTTCCCGACAAGTCAAGCCCAATGAGGTGAATTACCCGACGCAAGATTTTGAGATGGCTTCTATCATTCATGCTTCAAAGATATGGTGACACTACATGTATGGAGCTACCATCGAGATCTTCACCAATCATAAAAGTCTAAAGTATCTCCTGATGTAGAGAGACATGAACCTATGACAAAGACAATGGATGGAGTATATCAAGGACTATGATTTCATCATTTCCTATCACCCTGGAAAGGCAAATGTCGTAGCTGATGTGCTTAGTCAGAAATAGCTCATGTGTGCAACTATCTTATCTAGTCAGTGGAGGAAGCTAGAAGATCTTGTAGAGTGGACTCCGCAATCATTAGAGGACTGAGTTCATTTGGTTAATATATACACCAAATCAGACTTTTTGAATGATTTAGTGGCTTCTCAGTTGACCCATTCAGATGTTGGAAAGATGAAAGGTTTGTTAGAGAAACCTCAGACCCACCTCTCAATAGGGATGGATGGTGGAATCTGTTACAAGAGTCGTATTTGGGTTCCTAGAGATTCTCTATTGAAGGATCGTATCTTGCAAGAGGCTCATGGTTCTAAGTATATCGTACAACTGGGCACTACAAAGATGTTTAAGGATATATAGAGGTATTTCTGGTGGCCAGGTATGAAGAGAGACATTGCCGCATATGTTGCCATCTGTCTTACGTGCCAGATGGTGAAGGTTGAACACCAACGAACCAACAAACTTTATAGTCGATAGAAATTCTAGAGTGGAAATGGGAGCAAATCACCATGGATTTCATGATGGGTCTACCCTGGACCAAGAGAGGTCATGATGCAATATGGGTTGTGGTCGATACCCTTACCAAGTTAGCACACTTCCTTGCCCTAAAGACCACTGCTAAGGTGTCAGACCTAGCAAATTCGTACATCAGAGAGATAGTACAGTTGCATGGTGTACCAGGTTCGATCATCTATGATCGAGACCCAAAGTTCACTTCCAAACTATGAAAGATGGTATAAGAAGAACTTGGTACAAGGTTGAAGTTCAGTACCATTTATCACCCCCAGACTGATGGTCAGTCAGAAAGGACAATTCAGACATTATAGGATCTATTGAGAGCTTGGTTACTCGATTGGAGTGGATCATGAGAGCAATACTTACCTTTAGCTGAGTTTGCCAACAACAGCAGCTACCAAGCCAGTATCGGGATGCCTCCGTATGAAGCTTTATATGGGAGACTATATCAGTCACCACTTCATTGGTATGTTGTCTATGAGAGAACCTTGTTGAGGTCATATGAGATCCAAGTGTATGTAGATAAAGTCATTTTGATCAAGCATAGGCTAAATAGAGCCCAAGATTGACGGAAGTTGTATGCTGATATGAAGCAGACTGATGTGCAACTCACTGTGGGAGGGCATGCATTTTTTAAAATCTGACCGCTCTGAGCTATAGCTAAAAATAGAGGTAAGTTGAGTCCCTGATATGTGGGTCTGTTTGAGGTGTTTGAATGGATTGGTGAAGCTACATACCATTTGGAGTTACCCCCTCAATATAGTATGATGTACGATCTTTTCCATGTGTCCAACCTGAAGTAATATGTGCACAATACGAGCCATGTGTGAGCATTGAACCAATAGATCTTCAAGGGAAGATGACATATTCTAAGTCACCTTTGCAAATTCTAGATACCAAGGCAAAATAACTCATACGTTAGAATATAGAGATGGTAAAGGTTCTTTGGAAGCATCATGGAGAGGATGAGGCCACATGGGAGCTGAAGTCAGACATGGAGGAAGCATATCCTGACTTGTTTATTTGATTGCTGAATTTTGTGAGAAAAATTCTTATAAGGAGAGGAGGATGTTATAACCTCCATTTTCATAAGTTTGGGTTGAAATGTAATTTCTCCATTAAATACATAGGAATATGAAAATTGTATGATTTAAATTCTTGGTATGGATTTCTTTACTAAATGCCTTCATATATATAGCTTCTTGGGCCTTGCTGCTTGATAAGCCCAATATCAAAAGGGAATAAAGGATGAAAAGAAATCCTAAATAAAGGAAATTGAAATAATATTAATGAAGGTGGTAGAAACACCTAGAAGGCTAAGAGTTGCTCATCATGAGAGGATTTTGAATTCCTAAGGTTTCTTGAGTTACAAGGAATCTAAAGAAAGGATATAGAAGTAAAAGAGTGAGAAAATATGAATAAATTATGCCTTAATAAGTGTTAACTTGTATAAGAAGAAAACCACTCTTTCCTTTTGAGTTTGGGACTCAAATTTGGTGTACAAGTGGATAATTCAATACAAAGTTTCCTTTTAAATTTGGAGGAAAAAGGATAAAGGAATAAGGAGTTATGAACTTTATAACATTGATATAGTAAAAGGATAATCCTTTGAATAAATCAAATGTCTCGATTTAATATTTCAATTTATTGGAAACACGGGCAATCTGTGCCCTAGATCACGTGATCTAGCTTGATCTGACAGTGTTGGGTCATCGTCAAGGTCCCAGTCCGAGAGGGAAATATGTTAGATTTCTTCTCGATCTTTCTTGATCCCTCATGCACGAGAGGAGTTGGAAACTTGATCATCAAGTTTGAGAGCCTTTCCTGAATCGAACAACCCCAAGTTTGGGGGACTCTTGTGAGGAGACCCAATTTCCCCAATTGGGGCACCATTGTCGAGCATGCTTATATATAGGGGGAGTATTCCATGATACCAGCATATGTGCAAACCTATCCTGCAAGTTCAGAAGGAGTAGACGATCATCCCGGTGCCCTAAATTCGAAGAAACACGCTGATCCTCCACCTCACCATGGAGCGGCTACCGCCGGAAGGAGTTCAGTGTGATTTCAATGAAGGGAAGGTGAGAGGGAGAAATTAACAATCTGATTAAGTTCAGGAGGGGTTGAAGATGCCAATGAAGGTCTTCGCTTGTGCGCAGAGGCGGTAGAACATGAAGTCAACCGGTGGGTTGACTACTTGTTTGTGCGAGCAAAGGACTAGAGGTTGAAAATGACAAACTATGATTTTACAACTTTGCCCTCACGTCTATAGTGTTAAGGAATTCTATGATTGTTGAATTGCATGCTTGGACTGCTTGCTTTCTTGGAATTGCTATTTTCTTGTGAAATCTTCTAATCAAGTATGTGGTTAAATTATAAGTAACCACATTATGTTTCACGACGTTTCTCAATGATTTATCTCTTTCAATGAAAACTATACTGCTTGGATGTTTCATTACTACAATCTTTATTGCAATCTTTTAAGCGACTATGTGTATAACAATTTAAGTATAAGTGTGACTATCTCGAACCTACATACCATCTCTGGATATATGATGCAAGACCAAACCCTGGAGGGAAGGCCTAGACTGGTCAAGCCCCAGAGGGAAGACCAATGGGAACCCAAAGAGGTGACCCCAGGCACCAAGATTAGGATGGAGAAGGTGGCCTTAATGTCCCTTACAAGGACTAAACCCCAAGAGAGGGTATCCCAAAGTATGAGTAAAAGAAGTTGGGAAGTCACATTGAACACATAATTATGCATTGTTAACAACTACTTCATATGATTAAGTTTTTAGAACTTATGTACAATATTTTGTTTGTCCCCACATACCAGTTCATTCATTTATACTGACCTTGTTTTGTTTGCCATTGTTTTGGGTAATATCTGAAATTGGACAAACAGTAAAGTGGCACATGTGAAGATTAAAGTTAAAATATTAAAGGAGGACTTAGGTAGATAGAATTCTACTTTGGGTAAAACTTCCAGTTACCTAATTTTTGAAGGTATGTTAAAGGAAAAATTTTATTCCAATTTTTAGTTTACCCTTTAGTAGAATTTACTAATTATTTCTGATTAATTGCAAAAGCAATGATCCTATTTAGGATAACATTTCTGACTTCTTGGTCTCTCATAATTGGGGGTTATCGAGAAGCGGGGTCGTTACAATTTGCTTCTATCTCTATCAAGGCTATTGTAGGTAGATGATATGTAATATGATACCCACTAACAACAATACCATGTTGAAACATGATAGGAAAAAATATCTAAAAATAGTACTACTATAATCTAGGCATGGTAGGAATAATATGAGAAAATGAAGCACTACTGGAATTTAAGCACTATAGGATAAATGGAAATTACAAGAGATTGAGCCTTGTGATATGTAACATGAAAACCCCTAATTGACAAAGCACTCTCCCATATGGGTTAGGGAAACCACATGGAAAGGAGGAAAGAAATATTATGGTTTCGCTTCGCTCCTTTTTTTGTACTTTATATACTAGCACGTGATTTTTTTACTATGTTGGTGTTGTTAGAGATGAACATAGAACACATGCAATGTAGCACCACCATTGATATACTAGATAATGTGATTTGTTGTTCTACATGATCCAATTAATATGTTATTGTCACAAATATTAATGGATCTTTGTGCGGTCACAAAAGGCACAATTGTCCAGCCCTTAGTCTGAAACATCTAGTGGGTGTTGGGGAATGATCCTCATGGTATGGATTGGGACTAAAATTAGATCTAATTAAGGATTGAATTAGTAATAGGTTAGTGTATATGAGAGCAGTCACAAAATTTGAGGGAGAACACGGCCTAGCTATACACATCAGTGAGGCTAAAGAGGAAGAAAACCTTCTCATGATGGATGTTCTGCTTCATGACCTTCTCAGACAACTTGAAGGCATCATACCTGGTGAGTGTCTTGGGTTGAAATCATACCTCCGTGAAAGAACATATAATTTTGAAATGGTCAGTACAAGTCCATCATGGTTTTCTTCTTCTCGGCGATCACAAGAATTACGCTAAAAACACCCAACACACATGTAGTTGAAGTTGTAGGGGAAGATGAAATGGTTGTCAGTTAAAGTTTTTCCTCACTTCTTTCTTCCTCCGCACTCTCAAAACTATAGTTTTGCCCCTTATTATTGAAGTTGTGATGCTTCAAGATATAAGCAGAGCACGATGGCTTTCTATTAACATATGTTAAGATATACTCCCAACTTGCACTGACGCTACATGTACAAGGTCCATGCAGGATGAATCAGGCAAAAAGGGAGATGCTAGTGTTGTCAAAATGGATGAAGAGAGATCATGACCAAAGTGGCCAGATATATGCCTGGTGGGAAGCCAAGTGAAGAAGAGACAATGATCGTTAGTAGAAATATGTTTTCTCCCTTTTTTCACTAGAGTGAGAATCAACGATATGATATTATATAGAAAACTAAAATGGAGGTTAATTAGATTACTTTATTACATAAGACCCCACTAATATATATAAGAGAGGGCACACTTACAAGTAGAATCAAAACCCTATAAAAATGGGACCATACACATAATAACACTAACATGAACAAATAATGTAATAAAAAATAAAAAAATAAAAGACTAGATATAATAAATTAATTACACAAAATATAAAATATAAATTGTTTCATATCATTAATGTATACATGAAAATAATCCAAAGAATAGTTCAATATTGTAGTGTACAAAAATACTTATTGTATTTCACATACATTCACTATTGAATTTAAAGAGAATCATGTGCTTATAATTCATGATAATCTTTTTGCACTAGGCCAGAGTAGTCTAGGTTGTAATAGCTCGATAAGTCTCGATGAAGGACCTAGTTTCAAATTACACTAAAAACACTCTGCTAAGCATAACCCATGTTGATTTGGAATAGGAGGGGTATGATCGAACCACACCCTCTCATGCCTTGAGATTTTACCTTATTGAGCTTTCCTTGGGTGGATTCTCTCATTTATCCAAAAATTTACTGCATTATCATTATCATAATTATCTCCTACCATTAATAGTTGTTTTTCTTACAAGAATTAATTATAATTATTTATTGCTAATTAAATATTCCTTCATCCTCTCTCTTTATACTCCAATATTCTAATTTTCACTCTCATCTCATGTATATTCTAAGGTAGATGCCACCAGTCAATAAATATTCATGAAATAGTGAAAAATAGGGTGGAGGGAAGTACTCATAAAATAGTGGGTGGAAAATGTCTTGCCAAAATTGGAATTTGATACATAATGTAATGATAGGGAAAATAATTAGATTTATAAACCCTAGTTGATGTATGACTTTTCTTATAAATTTTCACACAAATGTATGCATTTCTATGTTTTTGAAGGTAATGAGAATTCAGTTGATTTAGTTTTTTTATATTGCAATCATATTTAAAGACTATGTTCAGTACCATTTTTTACTTGTACACAAACTTCACATATGCCAATACCCACTAAAAGTGTCCCTCATAAACAAATAAAATACGGACACTCTGTATCCATATAATTCCAAGTCAGGTATTGTAAAGATTATCTGCACCAATTTTTATATCATCATACCTTGCTTTATCGAAATTGGTAAGGTGATTTTAAAAGCAATTGTCGTATTTCTTTGATGGCATGCATCGAAAGAAGTGGTTGACATCTTGGTGAGTAGGATGATCCTTTGATACTTTGAGCAACATGTCTATAAATTCACTTGAAAAATTAGATTGTATAGTATAAGAATCCAAATCTGATCAAAGACAAGCGATATGATATTTTATACTATAATAAATCATGGTATTAATGACAAATTTAATTATTTTTCATAATAATTTCCGTAATAGAAATAAAGAAACTATCATTGTTGGTGTAAATATTAGGATAAAGATTTAATATGTCAAATATATTATTATCATTCTATCAACAAAGATTCTCCTTCTCTTTCTATTAAAATTAATTTAAAATCAGTTTAAAAAATAAAGAAGTGCTATGGTTATTGGTGTAACTGGAGATAGGTTATTTCTATGGGTTCCTTGAAGTAGTAACTTTTTTTATAGGGTTTAAAATTGTTTTGGATTTTTTTACACTAAGAATCATACAATATGGAATAGATAATATGAAACTATTTTACCTCTATAATTTCGGGCTAACACCTAACTTGGGGAGTAATTAACTACAGAACAAGTAAGATCAATTGTTTGTTGACCTAGAGGTTATACATTGTCCATATTTTGATTATGACTTAACCATTCCATTCATATGTATCTGATATGTGTATTCAAGATTAATTTTAGGTGTTAGGTACATGAAAAGGATCAAAACTCAAAAGTCCTAATTTGCTCAAGTTCAAGTCAAAAGCTATACAAGTGTGTAATTTTGGAAATACATGTAAACGACCTTTGAAGATTTTTGTAATCACTTGTATCGATGTATTGGATTGTAACTAAGATGAGAAAATTGATTGGGACACTTAACACCAAGTTTTAATTACTTTTGATGCACTTTAGAAAATTGATCACAAGTAGTCAATCGGTTGAGTTTCAATCTCGACTGATCCTCTTAGATCAATTCTCTGAAGAGTGCATCGGTCAAGTTGTGTTTCACAGAATTCAACCGATGGGGTTACTGACCAAACACAACTTTCATTTGTCGGTTGAGTTTCCCCAGGACAAACTTGATCGATGGCTTGAAATCAGGGTTTGTCTTTTACCATATCGATGAAATTACCTATATTGAAACCTGATCGATTGCACTGTATACAATTTATATAAGAAGTGATTCTGACCATTGGTGAGCTATTTGATCGAAAATAGAGTCGCTGCTTTGAGCACAAACGGCTATATTTCGGCCGTAAGTATCCCACAACTCAAAGGGGCACCATCAACTTTAAATATGACCTCTTGGAATTTTTTTTGCTAGGTTTCTCATTCCATATATGCTTGGTTCTTACTTAGTTGAGAGTGTTGCACACCTTTGAGCCCCTTTCTCTCTCTAACTTCAAGTCAAATATGTGAGTATGAGTGAGATAGGAAACTCTTATTGATATGCTTAATACTTGCCAGTCATCTTTTACTAAATGCAAATCTGAAAAGAAAAGGTTAGGCAAGATAATAGATGATCTTTATGCAAAAATTGAGATTATTGATCAAAATGAAAAACTGCACCTTGATAGCAGAGATTCTTTGCAAAGTCAATTTCTTGACCTTGAGCTTAAATACAATGGACTAGAGGTTGAGAATGGTGTCTATCTTAAGACTATTGCAGATCTTAAGGAAGATAACCAAAGATGCCAAGATGAGATAGATGTTCTTCAAACAAAAAATGTAGAACTTAATCTCATTGATGAAGCTAGGAAGCAAGAAATTCATGTCTATCAAAAGGAAATTCTTTTGCTTAAATGTAAAAATTCTAAGTTGCTTGCTCAAGTTAATGATCTATCATCTAGAACTATTTTGTAAAGTAATGAGACAGCTAGCACTGCTTTAGAATGTGATTCCTTTCATAATAAAGCCCTATGTTTAGAGGTCGACCTATTGCATGTTAGAGATGATCTTGCTAGTTTATCTTCTACTATCATTAACCGTAGTGATGATAATGCTAAGTTAAGAGATTCTTTGCAAAAGTTTCTTACGGGAAAGAAATCTCTTAATGCTATCCTAGAACACTCTACCAAAAAAATTTGTACTAGTGGTTTAAGATATGGTGAGAATGCTCCTAAGGGTATGAAAAAGAACAAGAGTAAGGGTAGCAAGAAGAGTGCGGAACCTCCTATCTTCCATGGAGAGACTTCCTCCTCTAAAAGCCAATGGTATGTGTTCAATGTAAATGTGATGATCATTACAATACTTATTTCCCTTACAAGCCAAAGGGGACCAACCCAAAGATGAAATGGGTCCCAATGCTAACCTCAGATCCCAATGTTTGATTTGGGTACGAACATCCTTCTTTCATGCATGTCAAAATAAGGTGGATTATTCATAGTGGCTGCTCAAAACATATGATAGGTGAAATCAACCATTTCAACAAATTCATGAAAACAAAAGGAGGATCGGTGACTTTCGTGGACAACAAGAAGGGTAAGGTTATAGGTAAGGGTGATGTAGGCAACGAGCTTAGTATCAAAATTGTTTGTCTTGTTTATGGTCTACATCACAACTTGATAAGTGTAAGCCAACATTGTGATAATCGATATTTTGTGTAATTTACTTCTGTAGAATGTTTGCTTCTACATTCCCTCACAATGTCATATATAAGGGAACTAGAAATGGTAATCTTTATGTTATTGTTCTTGATTCTCTAAAGCATGTACTTGATAGATGCTTGGTTGTGGATAAAAATGATATTTCTCTTTTGCATCGTCGGTTGGGTCATGTGAATATGAATCAAATGAAGTAATTGAGCAAAAAGGAATTGGTTTAGGGACTTCCCAAATTGGATTTTGAAAAGGATGAGGAATGTCAACCTTGTACACAAGGCAAGAAAACAAGTCCTCCTTCAAATCCAAAGGAGTCCTTAGTACCAAAAGATCTCTTGAGCTTCTTTATATTGATCTATTCAGATCTATAAGAACTCAAACGCTTCGTGGTTCCAAGTATTGTCTTGTGATTATTGACAATTTTTCTCGCTATACTTGGACCTTCTTTCTCATTTCTAAAAGTGATACTATTGATGTTTTCTTGAGCTTTTGTAAACAAGTTGAAAACGAAGCTTCTCACCAGATTTTTTCTATCCACAGTGACCATGAGGGAGAGTTTGAAAATGGTCTTTTTGAGCGTTTTTGCGAAAAATTTGGTTACTCACACAATTTCTCTTCTCCTCATACACCTCAACAAAATGGGGTAGTAGAGAGAAAGAATAGGTCGATACAGGAGATGGCTAGGACCATGGTTCTTGAATATGTCATTCCTAAGAAGTTTTGGGCCAAAGTCATTAGTACCTCTGGCTTTGTGCAGAATTGAGTTTTTACGCATCCTTCTTTGAAGAAAACCCCCTATGAATTATGGCATGGTAGTAAACCATCCATTGATTGCTTTCATGTTTTCAGATGTCCTTGTTTTGTTTTAAACACAAAGGATTCTCTCAACAAGGTTGATTTGAAATTGTGCAAGGCCTTCTTCCTAGGCTATAGCACTTCAAGCAGAGCTTATTGAGTTTTATCTGAAATTTTGATGAAACTTATGATCCTATTGCTAGACTTGAATCTATTAGAATGTAACTTGCCTTTTCTAGTTACAAAAATTTCTTTCAATATCAAATGGATGTTAAAAGTGTGTTTTTGAATGGTATAATCAAGGAGAAAGTATTTGTTGCTAAACCTTCGGGCTTTGAAAATGACAAGCTTCCAAATCATGTTTACTTGTTACAAAAAGCTCTTTGTGGGCTCAAACAAGCACCTCTAGCTTGGTATGAGAAATTAAAGAACTTTTTTAGACAATGGCTACGTCATGGGAAAAGTCGATTCTACTTTATTTCTAAAACACACTTCTAGAAATTTTCTTGTCATTCAAATTTATATTGATGATATCATATTTGGCGAAACTGATCTTGATCATTACAAGGAGTTTAGTTCTCTTATGTAGATTGAGTTCAAGATGAACATGATGGGTGAGTTAACTTTATTTCTGGGCTTTCAAATCAAGAAAACCAAAGATGGAACTTTCAACAACCAAGGAAAGTACACAAATGAACTACTCAAACGCTTTGGAATGGAGAGCATGAAGCCGATGGACACACCCATGTCCAACACTACCAAACTTGAAAGAGATCAAGAAGGTGAGAAGGTAGATGAGAAGCTCTATAGAGGTATGATTGGAAGTTTACTTTATTTAACTGCCTCTAGACCTGATATTATGTTTAGTGTTGGCTTGTGTTCTCGCTTTCAATCAAGTCCTAGGAAATCACATCTTATTTCTATTAAAAGGATTTTGAGATACTTATGAAAGACTCAATATTTTGGTCTATGGTACCCTAAGTCAAGGGACTCTACTCTTTTAGCATATAGTGATGCGGATTATGCAGGATGTTTGGTTGATAGAAAGTTCACAAGTGGCACTTGCTTCCTTCTAGGACCATGTTTGGTGTCTTGGTTTTCTAAGAAATATAGAATAGTGGCATTACCAACTACCGAGGCTAAATACATTGTAGCTAGGAGTTTTTGTGCCTAGTTCCTAAGGATGAAGCAAATGCTGTAAGACATTAACATACATTTTGATGATTCTCCTATCTGTTGTGATAATACTACTACAATCAATCCTTCTTATAATCCTATATTGCATAGTAGAGCTAAACATATAGAGGTTCTCCATCATTTTCTTCATGATCACATTGCCAAGAAGGATATTTATATCATGCATGTGGACACAGAAAATCAATTGGCTAACATTTTCACTAAAACTCTAGCTAGAGAGAAGATTAATTTTATTAGATATAAACTACTCATTGTTGCTTTAGATGATATTGACATGTTATCTAGCTAAGTTTTTTCTATCCTATATGTCTTTCTCATGATTTACTCACCTTGCTTGCTCAAAATTTCTTATTTTGCTTGTTGACATGCTTAGTTTCACTTTTGGGCTTTTGTCGAATTTCTTGGTTTTATCGCCAAAAAGTACCCTATGATGAGTGATATGTACCTAAGTATGTTCAATATACATAATAGACTAGAAAAATGAATTTAATTAGCATTCATATGGCTAGAAATTAAGTGATAGTTTTAGGTCAGGTTGACCATCAATCGAGTTTCCCCAGGACAAACTCTACCAATCACTGGCCAAGAGCTTCTCTATTTTTGACCAATCGGTCGAGTTTCCCACTCTTAGAACTCGACCGATCCACGAGTTGAAGCCAATTGAAGTTTGGTTCGGCTGACTATTCTCCCTCTCAACTAGAGAATAGCCAACTCATTCCTCTTCTTCTAGCCCTAAGCTCTCTACCCTATCCCTAACCTTCCATATCCCACCCCTTTCCTAACCTAGATAGTTCACCTAGACCTCCCCGGTTGCTCCTTGGTGGTGTTTGGATGGCTTTTGAGGTTTGTTTGGTCTGTTTGTTCATTTATCCTCTTATTTTTTTCCTCCATGGCTTCACATAGGAGAAAATGACCCACCCCTAGCAATGATCCTTCATTTTCTTCGTCTAATTGTTTGATTCCTTTTGAAGATACCTCCTTTGTCTTAATAGAGTATGTTAATAGGTATAAGGACCTTCATCCTAGGAGTACATTCCCTCTTCGTGACTTGTTTGAGCCAAGTCCTAGGCGTCAACTGGTTATAGATCAAGTTGCTCGGTTGTTTACCATTCACCACCTCTCTGCCTTTGTTGTTGAACATGATTGCTTTTTAAATTCAATGACAAGCACAAAGGCAGTTCATGAGTTCTACGCTAACTTGTGTTGGAAATATGACACCGTCATACCCCCAATGAATACTCAACAAATCCTAAACTCTATGATCGCATGTAAGAATTTTCAAATCTTCGAGGATATTTTAAATGTCTTCTTTTTCAGAGATGAGAAAAACGATACCTGGCACAAGGATTATGGCGAGTACTTCAATCTTTTAGATCTTGAAGGTTTGTATAAGTAGAATGAACTTACTCTCTTTAACATTCATCACTACTTGAACAAACCTGATGTTCCATATAAGAATAATATCACCCTACCTTCCTCTTCCCTCAATCTCAAGAAGTGCATTTCGGATTTAGCGATCAACTGCACGACCCATTCAAAGAAAAACCAAACAGATATTGCAAATAACGTTTTCGTCATTATGTATTGCATCCTTGAGAACATCAATGTCAAGTGGGCGGGATATATTCTACACCACACGACTTACATTGACATCGATAAGAGACCCGAGGCACCCATCCCCTGTACCCATCCCTGATCTATGGTTTGTTTCAGTTTGCTACTGAGAAATCACTCTATTCTGACTTTCATTACAAGTTAGCCAGGAAGGGTGTATGCATCACTAAAATCACAATTTAGAAGTTTGTGCCTGTGTTTTCCTCTACCACACCTTGTGTACTTCTCCCTCAGCCTCTACCTCTATAGCCCCTTCCTCCTCAGCCTGAGCTCGACCTCCTCGACCTCCTCCTCGACCTAGACATGCTTCATTTTGTGTATCCAATGAAACCCTTATGGGCTACATGATGCACCAACCAGCATACAACCAATAGGTCCAGGAAAACCTGGATCAGGATCTATGTTCGATCATGTCTACCATGAACATATCATGTGCACACCCCTACCTCACCTACCGGCCTTTCCCCGATAGTGATTATGCTTCATATGCATACAGTCATTACTATCATACCCCTAAGCCATCCACTGATGTTGGTCTGCTACTGGTGGTTCTTCTCCTACCTATTTGTCGTTGCTTGCTGGCCCCCTGGCCACCCTGTTTGTCATTCTTGGCGATTCTACTCCATCCTATCCTCAGGAAAATGATCTCTGTGCTCTTGGTATGACTTGGGATGAGAAGAATGCTTGTTTCCCCAGTCGTCATTTTGGCCCTCCTACTGACGAGGAGATGCCTGGCCAGGCTGATGGTGAGGCTGTTGATGAAGATGATGGCGATGGTGAGGATGCTTCTGATGAAGATGATGGTTCTAGTGTTGTTTCTGGTGATGAAGGCACTAAAGATGCACCTTCTGATGGAGATGAGGACTATGAGCCTGGAGCCGATGACGATGATGTTGTTGATATAGATAGTCTAGATGTATAGCTTGTTTCTTAGTTTTCTGATCATATATATCTTTCTGGCCTATTTTGTGTAAGAAACATCTGGGAACATTATCTGAGTTGTACTATTTTTATCTTTTGTTTTTCATCACTTCTTGCTTATAGTTCTTTTCATGAGAACATGCTTCTGAGCTGTAATATATGTGATGTGCACTCTTGCTCTTTGCATTGTTATATCTTATCAGTTGGTTCCATCTTTCACCATATTTTGATTATGACTGAGATTGTATGTTTCTCTTGTCTCTGGTTGACATGTGATATAATATTGCTTGTGTGAATATTTGGTTGATTGTGTTTTGGAGAAGACCTGGATATATATACTCTTCTACCCCCCTACTTTTTGATAATGTCAAAAGGGGGATAGAAATTTCAATGTCTTGAAACTCAATCATATTGATATTCTTTGTTATATTGTTGCTTATTTCTTATGAGATCATATTCTTGTTCATTTAATGTTTTATCATGTGACTTGCAAAGGACCTTATAGTACATGTATGCTATTATTTCTTTGTGTAGATAGACTCACTATGCAAGTTAGAGGAAGCATAGATTGAGGGGGAGCAATTCACATTGTTCACATCTTGAATCCCCTTAATTCACAAGGCAAATGTATAACTTATATATCCTTTCCAATATGTTTGAGGAATGGTTTGTCATTGTAAAAAAGGGGGAGAATGTTGACCTAGATGTTATACATTGTCCATATTTTGATAATGACTTAACCATTCAATTCATATGTATCAAATATATGTATTCAAGATTGATTTCAGGTGTTAGGTACATGAAAAGGATTAAAAATCAAAAGCCCTAATTTGCTCAAGTTCAAGTCAAAAGCTATACAAGTGTGTAATTTTAGAAATCCATGTATATGACCTTAGATGATTTTTTTAATCACTTGTATTGATGTATTGGCTTGTAACTTAGATGAAAAAATTGATTGGGACACTTAACACCAAGTTTTAATCACTTTTAATGCACTTTAGAAAATTGATCACAAGCAATCAATCAGTCGAGTTTCAATCTCGACCGATCCTCTTGGATCAATTCTCTAAAGAATGCATGGGTCGATTTGTGTTTTGTAGAACTCGATCAATGGGTTTTCTGACCAAACACAACTTTTATTGGTCGGTCGAGTTTCCCCCGGATAAACTTGACCGATGGTTTGAAATCTAGGTTTGTCCTTTACCCTATCGATTGAGTTACCTTTATTGAAACTCGACCGATTGCACTGTACAAAATTTGTAGAAAAAGTGATTGTGACCATTGGTGAGCTATTTGATTGAAAATAGAGTCGTTGCTCATTCCATTTTGGCCTTAAGTATCCCACAACTCAAAGGGGCACCCTCAACTATAAATAGGACCTCTTGGAGTTCATTATAAGGTTGCTCATTCCATTTATTCTTGGCTCTTGCTTAGTTAAGAGTGATGCACACCTTTGAGTCCCTTTCTCTCTCTACCTTCAAGTCAAATCTATGAGTATGAGTGAGAGAGGATCTATTATAAGAGAGCTACTCCTTTTTTTTTGGTGAACCTAGCGTGTGTCCCTTTTCCATTAATGAGGAGAACGAGTATGTACAATGCCTAGGGCAAAGCCCATATAGAAGAAAAGAAACAAAGTAAAACAAAAAAATGAAACTAGACTAACTGTACATAATCACCCATGGATCAGTTTTGTATCTATACAAATTTGCTTCCAAATCTTTCCCGGACTCCTATTTGAACTGCTAAAGATCCTTTGATTACTTTCCTGCCACAACCTTTGAAAGATAAGACCCGCAGCAATCTTCCTCTCCCTAGAGTATCTCAGAATATCTTCCAAACACCCAGGTTTGGCACGATACACATTGTGAAAGGAGGCCCAAATATCAGAACTGAAATAACAGCCGAAGAACAAGTGTTCCATATCTTCTTCATTAGAACAACAGAGAATACATCTAGATGACATGGAAAAACCAATCATCATCATATAGTCACATGTAGGAAGCTTTCTCAGAAAGCACTTCCAAAGGAAACACGAGCATCTCCTCAGGAAGTTTGACTTCCACACCCATTTCACCCAGCTACCCTTGCCATTACTTCTTCAACCAATATCCCATCCATCCCTTAACCTGAAATCATTTTTTCCTTTATAAAGATCAGTGTCTTATTTCTCATTAAGATCATTGATACCAGAAACAGCCTTTCTAGTCGCTTCCACACCCCTAATTTTCGGGAGTTCCCACCTATCATTCAACAGACATTCAGAAATTCTACATAAAGGCCCCTTCCCCATTCTAAGAATAAGATGATCATCACATATATCAAGCAGAGACCTTTTTCCAAGGATCCATGGATCATATCAGAACAAAAACTTCTTACCATTCCCAACAAAAAAGTCAATATTAGTACAAAGCAGACCTCTTGCATTGAGCATTTTCCTCCATATCTAACTGGTCATGGACATACATCCAATCAACCAAACATGTCTCCCTAATATACTTTTCAAGCAATCATTTCACCCAAAGCGTCTCCTTTTTGTTTGCAACATCCCATAAATTTTTGAGAAGACCAGCTTTGGACCAATCACCCACCAAATGAACACCCAAACCACCTTCATCTTTAGGCTTACAAATCTGCTCCCAGGAAACCGTATGTATCCTCTTATGATCATTAGAATCACCACATAGGAAGTTTCTCATATGTCTTTCAATATTGTTGATCACTTCTTTAGGTAGAGGAAAAGCGGCTCACCAAAAGATGTGATATGTGGACCAAGTCGAAATGACTAATTCCACCCTCCCTACAAAAGATAGTAATTTGCATTTCCAAGAGTCCAACCTTTTCTTGACCTTATCAACAATGGGAACACACATAGATTTAGTTAATCGATCAGTAAAGAGAGGAAGACCCAGATATCTTACTGGAAGATCACTCCTCCTCACACCAAGAGTCTTTTCCAAATCATCAGCCAAACTGGCAACACCTTTGCTAAGGAACAACTGACTCTTAAGATTATTAAGTCTTAGGCCCGAGATATGACAAAAAGTGTCCAAGACTATAACAATCTGACAAGCATTTTTCATATCAGCTTTGGTAAAGAGAAGTAAATCATCCGCAAAAATAATGTGAGACACCCCAAAACTATCTGAAGCTCTAATAGGAGTAATAAGCTTGGCACTAACAACAGACTCCATAACTGAGGTGAATCCCTGCATAGAAATCACAAACAAACAGGGGGCTAAAAGATCACCCTGCCTTACCCCATTTGAGGCTTCAAAAGGACTGGAAGGAGAGCCATTGATAAGAACTTGGAAAGAAGCCGAATTGAAACAAGACCTTATCCAAGAAATCCAACAGGACAGAAAATTCATCTTTTCCATAAGAAAGATCACATAGTCCCTTCTTACTGTATCATAAGCTTTCAATAAATCATCTTTGAAATACATCATAAACGAGCCTTTGGGAGTGGAAAAAGAACTCAACAATTCATTAGCTAGGAGAATGGCATCACTAATACCTCTTTCTTTGACAAACACAACTTGATTCTTAGAAATTAAGCTAGGAAAAACATCATGCAACCTATTAGCCAAGATCTTTGTGATAATCTTAAAGATGACATTGCATAAGGATATAGGACGGAAATCTTTAAGACTAGAAGCGCCATGAACTTTAGGGATAAGGGTAATAAAGGGCCTATTATATTCATGGAGAAGCTTCATGGTATCAAAGAAGCTAAGAATATCTTTAGTGACCTCCTCTCCAACAGTCGGCCAGCAACACTTGAAGAAAGCTCCATTAAATCCATGTGGACCCGGGGCCTTGTCCCCATTCATATTCCTAACCACAAAATCAACTTCCTCTCTAGTAACCCATCTTCTCAGATTCATTTTCTACTATTCAGAAAGAGTACGAATCTCCCAATTAGCCTCCCAATCAACCATACCATTATCAGAAGAGTTGAAGTGCTCCTTGTAGAAACCCGCATCACAGTCAAAGATACCCTTCTCATCACAAATAACGTCATCACCTTCTTGAAGCATAAAAATACCATTATGAATCCTTCTTGTCTTCATAGAAGCATAGAAGAAAGAGTTGTTCCTATCCCCTTCCTTAATCCAAATAGCCCTAGACTTCTATCTCAGAAATAAATCTTCATCAAGCAAATCTTTACTTAAGGCTGTCCTCAACCCTGCTACTTGATTATGCAATTTAGGATCGTTAGGAGATTTTCCAATGGCCTTCTGCATCTCTGAAACAAAAACCTCCAACTTCTTCGCTTTAGATGAGAAATTGCCTACATGTACCATGTTCCATTGTAGCAACGCATCCTTCACAACAGTCAACTTTCTATACACTCTAAACATAGGAGCTCCCTCTACAAGCAAGTTCTTCCAAGCTTCATCCACCACACCATGAAACCCCGGCTGGGTGAACCAACTGTTGATGAATCTAAAAGGAGTACCCTTCTTTTTATTAGTTTGCAGGTGCAACACCACCGAGAAATGATCACTAATAGTATTAGATACCACTTCACCCCACATAGCAGGAAAAAGAGATAAAAACTTGAGATCACAGAACTGTCTATTAATTCTGGAGAAAGTGCTAACACCTTTCTTACTATGAACTATCCCACATGAAGAACGAGCCCTTCATAGGTATTTCAATGAGGCCATTGAAATCCAGTGAGGCATTAAAGTCCCTCATACTTCTATTCATAGGTGGTTGCTTCCAAGCTTCTCAAATGAAAATCTAACCGCATTGAAATCCCTAAGGACACACCAAGACAGATCCTTAAAACAAGAAATGGAGTTCAGGGACTCCCCCAATGTTTCCCTTTCACCGACATCATTAGAACCATAGACTGCAGATAAGATAAAACCTAGAGTGTCTGCTAGCAATATCAACCAAACAATGAACAACTTGATCATTATCCAAAATCTTCTTAACATGGATGTCATGATCTCTCCACAGAATCAGAATTCTAGTATACGTGTAATAGTCTTCATTAGAAATATAGGAAGAACCATTCCACAACTCGTCGAAAACATTTAACAGATCTTCCTTATTGGTTCTAGATTCCAGGATAATCATAATGTCAGCCTTCACCCTCCCAATCTCACCTCGAATGCGGGATAGTTTATTGTGAATCCCCCACACATTCCAGGCACAAATCGAAAGGGACCTATCCATTTGGACGAAGCAAACCTTCCCCTCCCGCACTTCCATTTCCATTTACACCTTCTCCCAAATTAGCTAACAGAGAAAATTTATTCGGAGACAACTGTATATTTCTTACCCCAGACTTGGACCTTCTTCTCTGCATTACCCACTCTAGTGATGAAGCGGGCGTAATAGCAATTAACTGATCACTCTTCCTTTTTTTCCAAAACCTGTCCTTCCATAACACTACCAGGAGTGTTGCCAGCATGGATAATGTCCTCGACAGCGTCAATGAAGACCTCCACCTCCTCTTCTGCATTTGAATTGGGCATGAACTTCTTTTTCAGCACCCAAACTTGCTTCAACATCGGCTGAACAACCACCACCTCAATATTCTTCTTCTTCACCCAGCATAGGCCAAGTTTGTGCCCAAAGTTCCCGCACTCATTACATATTTCAGGCCTCCACTCGTAATCAAAATGGATCCTATCTATTTGGCCATCATCACACTGCAGCTCCAGATCTTCTAGAAAGGTGAAATCCATATCAATCAGAACATGAAGTCTCACATACTCCAGACAAATAAGCTCTGATGTCACCTTATCAGTTCGCAACGGCTTGCCCAAAAAGGACTCAATTCTCAAAAACATTTCCTCATCCCATAGCTCTACCTGAAAAAGATACTAATTTGCCTTTCCAAGCGTCCAACCTTTTCTTGACGTTATCAACAATGGGAACACACATCGATTTAGTTAATTGACCAATAAAGAGAGGAAGACCCAGATATCTTACTGGAAGATCACTCCTCCTCACACTAAGAGTCTATTCCAAATCATCAGCCAAACTGGCAGCACCTTTGCTAAGGAACAACTGACTCTTAAGATTATTAAGTCTCTTAGGCCCGAGATATGACAAAAAGTGTCCAAGACTTTAACAATATGACAAGCATTGTTCATATCAGCTTTTGATAAAGAGCACCAAATCATCTGCAAAAATAATGTGAGACACCCGAAAACTATCTGAAGCTCTAATAGGAGTAATAAGCTTGGCACTAACAACAGATTCCATAACTGAGGTGAATCCCTGCATAGCAATCACAAACAAATAGGGGGCTAAAGGTTCACCCTGCCTTACCCCATTTGAGGTTTCAAAATGACTGGAAGGAGAGCCATGGATAAGAACTTGGAAAGAAGCCGAATTGAAACAAGACCTTATCCAAGAAAACCAACAGGACGGAAAATTCATCTTTTCCATAAGAAAGATCACATAGTCCCTTCTTACTGTATCATAAGCTTTCGATAAATCAGCTTTGAAACACATCATATACGAGCCTTTGGGAGTGGAAAAAGAACTCATCAACTCATTACCTAGGAGAATGGCATCACTAAAACCTCTTCCTTTGACAAACGCAACTTGATTCTTAGAAATCAAGCTAGGAAAAACATCATGCAATATTCATGGAGAAGCTTGCTAGTATCAAAGAAGCTAAGAATAGCTTTAATGACCTCCTCTCCAATAGTCGGCCAACAACACTTGAAAAAAGCTCCATTAAAGCCATCTGGACCCAGGGCCTTGTCCCCATTCATATTCCTAACCACAAAATCACCTTCCACTCTAGCAACACATCTTCTCAAATTCATTTTCTGCTCTTCAGAAAGAGTAGGAATCTCCCAATTAGCCTCCCAATCAACCATACTATTATCAGAAGAATTGAACAACTTCTTGTAGAAACCCACAACACAGTCAAAGATACTCTTCTCATCAAAAATAACGTCATCACCTTCTTGAAGCATAAAAATACCATTATGAATCCTTCTTGTCTTCAAAGAAGCATAGAAGAAAGAGGTGTTCCTCTCCCTTTCCTTAAGCCAAATAGCCCTAGACTTCTGTCTCAGAAATAACTCTTCATCAAGCAAAGCTTAGCTTAAGGCTTTCCTCAATCCTACTACTTGATTATGCAATTTAGGATCATTAGGAGAATTTTTGATGGCCTTCTGCATCTCTAAAACATCAACCTCCAACTCCTTCGCTTTAGATGAGAAATTTCCTACATGTACCCTATTCCATTTCAATAACGCATCCTTCACAACACTCAACTTTCTATACACTCTAAACATAGGAGCTCCCTCCACACTCAAGTTCTTCCAAGATTCATCCACCATACCAAGAAACCCCGGCTGGGTGATCCAACTGTTGATGAATCTGAAAGAAGTACCCTTCTTTTTTTTAGTTTGCTGGTGCAACACCACCGAGCAATGATCACTAATAGTATTAGATACCACTTCACCCCACATAGCAGGAAAAAGAGATGAAAAGTTGAGATCACAGAACATTCTATCAATTCTGGAGAAAGTGCTAACACCTTTCATACTATGACTGTCCCACGTGAAGAATGGGCCCTTCATAGGTATTTCAATGAGGCCATTAAAATCCAATAAGGCATTAAAGTCCCTCATACTTCTATTTGTAGGTGGTTGCTTCCCAAGCTTCTTAGATGAAAATCTAACTGCATTGAAATCCCCAAGGACACACCAAGATAGATCCTTCGAACAAGAAATGTAGTTCAAGGACTCCCACAATCTTTCCCTTTCACCGTCATCATTAGAAACATAGATTGTAGATAGATAAAACCCAATGTGTCTGCTAGCAATATCAACCCAACAATGAACAACTTGATCATTATCCAACATCTTATTAACATGGATGTCATGATCTCTCCACAGAATCAGAATTCAATTATACATGTAATAGTCTTCTTTAGAAATATAGGAACCACCATTCCACAGCTCATCGACAACATTTAACAGATCTTCCTTATTGGTTCTAGATTCCAGGATAATCATAATGTCAGACTTCACCCTCCCAATATCACCTCGAATGTGGGATAGTTTATTGTGAATCCCCCGTACATTCCAGGCACAAATTGACAGGGGCCTATCCATTTGATGAAGCAAACCTTCCCCTCCCGCACTGCAATTTCCATCCACACCTTCTCCCAAATTAGCTAACAGAGAAAATTTATTCGGAGACAACTGTATATTTCTTACCCAGATACCAGATTCAAGGCTACTCTTGGGGGGGGGGACTTGGACCTTCTTCTCTGCATTACCCACTTCGGTGAGGAAGCTGGCGTAATAGAAATTAACTGATCCCTCCACCTTTTTTCCATAACTTGTCCTTCCACAGCACTACCAGGAGTGTCGCCAGCATGGATAATGTCCTCGACCGCATCACTGAAGACCTCCACCTCCTCTTCTGCATTTGAATTGGGCATCAACTTCTTTTTCGGCACCCAAACATGCGTCAACATCGACTGAACAACCACCACCTCAGTATTCTTCTTCTTCACCCAGCATAGTCCAGGTTCGTGCCCAAAGTTCCTGCACTCATTACATATTTCATGCCTCCACTCGTAATCAAAATGGATTCTATCCATTTGTCTATCATCACTTTGTAGCTCCAGATCTTATGGAAAGGTGAAATATGTATCAACCAGAACTTGAAGTCTCACATACTCCAAACACACAAGCTCTGATGTCACCTTATCAGTTCGCAATGGCTTTCCCAGAAAGGACCCGATTCTCAAAAACATTTCCTCATCCCATAGCTCTAATGGTAGATCGTAGATCTTCAGCCATGTCGAAATCTCAGTCATCTTTACTTTCTCCATTGGCTCACCCCTCTCCCACTTCTTAATGATTAATGGCTTTCCAGTGATGAACCGTGGGCCTCCATCGATTGCAGTGGCTAGATCTTCCTCATTTGAAAATAGGACAATGAAAAAACCCTTTCCTCTTGACTTAATCTCTAGAGAGCCTTTCCATTTCCAAAGCTGTGCAAGGAAGCGCACCAGAGAAGTCCAATGAGGCATAAGTCTGACAATGTAACCTGCTGCTTCCAACCTCCACTTCTAATGGTTCCGCTCCATTATGGATTTTGGATACAAAACTTTTCCATTCTTGACTTGGACTTCCATACTTTTGAAAGATTTGTCTGTGGATTCTTTCTTCGAACTCACCAGATCTGCCCACGATCTCAGTTGCATCGACACTACAACCGAGCCAAATCGAATGCTTCCCTGCTTCCTTCGATCCTTGATTTTCCCCATGTTGCTCAGGTCCACCACATTTGTGATCTATGAAGATTCAGCAAGAGCAGAGGTACTCGCCGGAGCTTCCCCATCCACCGTCAAAATCGCCTCTTCGTTCGCCTCCAGAATCACCCTAGCGCCACTCATATCTATCAAGAAGAGAGCTATTCCTTGTATTGATGTAAAGTTCTCCACCTCCATCTATCCTACCCACTCTCCTATTGATGAAAAGGTTGAAGATATTCTCTGAGGAAGGAGAAGGAGTTGCTATTTTCATGGTGGAAGAAGGCAAGGTGTTATAGATCTCCAAGTTATGGAGATAGGCAATGCAAATGCTCAGGAAGGATAGGTAATCCCTTAAAGGCTGAAGACTTGAAGGAGTGGGTAAGTCCATGTTGATGGATGAAGACTCCATGGTTAAAGTGGGTAAGCTCCTTCTACAGGTTGAAGATCCTTGCTTGAGATACTAAGCCCTTGGATGAATGTGGTTTTGTCTTGTAATCTTATGATGGAATATAAGAGTACCAACATTGCAAAGACCTACAGCCTAATCGCCTCTAGGTAGTGGACTGACTCACTTCAAGTTTGAAGTGAGGAACCACTCTAAACTACTTTTTCCAAGTTTATGTTCTTCCTTGTCTCTTATCCTTGCTATGCATGTTAGTTAGGATCTCAAATTGAATGATTGTTTAAGATTTTGCACTTAAGGTAATTCGGTGGTCTAATTCATTTTATGAGATTTGTGAAGCTCTATTCACCCCCCTGGAGCCCTTCATCCAACATTGTCAACACTATGTTGGAAATCATAAATAAGACTAAGAAAGGTCAACAAAGAACTATACCAAGAAAGTGACTAAGTGGCCAAACAAAAGTAACCACAAGAAAGAGCATAGTACCCTAGAAAGAACAACTCACTATCAACTACGAAGTTACCACTAATGAGAGAAGAGATATCTAGACTACCTAGAAACTCCACAATTAGGATATCAATTAGTTACTAATAGGATTGGGTGGCTTATGGGATATAGGAAAGGTCAACCATGCATAGGGTAATATTCATTAACACATACAATAGTTTCATACAAAACCAAGCAAAAAAGGGTGGTGTTGCTTAGGATCCTTACCCTACTAGTTGACCATGGTTGGTATAGAGTGTATTAAGGAGAAATAGTCCCTAAATCACACTCTATCCAACCTTTTGAGTATCACTTCACTAAGGGATAGATGAACCTAATGAAGATAAAACTCTTGTATAGGTTTCTAAGAGTTATTGTGATGTACTAAACCTTTCTATCTCCTAATATATGTGATATGCACTTAATCCTTCCACCAATTTCTCACTCTTACACTTGTACTCATGATTTAAGTAGTTTTGATGCAATTTTTGTTTATATTAGATTCACATGACAAGTGGTGACCTCTATTTGATATAAAACCAAGGTTTCACCCAAATTATACATCATTCTCTCGCATTCCATTTTGATACCATACATGATCCTCTTCTTTCTTTATATATTTTATATGTATAAAGGGCATATATGGTCCTCTTCTTACCCAAATTATACATCATTCTCTCTCATTCCCTTTTGATACCATTTATGGTCCTCTTCTTGCCCTAAACATATTTTGATACCATATATGATCCTCCTCTTGCCCTAAATATATTTTCTATTCTCTCTCATGATTTTGATGCACCAATTTTTCCAAAATTTAAGCTAGGATGAGAGAGATATGTTAATTCCAAATTCCCTTTATTTAGCATATTTTAAACCTAGTTGGTCACATATCTCTCTCATCCTAGCTTAAATTTTAGAATATTTAAAGGGAATTTGTTAATTCCAATTAGGTTAAAAATAGCTCTTTTTGAACATATTTTAAACCTAATTGGTCACAATCTTGGTGCATGCGCCCCAATTGAGTGGGAAAGCCTCATTGTTTGCTCCCTGATTTGACTTGAGACCCCTCTGCCAATCAGGAGTCATAAATCTTTTGGCCAAGGATTGCACATGTATTTTATGGTCATAGCCTCTTATTCCACACCTACTCCCCTAGTACAAGAGTAGGTAGTCAAGAAAGGTGTCATGACCAACCTATGCACCTTTTCACACCATTTTGGATTCTAGCTCTCCTTCTGCGGCCTCATTGTTGGCCTTTATTTTCACATGTTTTCATGCACTAGGGTTCTTCATTCTTCTCCTTTTGTGACCCTTTTTCTACTCACCTCTGGTGAGCTACCACGCAATCCACATTTGCGCCCAACCCATAATGAGCCCTCTCCTGGCTTCACACGACCATAAATAGCATTTATGTCACTTTTCTTTAGAACAAACCCTTATGGTTGCCTATTTCCTCTTTCCTCTTTGCACCATTGGACTTGAGACGGTGCCACCACAACATCTGCACTCGAGAAACATGGGGGGAATAAATGAAACCACTATTGGATCTCAAGGCAGTGGCTTAGGTCACATCTAAATGACCCTCACACATCCTCCCTCTTAAATCTTACACAAATGGGCCCAACCAAAAGGCCCTAGCCTCCCTTCGGCCCTTACATGCATCATAGGATGCTACAAAGATCCATGACTGCTCAACCACAATTCAACAATTGAGATTGGCTAGTTTTCAACTTTAAATGGTACTTACTTTTGTGCCCTGTTTGGTTGTGAAATGCGAAAATGCCCAATCCACCAAGCTCCCACCTCGACGCCATGGTGCGACAGAGCTTGAAGAAGCTCGGGTGTCTTTTGACATATTTTCCCCCACGCGCCCTCCTTTTCTTGCTCTCTCACAAAGGGCATTCTTGTCATCTGATTCTTTGCTTTTTGACCACAAGTGGCATTCATCTAATTACTGATTGGTCGGTTTGTTTAATTCGTAAAAAATCACTCGAATATTGGAAAATATAAATAAATACTCGTTGGAAAGATAAAATTATGTAGAATCTGAAATTCCAAGTTTTGAGTCATTTTTTCCATCCCAACTTTGATAATTAATTCAAACCTCAATTTAAATGTATAAAGTGTTATAAAATGATAAGTAAAGTGTTTTAACTCTGTTTTTGACAAGAAAATATGTTTTCTCGATTGAAAAATATTAGGAATCATTTGGTCCTATTTCTAGACCCAAAATCCAAAGTTTTAATCCAAGGTTTAATTGGTCGTTTGTTGGTCGTGGTCGTGCCTCGGGTTCCTTCTTGGGCGGACGGTGAGCTCGGGTGTCCCCTTGGTGCTTCCGGAAGAGGAGGAGTAAGTTGGGTTTGTGCTTCATGCGGGTCTTCCGCACCCTATTCATGCGGGTCTTCCGCACCCTATTCCGCACCCTATTCGCAGTGAAGGCTAGTGGTGGTCTGTGGTGCCAATTGTCATTCCAGAAACTCTACTAGAGACTAGGGCAGTGGGCCCGGGCATTACAAATGGTATCAGAGCCATAACCCCTCAAGTAGGTGGGGCCCACATGGGCATGTCATTCCAATCTTGAGCCGTGCGGTCCATGCATGTAGGAAAGGGTTGTCCATGGTTGACGTAGCCACCCTTGTGCTGGTATTCCGTGATCGGGAGCTGGGTGTCCATGGGCCATTGTGGGTCTGCACTGAAATGGGGAAGAGATTATGAGGCCTTATAGTTGAGCCTTGACGAGGGCATCAAGAGTCTAAGTGGGGGATATTGTAACATCCCATGATTTGAGGCCTCGGATAAAAAGATCTTATAAGGAATGATTGGACTACCCATATCACCAAGGTGCACCTCCTTTTCTGGGAGCCCATCACTAAAGAGCTCCATAGTTAAGCGTGCTCAGCTTGGAGTAGTACTAGGATGGGTGACTAGTCACGCGTCAGTGAGGACAAAGTGTGCAATGAAGGCTAGTGGTGGTCTGGGGGGCAGTCGTCAATCCATAAACTCTACTAGAGCCTAGGGCAGTGAGTCTGGGCGTTACACATTAGCTTAATAGAGTAAGCGTAAAAGAATAGATACATGCTTAGGTCGCATGACATAAGTAGTCATTGCCCTCAGGAGAGGCCTGAGGATAGACCTCCTTGGCAGGAGGATGAGTAGAGAAAGTTAGTCGTGGAGGTAGAGGCCTCCATTAGAAGTAGAGACCTAGCACATCCTTTGAGGATGATGTTAAACCTAACCCTAAGTGAAGGTTAGAGAGGGAGACGACATGATGAGTTAGATGTCATGGTAGACCAGGTGTTTGGACATACATGCCTTGGATGCCATATGAACTGTGAGAGGTTAGATGATCAAGTTCCTATGGCAACCCAACCCTGGGAAGGTTCGTGCATGTTTAAAGATAGATCCTTCTTGGATGAGGTTAGAGAAGAACCTATAGAAACCTTATGGGCTGTTGCATGTAGGGTATAGCTTGCACCCACAGTACGTTAGTGGACGGCAGTAGGTTGAAACCCTATCTAGTATGCATGATGGATGGCTTATGGGATGGGCATATAGGGCTAGGTATAATCTTCAGCCAAACATGAGTTGGGCATAGGCTTCACCCACATAGAGGTATGCCTATGAGCTTGATCCTTCATGGAGAAAGGACCTCTGGTAGTAAGGATGGTTGCTGGGTTAGCTCCAGAGAGAGAGTAGGACACTGGAAAGCAGGTTGGAAGCCAAAAACCCCAAGATGTGAGGAACAATGGGGAGTCGAGATTGATGAAACCTAAGTGGATGATAATGATTGCCTCATGCATGATCCGTGGAGGTTGATGATATCTTGGTTGCCTTTAGAGGAACCAAACCCTAGAGAGAGGATGATGCTTTCGCTACCTATCTACCTATGGTATAAGTATTACCTGCTGAGATGAGACAAAGAGTGCCTTAGACCCTGAGGAGGTTTAAGCAACCAGTTGTGAGGTTTTATACCTAGTTGGTTGTCCTTGAGGAGTAATCAACTCTGAGGTGTTTCTTATATAGAAGGATCATAGAATTACATGACATACCTAGACATGCTTGATTCGTGGCTAAGAGATTGAGCATGCATTTGGACAGCCAAAGATGGACTTAGGGTTCCTAGGTCTAAGAAGGGGAGCAGTGTACCCGATGCTCATAACGAGATTTGAGTCTCCATAGTTTTGAGCATGGTACTCCTCATGTGTAGAGGTAAAGGAAACTCCTTAAGTGAAAGTTATGTGTGATGAACCCCTCACAACTAAGTTGGTCTAATGTTGAGGATGAGAACAAGTGTGACCTAGCATGGTTTATTAGGTACGCTTGTGCCTTAGTAGTTGTTGGATTAAGCATGCTCATATGGATGTAAACCCTAAGGATGGTTGTGACCTTGTTGTCAAGAGTTTTAGTTTTCTCCCATCCTGGGAGAGGGACCCTTTGGTAAGGTGTGTACCAGTTTGTGGGTTTGTGGAAACCTAAAGAAGTTTCATAGCATCTTGTGAAGCTAAGTTAAAAGTACATGGAATGAGAATGAACCTATAGACCCATAGATAACCATCTCTAAGTGCATATGGATGTGGGACCTGAACAAGGTAGGCAGGTTTCCATGACCCCTATGAAGGGATGAAAGTCAGCCCATGAATACAGAGAGATGTTGAAGGCTTGGGTAAGGTTCTAAGTTGGACATGTACCATGTTAAAATCGTAAGTCTATCCTAGGGTCCGGTAGGGATAAGACCGATGGAAGTAGGAGTTTCCTAATTCCCTAGTTGCACATGACCATAAGGTCGGGAGGTAACAACTATCATCATCTGAGGGCCATGGGTTAGGAGATTGATCACCTTCATGAACTTATGGGATCCAAAGGGCGGATGAGTAGGGCACTCTCTAGATGCATAAGGGAAGAAGGATGACCCCAAAGTGTCGTCACCCTATATCTCTAGAGGATATGACCAAGGATTGTGCTTGGACCAAGTAAGTTCAAGACCGGTTTTCCATAAAAGTAACTTTGTTATAGAGATGTTCGTGAAGTAGGGACATATGTGGCACGTTTCAACTTAGATTTGAAAGTGTACTGGTAAGGTGGGATGTACCATCTCTACTCTTGGAATAGGAAGAACTCTGTATTTGGACTGCAGTCAAATGCTTATTTCCTCTTGTTATGGGGGTGAGAGATAGGACAATATGCATGCTTTACACCAAGGATAAAAGATGATGTGAGTTGGAACGTTGCTACAAGGTATGAGGACAAAGATGATAACATACCTTGGTGGAGTGGATGCTACAAGGATGGGTTACAAACACCAAGAGAAATAAGGTAGTCATCTTATAAGGATGTTTTTAGCATGAGCTATGTGGAATTTGCAAGTGTAACAAGGTTGAGTTTGATCACAATTAGGATGAGCTCAGAGTTTTCCTGATGAAGACAAGCTTAGAGTTTGAGATGCGATGATCATACATGGAGGTGTATGTTACCTAACACCTAAGAAGTGGTAATGAATGCTCTGGTTGGTATATAGTGCCTAGTTTAGCTGGAAGCGAGAAGAAGTTGAGGTTGTTCAACTAACCCTATATTTGGAAAAAGGATGTGTTTTGGCTAACACACATAGGTAACAAGATATGTTGAACAAGTTAATGGATTGATGTAGTAAAAGGATGGTGATAGAACCTCAGATACACTTCTTTGGATAGGAAGGTAATAAAATCCTTTTGGGAGTTTTTTAGGGTTTCAGAGGTATCAAGCTTGAGGAATCATAACAATACAGGAGGTCATGATATACTTTGGTACTACAAAGATAGTAAGTGATGGTAGCACTCTGGATGCTTAAAGTAAAGTTGCATATAGTATGTCGCCATGCAAGCCAGGAGGTGAAGGACGAACACCAGTAACCCAGTGTATCGTTATAGAGGAATAGAGAGTCCCTGAGAGGGAATGGGAGTTCATTACTATGGATGTTGTGGTAAGTCTCCCTTTGACCCAGAAGGTCAAGATGCAATATGGGTTATGGTAGATCGCCTTACCTAGATAACACGAGCAAGAGAGAATGTTGTCAAGAGACAGATTCTGTTGAACCTACATAAGATGGAGATATGGTTCAACTACAACATGATGCGAGTTCGAAAGTTCTTGAGTATGATCTAAAAGTTCACTTCCATAAGGTGGGAGCAGATACATGAAAAACTCGATGATAATATGGTTTATCACTCCTAACTAATGGTTAGTATGATCCGGACTAGAGGGTCTGATGAGAGCATGTGTGCTCATTTAGGGTGATACATAGAGACAGTTCTTAAGATGTGATGTTAACCACCATAGCCTTTATCGAGATGCAAGAAGTTATATAGGGAGGTTGTGTCGGTCATCACATCATTATGATGATGTTGGTGAAGGAGGCCTTGTGAAGGTCAGAAAAGAACCAAAAGTGTGTGCCGATGAAGTCACTTTGATCGTGCAATGGCTGAGAGAGAGCCTCGTGGTGACATGAGTCACGAGCTGATGCAAAGCAGACTGATATGCAGTTCACTGTGGGATAATATGTGATGTGAAAATCCGATCCCTCTAAGCTACAGATGAGAAAGCTGAGTACCCGATATATGGGTCCATTTGAGATGGATTTGTGGATATGGTTGTGTTTAGACTTACCTCTTAGGATAACATGATGTGTTGCATGAATCTGATCTAGAGCACTATGTGAGGTACCCAAGTCATGTATTGTGCCTTGAACCTATTCAGCTTTGAGAGGCTGAAACGTCCTGAGTCACCTATGAGGGTATGTTATAACAAGGTAAGAAAGAACTCAGATGGAAGGATATGAGATGATGAAGGTTCGTGGGAAGCACCATGGAAAGGGTGAAGCCACATGGGAGCCCTGATGGACATGGAAAAGTCTTATCCTGAATTGTTTGTTTGCTTGGTGGAATTTTGAGGATAAAATTCTTATAAGAGGGGAAGGATGTTACAACCCCAGTTTTGGGTTCATCTGATGAGAAATGTAAACTCTCATATTGAACAAATAACAATGTAATTTCATTTACAATAGCCTTGATGATTGCATTGTGGGCTTTATTGGCTATTGGCCCCAATAACAAGGAAATTCAATTAATTAAGAATTCGAGAAAAGAAGTTGTGGAAACCTCTAGAAGGTAAAAGAATGTAATCCTGGGATGGATTTCGTACCTTTATGATTCCTTGGGTGCCAAGGAATCCAAGATTGTGAAGAAAAGGCAATACTACAAGAAAAGATCAAATAAGTATTTCTTTATTAAGAAAGAAATTGAAAGCAATGTTAAAATGTGGAAAATAAGTGAAAAGAGGTGTAATTGAGTAATCCTTAGTGGAATTTAGTATCCCAAGGATTTCTAATGATAAAAGGAATACTAATGAGGAAAATAAAAGAGAAATAAAGAGAAATAAAGAGAAATACTCAAAAGGAAATATTTTAAAAAGAAATAAACAAGATAGTAGAAAAAAGATAAATGAGAGGCTAAAGTAAATTCACACGATGGGATTTCGAGCCATTAAGGTTCCTTGTGATTCAAGGAACTCAGAATAATAATGTAATGACAAAAGTATAAGGAAATATCAATTAATTTGGTTTTATTTATAAATAACTTTCATATGAAGGAAACCCCTTTTTCCTTTGGAATATGGGTTTCAAATTTAATGCACAAGTAGATATTGCCAAGATAGAGTTTCATCTAAAATTTGAGTGAAAAAGGTTAATCGAGGAGGGAGATATGAATTTCTCAAATTATCCCCCTAAATACAAAATTATTTTGTAAATAAGAATAATTCTTTTTCCTTTTGGTCAGCGCGGGCAAGGAAAGCCGTTAGATCAGAATCCAACGTTTCCTGCTTATCATCCAGTTCTACACGGACGTGGAATCTGCCAAGTCACAGAGGGTCTTTCCCTCTTGATTTTGACTTTACCCGATGCATGTGCGCCCATGACAATGATTCCATCAGGTTCAGGAAGGAATTCCACGCCTCCACGACCCTATGTTGCTGAGCCCTCGATGTTCCTATAAGAAACGCCCAATTGGGAAGGAAACAGGGATGGCGGCGAGGTGAGGACCATAGAAGAACCACCTGTAACCTATAAATTGTACCCCTCTATATCCCTCGCACCCTAACGAAGTCTACCGACCACCTTTTTGGTTCTATCGTGTACTGGAATCATGATTGGAACCTGCTCCGATGAGCTCCTGACAACGTCACCATTGCAGGACAAGTGGAAAGGGAATAAGGAGCACAATAGCAGTATCCGTAAGATTTAGGATCACTATGATCCCGCACACCAATCCAACAGATCAAAAGGGAGTCGACTGACTTAAGTTGCGCGCGACGACAAGCAACAGATCAAGAAGGTGGATGCGGGACCACGAATCGGACGGCCTCCAATTTTTGGTAATCAACTATCTCTGACCGAAATTCCGAAGTAAATACTTTTCTTGCGAAATTTGTAGCAGTTTCTAGGAATCTTGGGTTAACGAACGTAATACATGAAAAATGATCAAAAAAAATGAGGAATATGTTAAAAATAATTTGGACATATAAATATGTATATTTTGTAGAAGTGTATATTATGAATAATAAAAGGGATTAATTTGTAACTAGAAACCTTAATGTTTGGTAAAAGATATATTTAGTCTTGCAATTAGGTTAATTCGAACATGTTTAACTTGATTAATGATTAAGATGGTTTTAACCTGTTTTGATGATAGAATTTCATGTTTAGGGTTTTTAATTCAAAATGTTGATTAGTATGGTTAAGAACCCTAAATTAGAGAAAAAGAAAAGGAAAGATGGAGTAATCCGAAAATTAGGGTTTTATGGACGAAACCTGATCTTTAGGACCTTAATGGAAAATAAGACATGATAATTAGGGTTTTCTAATGGATAAAGTTAGAATTAATGGTAAATGGAATTCATAGGTAAATAAGATCATAATGAACTATGAATTGTTAATACAGAAAGAACCTAAGATAATGAAAAGGCTCTAATGTGAATATGTGAGTAATTAGGGTTTTGCACTTAGAACTGTTGTTCTAGGGTATGAATGAGGAAAGTTGTAAAAAGAACCCTAATAAAACCCAATTCGGATTAGAAATCCTACAAAGAGAATCCGAGTCAATTGAATAGATATATTCTTGATAAAGTGTGGTGAATAGGTTACGTATGCTTTTTAGGAATTCTGTGAATGTTGAACTGCTTCTTGGATTACTTGCTTGTTTGGGATTGTTATTAGCTGGTTGAATCTACAAATCAGGTATGTAGTTAATTATGGATAACCGCCTTAGTTTCCCAAGGATTTTTCGTATGGTTAATCGCATTGAATGCAAATTATCTGTTGGATGTTCATAATTGCAAATCATAAAGTCACTATGATTATTACATTAAAAATATGTATTCTCGCACCGACGTGCCACCCTGATGGATGATGACAAAGGTCTGGCCCAGATGGGTAGACCAATGGACACCTTGAGTGGTGACCCCAGGCACCAAGCTCGGGAATGAGAAGGTGGCCTATGATATTGCATGACTAGTGGGAACCATGAGTGGTGACCCCCATGTACCAAGCTCGGGATTGAGAAGGTGGCCTTAATTGATTTTCAAAGGGCACCCTAAGGTTGGTATGCCAGGGTTAGGGCAAAAGCAGTGGAGAATGTCATACTGAAAAGTGTAAATTGGCTTGTTAATTAATTTGATTGTGATTAGTAAATTGTTAACTATTTTTTCAAGTTTTTTGTTGTTCCCACATACCAGTATATTTCGATATACTGACCGACATTTTGTTTGTCGGTGTTTTAGGAACAACAATTGAAAGAACAAACAGTAAAGTGACACATTGTGGAAAAAGAAATAAAGTGCAAGGAGGATTAGATAGAATAATTCAAAACCAGGATAGATAGATTTCCAAGGTTTTTAAAGGTAAGTAAATTTTTAATTTTGTACCCAATTCCAGTTTAGTAGTAGAATTTCATAATTATTATTGAATATTTGTTGAACCTTTGATCCTGTTAATTGAATAACGTCTCTATCCTTCGGGTCTCCCTTAATTAGGGGTTACCGGGAGGCGGGTCATTATAGTTTCAGAGTATGTGCAATGTTTCCTGGTGCTGGAACGTTACGTTGTGGGTCTAGCTGAAGAGCGGAGGGCAACCATCTTCCTTGAAGGGTTCAACTACATCATAGGATGTCACCTGGTGCCCCAACTCCCGCTCACCTTCTAACAAATGCTAGACAAAGCTCTGGCCATGAGGGCATACCCTGGCTTTCACTCTTCTGGTTCAAACAACAAAAACAACAAGCGAAAGAACCATGGTCATCCGCAAGGGCGAAGTAGGTGCAACTCCTGCTCCTGATTTCATCCTCCCGGGAGATGTCCAGCTGGCAATGCACCGCACCGTAGGAATTATCTACCTGCCCCTACCTGTCATGCGTGTGGCCAAGTCGGTCACATCGGGCCAAATTGTCTTAGGTTCAATTGAGGACAGGCCCCCGCCCAGCAACAACAACAACGTCAAAATATGCCCCCAACGAACAACAAGAACATAAACAACAACAATCACCACAAAAATAACAACAACCGCAACAATAACCTGCAAGGACGTCGTCTGCCTGTGGAGAGGCGCAATTGAAGGGTCTTTGCTCTAGATGCTGAAGAGGCTGATGATGAGAATAATGTGATTCAATGTACTCTACACCTTAATATGTACTCTGTCAAAGAACAGTTTGATTCTGGTTCGTAAAATACCTTCATATCTACTCAGTTTGCTGCTATGCTAGAGATAGAGTCTGAATTAATGGACCACGTGCTAGATGTCAAAACCCCTAGTGGTAGAATATGCTCCTCTTATCTCAAGCTTCCAACTATGGACCTGTATATATCGGGAAAGATGTTTCCATCTGACTTTATCTTGCTCGAAATGTCAGTTTCGACATTATTCTTGGCATGGACTGGCTAAAAAGCTTCAAGGCAGTCCTCTTATGTGATGAGTCAAAGGTTAGCTTGTTGCACCCTGTAGAAGGTCGAATCTGTGTAAAAGGCAGGAAACGAGAAGAATGACAATTATTCATCTCAGTCATCAAAGCCAAAAAGCTTATCTCGCAAGGGTGTAGGGCATTTCTCGCCTCTATAGTTCTTGATGTTACACCCCCTTCTCTCGACCATATAGAAGTGGTGAAGGACTTCCTTGAATTTTTTCATGAAGAACTACCTGGGTTGCCCCCTACTCGTGAAGTGGAATTATCCATCAAGCTTGCACTTGGGACTTCACCCATATCGAATATGCCTTACCGCTTAGCACCTGTTGAACTCGGTGAGTTAAAGAAGAAACTTAAAGAACTTCTAGATATGAGATTCATTCGCCCAAACATTTCTCCTTGGGGAGCCCCCATCATGTTTGTAAAGAAGAAGGATGGATCTATGCGGATGTGCATGGACTATCGCATGCTTAATCAGGTCACGGTGAAGAATCGTTATCCACTGCCTTGAATTGATGATCTATTCGACCAACTCAAGTCCGCCACTATCTTCTCAAAGATGGACTTGTCGATGTTCTACTATCAAATACGAGTGAAGGATGAAGACAATCCAAAAACAGCTTTCAGAACTAGATATGGGAATTATGAATTTCTGCTCATGTTGTTTGGTTTGACTAATGTCCCATCTACTTTCATGGACCTGATCAATTGAGTTTTTCCCCCTACCTCGATCGATTCGTCATGGATTTCATTGATGATGTCTTCATATATTCAGAGTCGAAAGAGCAACATCGCGAGCACTTGAGATTGGTGCTCAATACACTGTGAGAAAATCAACTTTATGCTAAATTCTCCAAGTATGAGTTCTGGATTAAAGAAGTTATGTTTCTGGGTCACGTCATTTCCAGAGGACAAATTGTTGTTGACCCTACAAAGGTTGAGTCTGTGACCTAGTGAAAGGCTCCAAAGAATCCATCTGAAATCCGTAGTTTTCTCGGTTTGGCAGGTTACTATAGGAAGTTTATCAAAAACTTCTCAGAGCTCACTCTTCCTATGATGAAGTTGATGCGAAAGGATGTCAAGTTTGTGTGGTCGCCTGAGTGTGAGGATAGTTTCCAAAAGCTATAGCAATGTCTGCCATCTGCTCCTATGCTTGCACTACCTGTTGAAGGCAAACCCTACGCCATTTACATTCATGCCTCCAAGCAAGGACTGGGATGCGTTCTAATGCAAGAAGGCAAGGTGATCGCCTATGCCTCTCTCTAGTTGAAGACAAATGAAGAAAATTGGCCTATGCATGATTTAGAGCTTGCCACTGTTGTTCATGCTCTAAAGATCTGGCGACATTACATCTATGGGGTTCAACTTGAGGTCTTCTCTAATCATAAAAGCTTAAAGTACCTCCTGACACAAAAAGACTTGAACCTGAGAGAGTGTAGATGGATGGAGTATCTCAAGGACTATGACTTTACCATCACTTATCATCCTAGTAAAGCCAATGTAGTTGCTGATGCCTTGAGTCAGAAGAAGTCTAGGACATGTGCTGCTATAACTTGTTCCATTTGGAAGAACATGGAGTATGTTTCTGGATGGTGACCGCAACCGACAAAAATCCCAGATGATGAAGTTGGTGATAAACTATGTGTTCACATGGATAGCCTATCGATCACACCAAGCTGGATTTCTGATATTGTTGTTGCCCAGTTGGAGAGTCATGAGCTAGAAGGAATGAAAGCCTTAACCTTGAAACCGCAATCTGATTTCTCTGTTGGAGTTGATGGTGCACTCCGTTTCTGACAAAGATTGTGGGTTCCTGATGTTGACGAACTGCGGAAGAAGATTCTCTGTGAAGCACATGGGTCCAAGTACACATCCACCCGGCACGACTAAGATGTACAAGGACTTGCAGCGCAGTTTCTGGTGGAAGAACATGAAGAAGGATATAGCTTTGTTGTGTCAAAGTGTTTTACTTCTCAACAAGTTAAGATAGAACATCAGCGACCTGGTGGTCTCCTCCATCCGCTTGAATTTCGGGAATGAAAATGGGAGAAGATCACGATGGACTTTGTCACTGGTTTCCCCAAGACCAGGAAAGGCTACGACGCTGTGTGGGTTGTCATTGATCGCCTCACTAAGTCTGTTCACTTTCTGCCTTTCAAGTCCAACTACAAAGTAGAGGATATGGCTCAATTATATCTGGAGTGGATAGTTCGTCTGCATGGTGTGCCGGAAGTGATAGTTTCTGATTGTGATCCCAAGTTCACCTCTCGTCTATGGAGTCAGATACAAGAAGAAATAGGGACTGACCTACAGTTTAGCACTGCTTATCACCCCCAGACCGATGGTCAGTCTAAAAGAACTATACAACTCTTAGAAGACCTACTTCGTTCTTGTGTGATAGATTGGGGAGGAGCATGGGATAAATATCTACCTCTGGCTGAGTTTGCGTATAATAATAGCTACCAAGCCAGCATAGGGATGCCTCCGTATGAAGCATTTTACGGAAGACCCTGTCGTTCCCCGTTGTATTGGGACGATGTGGGTTAGCGTTCCTTAGTGAAAACTGACAATATGCAGATGATGATAGAGAAGGTTCAACTGATTAAGAATCATATGAAAGCCGCTCAAAACCGACCGAAGATGTATGTTGACAAGTATAGGTCTGATGTGAGTTTCCTTGTTGGCGACCATGTGTTCTTGAAGGTCAAGCCAATACGCTCTATTGCCCAATCCAAAGTTAAAGGCAAGCTTAGCCAACGTTATGTGGGACCTTTTTAGAACTTAGTGAAGATTGGGGACTATGCATACCGCTTGGCTCTTCCTCCTTCTTACGATAAGATACACAATGTCTTTCATGTGTCTGTACTGAGAAAGTATGTGACAGACACTTCACATCTGCTCACAATAGAACCCTTGGAGATTCATGAAAACCAAACCTATGAGGAGCTACTTGTTAAAATACTAGACATTCGGGTGAAACAGTTGAAGAATAAAAAGATTGAGTTAGTGAAGGTGTTGTGGAAGTATCATGGGCTAGAAGAAACCACTTGGGAGCTGAGAGAAGAAATGCTCTGATCTCACCCTTCTCTTTTTGTATGAGATTTCGGAACGAAATCCTTTCTAATGGGTGGAGTGCTGTAACATACTGAGTTTCAATAAAATTATCATTTTCCACCTCAATTTTTATGTTGACTTCTTTCCCCGCCATTTTGTGTCTGTAATATTGAATATTTGAGAAATTGATTGTTGAAGTACAATTTTATGCCAATTTAAGAGTTATATGCACAAATACCATGATTTGCTAAATTGATAGGGTAATTAGGAAGATATATACTAAACCACGAATTAGTTGACTAATGGATAATGTTGGATCTCAAGAATAAATATTAATGGATAAGAAGTGAATTAATTAGCAAGTGTAAATTAAAATGGTGAATAGTAACCCACCTTCATACCTCACTCTTATTATGGGATAATTAAGATTGAAAATGCATGTAATAAGTGAATGGAGGACTCTTGGACTCCATATCTCAGTTTTGGAAACCAAGGGTTGCATATAAAAGCTATATGTAATTATTTGCCCAAAAATTATACTAATATATGCTTTAATAAGAAACATAATTAGTGGAGGCCAAAGTTGGGGTGAAACATAAATTGAATTATATAGCATGAAATTGGACATCATTAGAAACCTAGGGTTAAACTTTGAAGTCATTTGGAGTTTGTTTGACCTCTCAAATGCAATAAAAATGTTTTTAATAAAGTGTGACATAATATTAGTCAAAAATATTGATTATAGGCATCATTTAAACCAAAGTCGAGCCGTTAATAGATGTCATGCATGTCCGACCCATCGTTGATCACGATCCAATGGTCCAGGTTGGATAAATATTCATCCGACAGCTTACACTTTGTCTCCTACCTTCGGTTAACTGAAGCAGGAACATAATAGCCGTGACCCGCTTCCTCTCCTCCTTTCACCCTCGTCTTTTCATCATTTCTAGAGATTTCTTCTCCTATGAGTTTGTGGAGATCTCCCACATCAAACGAGACAAACCTCATCACCTCCCGTGCACCATAGTCAAAATGCCATACTTTTTCACCCATGGATTCTCACCTCCTCCTTTGTTTCGGCTCCATTGACATCCCCACCTATAAATGACACCCTACACGGCTGCGTCGACCCCCTAGCAACCTTCCTATCCCCTCAATTTTTTCCATGGATGCATGGGTAGAGGATAGTGTGGAGCTCTCCCTTTTGTGCTTGTGACACTCCTCCTCAGTGATAGGTGGCTTGAGCATCAAAATTTCTTGGACCAGTGAGTTCGTCTTTTGATTCCCTACGTTTCAAGTACTTTTGTGCCCTGTTTGGTGGTGAAACGTGAAAACGCCCAATCTAGCAAGCTCCCACCTTGGCACCATGGTGCGAAAGAGCTTCAAGAAGCTCGGGTGTCTTTTGACCAATTCCCACGTGCCCTCCTTTTCCTGCTCTCTCACAAAGGGCATTTTCATCATCTGATTCTTTGCTTTTCGACCCCAAGTGACATTTATCTAATTCCTTATTGGTCAGTTTGTTTAATTCGTAGAAAATCACTCGAATATCGAAAAAATATAAATACATACTAGTTAGAAAGATAAAATTATGTAGAATCTGAATTTCCAAGTTTTGAGTCCTGTTTTCCATCCCAACATTGGTAATTAATTCAAACATCAATTTAAATGTTTAAAGTGTTATAAAATGATAATTAAAGTGTTTTAACTCTATTTTTGACAAGAAAATATGTTTTCTCAATTAGAAAAATATTAGGAAACATTTGGTCCTATTTCCAGACCCAAAATCCTAAATTTTAATCCAAGGTTATAATTGTGGACATTTTACACTTAAAGTACCATTAAGTAACCTAATACATGTATTAACCTTTGTACCTTGGTTAAAGTGAGTTTGGACCTGGCATCTTAGTGGATAATGGATAATCTAGAAATTAAGAACATGTATGTGCATGCTAACACCTCAGTTGGGCTTCTAATCATGCTAAACCTAGTTTTCCCAAATGAGGCATGATTATTATATTATTCACCTTCATCCACTTGAACATGTAATGTGTAACCTGATGCATAAACTTACTTTACTTGATAAACGTTAGGTCATTGGACCCCACCTTCCTTGTTGATATGATTTAAATCTTGTCATGTAAAAGTTTCCTTTAAACTATTCACTTGAGCATCCAACATGAAATCTTGATGTATGCACATCCTACATGGTTATCTCTTAGAAATGTTTGAGTCATTGGGATCCACTTGAATTATTGCTATTTGCTTTCCCTGCCAATGTAAATTGTAAGCATGAGAATTATAGTTTGACTAGTTAAATAATGTAGTGTACATGAGTACAAGTCACCCATAGGGCACTGGGGTTTTAGTCCCCCTGTCATTGGCACTGGGGTTTTAGTCCCCCTACCACTTTATATATATTTTGAGGTTTGGGATTTTATTTTCCCCTCTCCTCCTGGTTGAGGTTGGTAGGTGCCTCACCCTATGTTAGTTTATCTTAGTCATAATGAATCATGCTTGTTCTATATTTGACTTATATGCTTGGCAGAAATCACGTTTGAATTATATGCCTCATACTCTTGAACATTCTTAGTATAAAAAATCTTTATGTTTCCATTCCTTATAATGCTTCTTGTACTTTATCATTTTGTGACACATACCTTTATCTTTCTCTTTTTGGGTGCTCCCCAACCACCCAGAACTAGGACAAGGGCTAGACCAAGCACAGGGAAACCTAGGGCAAGAATAGCGCCCCCATCATGGTGAGGTTGATGCTGCGAAGATCTTGCTAAATTATATGTTATGAACTCCAGAAATAAAAGCTTTGTAATAGCTTAGAATTTTATCTACTTCTTCTTTTAGAACAATATATGTAATAGTTTAGTTTTCTCATCTTACTTTCTTCCACTGCTACTATTGACAATGGTTGTATTTGGTCAATGCTTATTTAATTAGATTTATTATGCATACATCCTTCCATCACAATGTTTTTAATAATTTGAAGAATGTATTGTATTTTCCGTTAAATTTAAGTAAGGGGGTGATCTCACCACCTTACAAACTGAGTCCTCCTCAACAACATCCAACAAGGTACAAGGCCTCACAACCTATTAGTAAACCTCTCCAGGTCTAAGGAACTCTTCTTCCTATCTCAGAAGGTAAACACCTATACCATAGGCACATAGGTACTTGTAACGACCCCGCCTCCCGGTAACCCCCAATTAAGGGAGACCCGAAGGTCAGAATCGTTAATGAATTTACAGGATCAAAGGTTCAGCATATAATCAAAAATAATTATAAAATTCTACTAATTAAACTGGAATTGGGTACAAAAATTAAAACTTTTACTTACCTTTATAAAACAGGGAAATCTAACTATCCACAACTTTATGTACTCTATCTAATCCTCTGTGCACTTTATTTCTTATTTTCACGATGTGCCACTTTTCTGTTTGTGATTTTTAGGACGTTACCTAAAATGCTGACAAACAAAACATCGATCAGCAATTGCTGGTATGTGGGGGAAACCAAAATTTCACAATTAAGTCTAACAATTTAAGTATTGCAATCAAGGTAATTAACAACTCAATTCACATTTTCCATGTGACAATCCCCACCGCTTTTGCCCTATCCTTGGATTTGACTTAAGGCCACCTTCACAATCCTGAGCTTGTGCCTGGGAGTCACCTCTCATGGTGCTCCTTAGTCTTGCCTCATCAATCACATTCTCATTCCCAAGCTTGGTGTTTAGGGTCACCTCTCATGGTGCCCATTGGTCTACCCTCCTGGGCCTAACCATTATGGCATCTTCCATCAGGGTGGCATGTAGGTGCATGATTTACAAATTTATATTAAATGGCAATAGTCATAGTCACTTTATAATTGCAATATGAACATCCAAACAGTTTCGTTGCATTCAATGAGATTAAACATTCGAGAATCTCTCGGGAAACTAAAGCGGTTATTCATAATTAACCACATACCTGTTAATGAAGACTTGAATGCAGAATTAACTGAATCAACCAGGAAATCAAGCAAGCACACACACAATCTCCTGAAAAAGGCATTCAATTCTTCTATTATTAATCATTCCATTATGATTCAATAATTCTAAGGGTTTCCTAGGTTATTTGCCCTTTTTGGGTTTTGACCATTATTAGGGTTTTATTCCTTTTTATTGCCTTTACCTTACTTTTATCAAATTATACATCAAACCCTAATTTTCTTGCTGAATCATCCATTAAGATTCCTAAGATCAGACTTAGTCCATTAAACCCTAATTTCGAATTACTTTATCATTTCTTTTTCTAAATTAGGGTTTCCAAACATTTTAATCCACATATGGAGTTACAAACCCTAAACTTGTTATTCTATCATCAAAAAAGGTTAATAATTATCTAAAATAGAAAATAAGTTAACCATACTCGAATTAACTTAATTGCCAGACTAATTACACTTATTATCAACAATTAGGGTTTTTATCCACAAATTAACCCTTTTTCTATTCTAGAATTATACTTTTACAAAATGAGTCAGATTCAGGGTCTCAAACTATTTTTATTACATCCCTCATATTGTTTTGGTCATTTTTCATGTATTACGTTTTTCCATCCGAGCTTCCTAGTTCCAGATATAATTTTTCTAAGATAAATTGTTTTTATCAAATTATCAACTAATTAGTAAAAATGTGGATCGCACGATTAATGAACTGGTGGTCCACTTAGGATCCAGTGGCCATGATCACGCGCGCCCCGACACAATGCCCAAACTAGGAAAAAGACAGGAGTGCCCTTACCTAACTTCACAACCAGGAGGGGTAGATTGGTAAGTTATCGGGTAATCTCCTTCTTCAACCTCGCGTCGAGGTACAACGATGGCGCGGTCAACTCAAGTGTTGACTTCGAGCCCTAGTCCTCCTGCGAGTGATCTTATTGCACAGGGAGCTTCGTCTCCCTTGGTCGAAGTTGACCAAGGGTTCACCTCCTCTTCGATCACGCGCTGTCGTCGCCTCCAACTCGCCGGACTCCGACGATGTCTACCGCCGATTCGAGGGTGCATGTTAGGGTTGCTGGCTCAATTGGAGGCACATAATTGGTCCTTGTATTCCACCACAGAGCTTTGGCTAGCATTTTGGGATGTTGGTTCCCTCCATTGCCCTCCCCTATTTATAGGGTCGAGCCAGAGACCTGCCCAGTTGGGCGTTTCTTTGTTTGGCGATGAAACTCAGAGAAACCAGGGTGGGATCTTCTCAATTCCTTCTCCTGAGTTCAATGGGACCAATATCCAGCTGGCATGATCAATGGATCACGAGAAACAAGGATTGCAAAATCAACCTATAACCATCAGAGTCCTAGTCCCAACGGGACTTAGACGATGAGCGGTCATCATTGCATCAAGATCCAACGGGCTGGATTGCTCGCGTTCAAAGGAAAGAAAATCCCCCCCTTTTTTAATTCAAGGAAATTCCCAAATTGACTATATTTTGCAAAGTTAATATCTCTCACACCATAACTCTGATTGGTCTCAAATTTTAAAGGAATGTTCCTTTTAATATCCCCTATCGTTGTACGAAAATTGGGAAGCAAAAAGCAATGTATGAAAAGGTTTTCTTCTCTCCCATGTTTTCTTATTAATTACTCCCAATTAATTCTTATCCTTATTTCTTTTTCCTTTATCTCATTATTTTGGGTCTCTTGGACCTCAAGGAAACCCAAAGGCATAGATTTCCATATTGGGGAAAATCTATTTCCCATTATCTTCACTTGAAAGTCAATTTCTCATATTTTCCTTCTATTAATCAATTTCTTTTCCTTTTTAATTTTCTTTTAAAGGATTTCTCTTTGTCTCTCATCTGTTTTCCTTATGGGAGTTCCTTTTAACATTACAAATCCTTGGGATACGATCCACCGAGGATAACTTAATTAAACTTCTTTTTACTTATTTCCCACATTTCATCAATATTTTCAATTTCTTTCTTAATAAAGAAATACTTAATTGATTTTTTTCTTTTCTTATTGCACTCTTTATGCAACTTTGGACTCCATGGAACCCAAGAGGCCCGAAATCCTCTTTGTATTTGCCTTCTAGAGGTTTCCACACTTTTCCTTTTCTCTATTTTCTTATTTACTCGATAATAGTGGAATTTCTTTTGTCTTTTCCCTTATTGGGCCCAATAGCCAATAAAGCCCACAAATCAAACAACAAGGCTATTTTAAACGAAATACATTTATTGACAACAAATTATAACATTATTTGTTCCAATATATCTAATATGAGAAATTACCTTTCTCACCAAAGAAACCCAAAAGTTGGGGTTGTAACATCCTTCCCCTCTTATAAGAATTTTGTCCTCAAAATTCCATCAAGCAAACAAACAGTTCAGGATAAGCCTTTCATACATCCATCAGGGCTCCCATGTGGCATCACCCTTTCCATGGTGCTTCCCAAGAAACTTCATCGTCTCATTTTCTTCCATATGAGTTCTTTCTTACCTTGGTATATCGTACCCTCATAGGTGACACATGACTTTTCAGCCTTTCAAAAGTTGAATAGGTTCAGGGCTCAACACGTGGCTTGGGTACCTCACATAGTGCTCTAGATCAGACTCATGCAACACATCATATTATCCTGAGGGGTAAGGTAAAACACAACCATCTCCACCAATACATTTCAAAAGAACCCATATATCGAGGACTCAGCTTTCTCAGTTGTAGCTTAGAGGGATCGGATTTTCACATCACATATTCTCTCACAGTGAACTGCATGTCAATCTGCTTTGCATCAGCTTGTGACTCATGTCACCACTGGGCTCTCTCTCGGCCATTGCACGATCAAATCAACTTCATATGCACACACTATGGTTCTTTTCTGACCTTCATGAGGCCTCCTTCACCAGCATCATCATAATGAAGTGGTGACCGACACAACCTCCCTATAGAACTTCTTGCATCCCGATAAAGGATATGGTGGTTAACATCATATCTTAAGAACTGTCTCTTTGTATCACCCTGAACAAGCACACTTTCTCTCATCAGACCCTCTAGTCTGGATCATACTACTCATTAGTTAGGGATGATAAGAAGTACTATCATGGAGTTCTTCATGTATCCACTTCCACCTCATGGAAGTGAACCTTTAGGTCATACACAAGAACTTTTGAACTCACATCATGGTGTAGCTGAACTATCTCTATCTTATAAGTAGTTCAATCAGATCTGTCTCTTGACAAAAATTTTTCTTTCTCATGTCATCTAGGTAAGGCGATCTACCATAACCCATATTACATCTTGACCTTCCTAGGTCTAGGGAAGACTTACCAAAACACCCATAGTGACAAAATCCCATTCCCTCTCGGGAACTCTTTATACTTTATATCCATGCACTAGGTTAATGGTGTTCGTCCTTCACCTCTTGACTTGCATGGCCACATGCTACATGCAACTTGGTTTTAAGCATCCAGAATGCTACCATCACTTACTATCTTTGTAGTACCAAGGTATATCATGTCCTCTTGTATCGTTATGATTCCTCAAGCTCGATACCTCGGAAACACTAAACCACTCTCTAAAAGGGTTTTATTACCTTCCTATCCAAAGAAGTATATCTGAGGTTCTATCACCATCCTTTCACTACATCAAGAACTAAACTGGCTAACCAAACAACCATTAACTTGTTCAACATATCTTATTACATCCGAGTGTTATCCAAAACACCTCTTCTCTCCAAACATAGAGTTAGTCGAATAACCTCAACTTCTTCCAGCTAAACTAGGTAGCTATATCTCAACCAGAACATTCATTACCACTCCTTATCCTTAATTGTTAGTTAATGTCGAAGACATACTCCTCCATGCATTATACTTATCATGTCATCTCAAACTCTAAGGCTGTCTTCATCAAAGAACTCTGAGCTCATCCTCATGGTGATCAAACTCAACCTTATGATTCCTTGTAACACTTTGCAAAAATCCACATAGTTCAAGATAAAACATCTTCACAAGATGATCTCCTTAATACTCTTGGAGTTTGCGAACCATCCATGTATCATTCACTTCACCAGGGTATGTTATCATCTCTATCCTCATACCTTGTAGCCACGTTTCAACTTACATCATCTTTATCCTTGTGTAAGGCATGCGTACTGTCCTACCTCTCACTCTCATAACAAGAGGAAATAAGCATTTGGTTGCAGTCCAAATACAAAGTTCTTCCTGTTCCAAGAGTAGAGATGGCACAACCCACCTTGCCATTACACTTTCAAATCTAAGTTGAAACATGCCACCTATGTCTCTGTATTACAAATATCATGATATCCACACTACTTCCAGGAAAACTGGTCGCAGACTTACATGGTCCAAGCATAATCCTAGGTCTTCTCCTCTAGGTGTATAGGGAGCCGACACTTTTGGGGTCATCCCTTTTCCCTTATGCATCAGAGAGTTCCCTACTGATCTTCCCTTTGGGTCCCATGAGTTCATGAAGGTGATCAATCTCCTAACCCATGGCCCTCAGACAATGACAGTTTTTACCTCCCGACCCCATGGTCATGTGCAACTAGGGAATTAGGCGACTCCTTCTTCCATCAGTCTTATCCCAACCTGACCCTTGGATAGACTTAGGATTATAACATAGTACATGTCCAACATAGAACCTTACCCAAGCCTTCATCATCTCTCTCTGCATTCTCGACTGATTTTCATCCTTTCACAGGGATCAGGGCGACCTGCTTATCTTGGTCAGGCCACATACCGGTTACCTCCATGGAAACACATCCGTATGCACATAGAGATGGCTATCTATGGGTCTATAGGTTCATTCTCATGCCATGTACTCTTCACCTAACTTCTCAAGATCCTATGAAACCTCCTTAGGTTTCCTCAACACCAACCAAACTGGTAAACTCCCTACCAAAGGGTTGCTCTCCCAGGATGGGAGGAAACCACACCTTGATAACAAAGGTCACAAGCATCCTTAGGGTTTACATCCATATGAGCATGCCCAAATTAGCAGCTACTAGGGCACAAGCAGACCACCTATTAACTATGTTAGGTCATACTTGTTTTCTTTTCCTCAACATTTTATCAACTTAGTTGTGAGGGGTTCATCAAACATACCCTTAACTTAAGGGATTTTCTTTACCGCTACACATGGGGAGTACAATGCTTGAAACTATAGAGTCTCAAATCTCATCATGAGCATCAGATACACTTCTTCCCCTCTTAGGCCTAGGAACCCTAGGTTCACCCTTGGATATCCAACTAAATGCTCATCCTCTTAACCACAAATCAAGAATGTCCAAGGTATGTCATGTACTTCCATGATCTTTCTACTCGAGCAACGCTTCGAAGTTGAGTCCTCTACCAGGACAACCAACTAGGTATAAAGCCTCACATCTGGTTACTTAAACCTCCTCAGGGTCTAAAGCACTATTTATTTCATCCACCAGGTAACCACTTATAACCTAGGTATCAGAAGAAACATCCTCCCTCTAAGGTTTTGTTCCTCTAGAGGCAACCAAGATATCATCAGCCTTCATAGGGAAACCACTATCATCCACTTAGGTCACATCATCCTCTACTATCCACTATTCCTAAGCTTCCAACTTTCCTGTTGGGTTCTTGATTTCTCTCTCTAGAGCCATCCCTACTACTAAAGGTCCCCTCTCCGAGAAGGATCATACTCACAAGCATACCCCTATGTGGGTGAAGCCTATGCTCAACTCATGTTTGGCTCGAGATTATCCATATGCTTATCTCATAAGCCATCCATCATGTCCTTCTGGCCTTAGTTTTAACCTACTGTTCACATTACTGATGTACCCAGGGTGCAAGCTATATCCTACTTGCAACAACCCATAAGGTTTATATAGGTTCATCTCTAACCTTATCCAGGAAGGTGCTATCCTTTGCTCAAACATGTACGATCCTTCTCAAGGTTGGGGTGCCAAAGGTGCTAGGCCATCTATCCTCTCATGGATCATATGACAAACCATAGACATGTACATCCAAACACCCAGTCTACCATGACATCTAATCTCATCATGTCTCTCTCTCTAACCTTCATTTTGGGTTAACATCATCCTCAAGGATGTGCAAGGTCTCTACCTTCAAGGGAGGTCTCTACCTCCAAGACTAACTCTCTTTACTCATCCTCCTGACAAGGAGGTCTATCCTCAGGTCTCTTCTGAGGGCTATGACAACTCGTGTCATACGACCTAAGCATGTATCTATTCCTTTTACGCTTACTCAATTAGGCTTATGTCCATGACATCTTATTTACATGCTTTTTATTAATAGGGTGGAGGATTCCTTAATCCTTATCAACCTTACCCATACCTCAAGAGGGTGAGGAGAAGAGAGGAAACCCTAATCCTTAAGGTACTTAATAGAATTTGAGTTGAGAGGGGATGAACAAGATGAGAGATTCCTAAAGGTATCTTATTTCGATTCATACCCTAGGACTTTGGCCAGGCAGTCACACAATTCCGGAGTCCTCGTATTCTGACTAGCTATGCAGATGAAAATCTTGCCAGCCCCTGGAAGTGATCGTTTTCTAGACACCTCAGTCTTTCAGACACTCCTCTAATAACTCCCTCGGTTCTATAGAATTTGTAAAATTTAATAATTATTGATGATTAGATGGAGAACCTATGCTCTGATACCAATTGTAACGACCCCGCCTCCCGGTAACTCCCAATTAAGGGAGACCCAAAGGTCAGAATCGTTAATCAATTTACAGAATCAAAGGTTCATCATATAATCAACAATAATTATAAAATTCTACTAACTAAATTGGAATTGAGTACAAAAATTAAAACTTTTACTTACCTTTATAAAACTGGGAAATCTAACTATCCACAGCTTGAAGTACTCTATCTAATCCTCCGTGCACTTTATTTCTTATTTTCATGATGTGCCACTTTTCTGTTTGTGATTTTCAGGATGTTACCTAAAATGCCGACAAACAAAACATCGATCAACAATTGCTGGTATATGGGGGCAACCAAAATTTCACAATTAAGTCTAACAATTTAAGTATTGCAATCAAGGTAATTAACAACTCAATTTACATTTTCCATGTGACAATCCCCACATCTTTTGCCGTAACCCTGGATTTGACTTAAGGCCACCTTCTTAATCCCGAGCTTGGTGCCTGGGAGTAACCTCTCATGGTGCTCCTTAGTCTTGCCTCATCAATCACCTTCTCATTCTCGAGCTTGGTGTTTAGGGTCACCTCTCATGGTGCCCATTGGTCTACCCTCCTGGGCCTGACCTTTATGGCATCTTCCATCAGGGTGGCATGTAGGTGCAGGATTTACACATTTATATTAAATGGTGATAGTCATAGTCACTTTATAATTGCAATATGAACATCCAAACAGTTTAGTTGCATTCAATGTGATTAAACATTCAGGAATCTCTCGGGAAACTAAAGCGATTATTCATAATTAACCACATACATGTTAATGAAGACTTGAATGCAGAATTAACTTAATCAACAAGGAAATCAAGCAAGCACACACACAATCTCCTGAAAAAGGAATTTAATTCTTCTATTATTAATCATGCCATTATGATTCAATAATTCTAAGGGTTTCCTAGGTTATTTGCCCTTTTTAGGGTTTTGACAATTATTAGGGTTTTATTCCTTTTTATTGCCTTTACCTTACTTTTATCATATTATACATCAAACCCTAATTATCTTGCTAAACCATCCATTAAGATTCCTAAGATCAGACTTAGTCCATTAAACCCTAATTTTGAATTACTTTATCATTTCTTTTTCTAAATTAGGGTTTCCAAACATTTTAATCCACATATGGAGTTACAAACCCTAAACTTGTAATTCTATCATCAAAACAGGTTAATAATTATCTAAAATAGAAAATAAGTTAACCATACTTGAATTAACTTAATTGCCAGACTAATTACACTTTTTATCAACAATTAGGGTTTTTATCCACAAATTAACCCTTTTTCTATTCTAGAATTATACTTTTAAAAAATGAGTCAGATTCAGTGTCTCAAACTATTTTTATTACATCCCTCATATTTTTCTGGTCATTTTTCATGTATTAAATTTTTCCATCTGAGCTTCCAAACTCTAGATATAATTTTTCTAAGATAAATTGTTTTTATCAAATTATCAACTAATTAGGAAAAACGTGGATCGCACGATCAATGGTCCGGTGGTCCACTAAGGATCCACCGGCCATGATCACGTGCGCCCCTACACAACACTCAAACTAAGAAAAAGACAGGAGTGCCCTTACCTGACTTCACAACACAGAGGGGTAGATTGGTAATTTATCAGGTAATCTCCTTCTTCAATCTCGCGTCGAGGTACAACGATGGCGTGGTCAACTCAAGTGTTGACTTCGAGCCCTAGTCCTCCTACGATCGATCTGATTGCACAGGGAGCTTCGTCTCCCTTGGCCGAAGTTGACCAAGGGTTCAACTCATCGCCGATCACGTGCAGTCGTCGCCTCCAACTCTCCAGACTCCGGCAATGTCTACCACCGATTCGAGGGTGCAGGTTAGGGTTGCTGGCTCAATTGGAGGCACGAAATTGGTTCTTGTATTCTACCGCAGAGCTTTGTCTAGCGTTTTGGGATGCTAGTTCCCACCATTTCCCTCCCCTATTTATAGGTTTGAGGCAGAGACCTGCCCAGTTGGGCGTTTCTTTGTTTGGCAATGAAACTTGGAGAAACCAGGCTGGAATCTTTGTGATTCCTTCTCCTGAATTCAATGGGACCAATATCCAGCTGGCATGATCAATGGATCGCGAGAAACAAGGATTGCAAAATCAAACTATAACCATCAAAGTCCTAGTCCCAATGGGACTTAGACGATGAGCGGTCATCATTGGATCAAGATCCAACGGGCTGGATTGCTCGCGTTCAAAGGAAAGCAAACCCCCCCCTCCCTTTTTTTTTAAATTCAGGGAAATTCCCAAATTGACTATATTTTGCAAAGTTAATATCTCTCACACAATAACTCTAATTGGTCTCAAAGTTTAAAGAAAGTTCCTTTTAATATTCCCTATCTTTGTACGAAAATTGGGAAGCAAAAAGCAATGTATGAAAAGGATTTCTTCTCTCCCAAGTTTTCTTATTAATTACTGCCATTTAATTCTTATCCTTATTTCTTTGCCTTTATCTCATTATTTTGGGTCCCTTGGACCTCAAGGAAACCCAAACGAACGGATTCCCATATTGGGTAAAATCTATTTGCCTTTATCTTCACTTGAAAGTGAATTTCTCATATTTCCCTTTTATTAATCAATTTCTTTTCCTTTTTAATTTTCTTTTAAAGGGATTTCTCTTTATCTCTCTTCTATTTTCCTTATGGGAGTTCCTTTTAACATTAGGAATCCTTGGGATACGATCCACCAAGGATAACTTAATTAAACTTCTTTTTACTTATTTCCCACATTTCAGCAATATTTTCAATTTCTTTCTTAATAAAGAAATACTTAATTGATTTTTTTTCTTTTCTTATTGTACTCTTTATGCAACTTTGGACTCCTTGGAACCCAAGAGGCCCGAAATACTCTTTGGATTTGCCTTCTATAGGTTTCCATACTTTCCCATTTCTCTATTTTCTTATTTACTCGATAATAGTGGAATTTCTTTTGTCTTTTCCCTTATTGGGCCCAATAGCCAATAAAGCCCACAAATCAAACAACAAGGCTATTTTAAACGAAATCCATTTATTCACAAAAAATTATAACATTATTTGTTCCAATATCTCTAATATGATAAATTACCTTTCTCACCAAAGAAACCCAAAAGTTGGGGTTGTAACATCCTTCCCCTCTTATAAGAATTTTGTCCTCAAAATTCCATCAAGCAAACAAATAGTTCAGGATAAGCCTTTCATACATCCATCAGGGATCCCATGTGGCATCACCCTTTCCATGGTGCTTCCCAAGAACCTTCATCATTTCATTTTCTTCCATTTGAGTTCTTTCTTACCTTGGTATATGGTACCCTCGTAGGTGACTCAGGACTTTTCAGCCTTTCAAAAGATGAATAGGTTCAGGGCTCAACACCTGGCTTGGGTACCTCACATAGTGCTCTAGATCGGACTCATGCAACACATCATTTTATCTTGAGGGGTAAGGTAAAACACAACCATTTCCACCAATCCATTTGAAAAGAACCCATATACCGGGGACTCAGCTTTCTCAGCTGTAGCTTAGAGGGATCAGATTTTCACATCACATATTCTGTCACAGTGAACTGCATGTCAGTCTGCTTTGCATCAGCTTGTGATTCATGTCACCACTGGGCTCTCTCTCGGCCATTGCACAATCAAAGTGACTTCATCTGCACACACTATGGTTCTTTTCTGACATTCGTGAGGCCTCCTTCACCAACATCATCATAATGAAGTGGTGACCGACACAACCTCCCTATAGAACTTCTTGCTCCCGATAAAGGTTATGGTGGTTAACATCACATTTTAAGAACTGTCTCTTTGTATCACCAAGAACAAGCACACTTTCTCTCATCATACCCTCTAGTCTAGATCATACTACTCATTAGTTAGGGGTGATAAGCAGTACTATCATCGAGTTCTTCATGTATCCACTTTCACCTCATGGAACTGAACCTTTAGGTCATACACAAGAACTTTTGAACTCGCATCATGGTGTAGCTGAACTATCTCTATCTTATAAGTATTTCAATCAGATCTGTCTCTTGACAAAATTTTTTCTTTCTCATGTCATCTAGGTAAGGCGATCTACCATAACCCATATTACATCTTGACCTTCCTATGTCTAGGGAAGACTTACCACAACACCCATAGTGACAAACTCCCATTCCCTCTCGAGAACTCTTTATACTTTATATCCATGCACTAGGTTAATGGTGTTCGTCCTTCACCTCTTGACTTGCACGGCCACATTCTACATGCAACTTGGTTTTAAGCATCCGGAATGCTACCATCACTTACTATCTTGGTAGTTGATGTGGTTTTTGAATGCACTAACAAATTCACTTGGAGCTGAAATCCCCAAGCTTTTACCAAAACCAAGTGTAACAATACCACCCGCAAGCGGACGAGTCTTCTCACAGTATAGTTGAGGATCGTACCCAAAGGACAACATTTTTAAGAATCCTTTTCAGTTAGATCTAGCGCAAGTAAAACTAATATTTAGAACAATAATTTGATTTGGGTTGTTTAAACTAAATGCAGGAAAGTAAAAGCTGAATTAAAAGATGGGTTTGGATCAATGGTATGGAATCACTAGGGTGGTACTGGGTTAGACAACCGCTACACACACAAACATACTCTTTTGCAAACAATCCAGGAAAGATATAACACTTCCAAGTAGAGCTACTACAGAACCCCCTATACGGGCGTTAGGTTCGCGTAAGCATCACCATAGGCATCAGATGTCTCGTCACCATCCCGATCACATGTCTTACAGCTCTAAAGATACAACATCCAACTAAGGTTGTGAACGCCTCATACGGGCGTCGGGCGCACAGAAGCGTCACTGAAAGCTAGATGGATCGTCCCCTCGTGGATCATACACTTATGACCTCAAGGAATCCCATCGGAAGTTCTCGTCAAGGAGTCAACCACATCAACCGTTAAGCATATAAGTGATTATAGTACGAGTAAACATCGACGAATAACAAGAAGATACAAAATCCAACTAAGGTTGTGAACCCCCCATACGGGCGTTAGGCACACACAAGCGTCACCGAAGGCTAGATGGCTCGTCCCCTCGCGGATCATACACTTACGACCTCAAGGAATCCCATCGGAAGTTTTCGTCATGGAGTCTAACTTGCTAAATGACGTTCATACTCATGCATTGAAGTTCTCACAACATAGGGAGCACAAAGATGGAAACAAGCACATAACCAACCTACAAGCTTAACGATGAACGACAAAATGAAGAGTTATATACATTGCCATGGAAAGTTTAACAAAAGAACATGGTTTGGATGGGCAACGGGGCTAGTCCCCGCACCCCAGCGAAAGAGGACTACTCGCTCATGATGCGAGATATAAGAAGGAGAAGGGAGAAAGAGAGATATGCCATGAGCTCAGTGCAGAGGGTGGACGCAGCCCGGTGCAGAAGATGCGCTCCTTGCTCCGTCTTCTTTCTCTTCTTGACCTCCTTAGACGCAACACCAGGAGTAGATGGAGAGGAACTTGATCGGGGTGGTGCTCTGGCAGCCTCTCGGTGTCCGGATCCGATACCTCAAAATGAGGGCCCTGGGGGTCTATTTATAGGCTCCGATCTGATCCCAAACAGTTTGGGTAAGTTGCTGGAAATATCTTCTCCAAACGGTTTGGAGACCGTTTGGGCACCAAACGGTTTGGAGATCGTTTGGGCATCAGAAGGTTTGCTTTGACCGGTCTTGGCCTTGGTGTGGACGTGCGGCTTCAGTTCTTCAATCGATCCTTGGGTTTGCGTCGAACAGTCTTGGGACCGCATGGGACCAAACGGTCTTGACACCGCATGGGACCAAAATGGTCTTGGGACCGCATGGGACCAAACAGTCTTGAGACTGCATGGGACCAAACGGTCTTGGGACCGCATGGGACCAAACGGTCTTGAGACCGCTTGGGACCAAACGGTCTTGAGACCGCGTGGGACCAAGCGGTCTTGGGACCGCATGGGACCAAACGGTCTAGGGACCGCATGGGACCAAGCGGTCGTGGGACGCATGGGACCGAACGGTCTTGAGACCGCATGAGACCAAACAGTCTTGGGACCGCATGGCTTTCTTTGGCAACCGGTTTCATCTTATTCTTCATGTTTTCCAGCAAACGGTCTTGGGACTGAATGGACCCAAACGGTCTTGAGGCCGCAAGGACCCAAACGGTCTTTAGATCGCTTGCGTGGAGTTGCTTGAATTTCCTGCATTAAATGAAAGATATTTAGTTAAAACCTTGATTATTGAATCAGCTAAGTGGTTTTGTGCATTATGATTCATATTATGGTGAAAATATGTGGAATAGAGATGAAAATGTTCCAAAAAGGCGATTGAATATCATGATGAGTATGCACTCATCAAAACACCCCGAACTTAAATGTTGCTCGTCCTCGAGTAACATAAAATCTGAAACTGTTGCCTAATAAATACTTTCAATCTTTGTGATTGCTTCATCTTCACATCACAGATGTTTTCTTTTTGCTCAGTATGAATCAGCACCTGAACCTCCTGGGACCACCATAGCTTTGTTCCTGAGTTCGTTTTCCAACATCACTTCCTCCTCACTTTTTCCAACAATAAGCATGTCAAAGAGTTTTGTAAGAGTCTAGAGATACCCGTAGAATCAACAAATTTGCATTTGATCTGACACTGGTGTATTTTGGGAAGGTAGAGGCATGTATTGTGCCTTTAGGTAGAAAAAGGAGTGAAAGTTGGTATGGAAGGAAGAAGTAAATCTCTCCTCTATTCGACTCGAGATTTTTATTTGTTTTGAAATTTCATTTATTGCATATTTTTTGTGTGTGCTATGGCATCTTTTATTGCAGATCTCTCCTCTATTCGACTCGAGATTGCATTTCTTTTTGTGTGCACTTTGGCATCTTTTATTGCAGATCTCTCCTCTATTCGACTCGAGATTGCATTTTTGGTGGTACGCCCCTATTTATTGGAAGGGGTATGGAAGAAGCGGTTTAAGGGGGAAGTGGCGTCCCACCCCGAACTTAGGGTTTGGCACAAATTTGGCTATTTTGGTGGTATTGAAGGATGGAGGGGTACTAAGATGATAGAAGAAGTGTAGAAGAGAGTTCAGATCAGAGTGCAACTTGATTTACAATTCGAATCCGGGTTGATCTTTGTGTCATACTCTTCTCAGATAATGACTTGATGCGGATCTAGTGGGGATTCTGAGCCATTGTTCCACTAGTCAGTTAGGAATCACGATGTGCTTGATCCCTATCAGTTTGGCAGATACTTATCATTTTGTAAAAAGTATTATGATAATAGGAATCATAAGCTTCACAGGATGATTTCAGATAAAAGGCAAGTTTCAAAGATTAGTCATGTTGAGGATTTACTTCGAATAAGGAGGATATTATGATTGAAAATGCATAGCAAGATAGTTAGTTATATTTTCATCGACAAGAGTCAAAATTTCATCAGGTATCTGTTCAAAAATTTGAGAAAAATTTTATGATAAAAACAACTTATATGAAAAGAGGGTGTATGTGGAAGTGAAGTACGTACCACCCACCTTCCACCCCGAACTTAGAGATTTGCTCGTGCTCGAGCAAACTGTAAATTCAAGATGGAGGGGAAAGGTAACACCATGTATGACTGTCGAGAATGATTTCATTCTGGTTAGCGCCACTCCGATCTCGTGTTCGGTAAGGAAAACTATATCATAAGGCAAATTTTATTGTAAGGAAAAATTTAAGTATAAGGTAAGAAACAAAATTTGAAAAGGGGAAGTAAACCATATTTATTGATCGGGTTTCCTCCCGACGAGCACCTTTGTTTTATGTCGATGGCTCGACAGAGTCCTTCAGCCTCATGTTGGGTCCTTTGGATCGGTGAGTTCTAGCACTGATTTGGTTCCCATGTCTATTGTGGTGAAGTATCTCTTCAGGCGGTGCGCATTGGTTATGAATTCTCCTGACTCTTCACTCCATACAGAGAAGGTACCATGAGGAGAGATGCTTTGGACGATGTATGGTCCAGACCAGTGTGAGCGGAGTTTCTCTGGGAATATCCTTAATCTTGAGTTGAAAACCAGAACTTGATCTCCCACTTGTATGTCTTTTCTTTTCAAATGTCCATCATGCCTTATGTTCTAGTTCGACTGGTAGGTGGCAAGCCTTTCCATATATCAATCGAAAAGGTGTAGTACCGAGGGGAGTTTTATAAGTGGTCTGATAGGCCCATAATGCGTCGTTGATTTTTTTTACCAGTCTTTTCGATTGCGTCCGACAGTTTTTTCAAGAATATACTTAAGTGGACGGTTGGATACCTCTACTTGTACACTTGTTTGTGGATGGTATGGTGAAGCTACTTTGTGTGAGACACCATATTTTCTAAATAAAGCTTCACATCTTCTTCCAATGAAATGGGAGCCTCCGTCAGAAATCCCGGTTCGCGGTACTCCAAACTGTGGGAAGATGATATCTTCGAATAATTTGATGACGGGTTTTGAATCACTAGAGACGGTTGGGATAGCTTCAACCCATTTTGAGACGTAGTCTACTGCCACTAAGATGTAAGAGAATCCATTGGAAGACGGGAATGGACCCATATAATCCACTCCCCAAACATCAAATATCTCAACTTCTTGCCATAGATTCAGTGGCATTTCATCTCTCTTTGTTATATTGCCAGACCTTTGACATTTATCACAGGATAGGACAAAATCGTAGGAATCTTTGGATAAAGTCGGCCAGAAGAAACCGCATTGCAAAACTTTTAAAGTTGTCTTCTTTGAGCTCATGTGTCTGCCTACGGGTCCTGAGTGGCATTGTTCTAAAATAGAGTGGGCATCTTCTTCGGCGACGCAATGTCTATGCAATCCATCGACACAAAGTTTAAAAAGATATGGTTCATCCCAACAGTAATGCTTCACATCGTGCATAAACTTCTTCAGAGCATTCCCGGTGTACTGGGGATGGATGACTCCGACAGCAAGGTAGTTTATGAAGTCAGAATACCATGGCACTACTTCTGAGACGCTCATAAGATGATCATCCGGTAGGGAGTCATTTATCGAGATCCCTTCAGCATCCAGAGTGTGGATGCGACTGAGGTGATCTGCTACGACATTCTCCATTCCTTTTTTATCTCTTATCTCCAGATTAAATTCTTGTAGAAGGAGTATCCATCTGATCAGCCTTGGCTTAGCATCCTTATTTGCCATAAGATAACGGATAGCAGCATGGTCTGTGTAAACGATGACCTTCGAACCAATAAGGTAGGATCTGAATTTATCAAAGGCATAGATGACTGCCAGAAGTTCCTTCTCAGTGGTAGCATAATTCCTTTGAGCTTCGTCAAGGGTTTTTGATGCATAATAGATCACATAATGTTTCTTCTCTATGTACTGCACTAAGACTGCACCTATGACGTCCCCGGATTTTGATTTCTCCAAACCCTATTGGGAATGAGATTACAGAATCCGAAAACATCATCCAATCCTATCAGAGTGCGTTGCAGAAGCAATATGCGCATACATGAACATACAACCATAACATTCCTCAACATTCAACATGTAAATTACAACATGAATTACAATTGCATATTGAAAGAGAATTTTACACGAGTCTAAACATATATGATAACATGATCTACACAACAGGTACAACCTGGACAACTACTCACTTCCCATCTTTTATTCCACGCTAGCTCTGAACCTAAAACATACGTGAAACAGCAAATCAACAAACAAGGTGTTGTGCACGTGGGCAGAAAGATACATATATTTATGGCCTTCATAATTTTGAAAAAGATTTGCAGAAGGAAATAAAATCATAGAAAACACTTCTTTATTAAGCGAAATATGTCAATTTAAGTCATTTTCCTAGATGAATTGTATTATCAAGGTGGACTAGTACCAAAACATAAATATTGGGCCCATCCCCATGTACCAAGTACTCTAGGAAAACTCCCCGTACACCGTGTTCTCTAGGGAGGTGTACTAGCCAACATTAATCCATTCACTCATAAGGGGGATAATGAACGCCTTAAATAACTACAAAGCATCTATTTATCATTTATGTTTACAAGTAATAAAACATCGAATACTAAATAGTGCTACTACATCCAATATTTACAACTAGAAGAGAGCATACATACATATCATGATTGCAAGCAAGAAAACCATAGTCATATACTTAAATAAAAACCCACGTACCTGAGTTCAGAGATTCCGAATTACATTCTCGATCATCTACATATCTGTTCATCGCCTGATTAATAACAATTAATCATCAGTAATACATATTCATCATATTATAGGTATTTTAGGTCCAAAATTAGGGTTTAGGTCAAATCTAAGGTTCAAACTGACCTAAACTTGTCTATGATGTTTTTCTACTATTGTATATGTCATAAATTAGGTCTTGTTCAATTTTCATAATTTTCTGATAACTGGTCTATTTTCTAGAATTAAAATGAGGTTAAAACATGTAATTGGGTTTTAATGAGAAAATGCCTTAAATCACTCAATAATATCAAGATAGGAGTCCACATTTAGTTTCTAGATTATATCAGGGTTCCAAATTATTTTTATCATATTTAATCTCAACCATTTTCTAATTATACCATTTAAATGAAGCATTATCCTCTAAATTAAATATCATCATTACTTGTTGGTCAAAGGTCTAATCTAAGGGTCCATTAATGTAGAGGACATTATTATGAGTCTACGAATATTTTTAGGGCATTTATTGGATAAGGGAGCTATTTATAAACTATTTCCTAAGAATACCAATAATTGTGGGATTTAAAGGCGGTTTACCTAATGAGATGGGTCCACCACCTGAGGTGGCGCTCCTGGGTTGGCCCACGCTGGCTGGTCTGCCCTCCTTGGTCATGCTCTAAGCAGATCCGATTAATGTCTAATTGACCGGTTTGGTTTGTTGGACCAGTCTGCCCCCTGTTTCTCTTCATCGCAGATCTCAACTCGCGATCAACCCTGTGAGGGATCACGCGCGAGACTGTCCTCCGCAGCCGAACACCACCGCAAGAAAGCCCACCGGAGAGAAAAGGTGCAGCTTTCAGGAGCTCCTCCGACTCTAGTTTCTAGCCGTAGAGATGCAGCTCCCTAGGATCTCTGATTTTCCACAGAGGGGAAGAAGACGGGAGGCGGCATATTGGGGCTCTGGTTCTGTGCGACGCAGGCAGGACGCTGCCGCACACAGGGCTCTGGCGAGGAAAGGCGGTGTATTGGGGATACAGGTGCTGGAGAATAGCAAGGTCGTAACTTTCTCTGAAATCCTCCATGAGTTTCTGAAAGCTTGGCTCTTCCTCCACTGGTCTGAACCTCTGGGCCGATTGTGGTCTGCGTCTGGGATAGCGGCGGAGGAATCATGGCAACAACCTAATGATGGGTCCTTACTGATTGGAGAGACCTTCCTCGCACCCTGAGGATCAGCAACTCAGATCTTCTCCTGGAAATGGTGGTAGGTCTTGGGGTTTTCCTTGACAAGCTCCCATATACTCATCCAAGCAATCCTGCACAACCAATAGACCTTCCTGAACCCGACTGAGGTGTCTGAAGGTTGCAGGGATGCCCGAGGAATGATCTACTGGTGTGTCTTCCTCCTCTGGCCCTGATGGCTCGCAGGCTATGGAACCCATGAAGCCACGCCTTCTTGGTCCTACCCGCCGCGTCTTCGTGCAGATCAGGTGGTGTTTTTCACCTACTCCTATGTTCCCTTAAGATTGTCAGCATCGATCCTTGTAACTTTGTTTCACAGTCATGGAGAGAGCGAGGAAAAGATGAAGTTTGGATCTCCCTATTCCCCCACTTTCACGCCCCAAACTAGGGGTTGTTGGCTAGTTCCAGATATTGTGGATCTCTTCCCACACTCAATAATTGTCCTAGGCTGCTACGCTATTGTTCTCAGGCCACTGAAAATCACGACTCGGTCAGGCTTCAGCTCCATTTTAGTCGGAGGTTGAGGATGAGGATTTGCCATCCGATCCAGCTGGTGGAGGGCTTGGGATCACGCCAGCCTGCCATGCTTTAGGCCACGTCCAAGTAGAAGGAAAACTGGACCAGCATGACACTGATGTCACGGGCTAGATTATAAAATCATACTCTTATAACTCATCACCCATTTATTCATTTTATGAAAGTTCCATAACATTTAAACCATTAATCTCCTCAACTTCAATCGACTACATCTTTCTATAGAAATCTCCAAACATCCTGTAATTTTAGGCATAGGCTTACAATATCTTATTGTCTCTAATTATTGTATTAGTTATTAAAACTCAAAAATCTAGGTTATCACATTTACCCCACCTTATTTGGAATGTCGTCCTCGAAATTCAGCTAATCACATCCTTAAGAGGCTATTTAGGAGTTCAACTTCACATACATCATCATTGCTTAGGTTCTAAGACCATCATAGTTATATGCACTCTAAATTGTCAGCTTAGGGTCTAGAGATTCTTGGGTGTGTCCACCCCACCTTATTATGTGGAAGCATCACTTAATGTCTTAACCATAGCATGACATTATGATATCTTAGGATTACATCACCCCTAAGGATACATGTTTTGCTCATGCTTGCAAGGTTCAAGAGGAATTCATCTATATGCCATGGTATTTAGATTATTCAAATTTAAATTCATCAATATGTTTTATGATCAACACCTTACAATAATTTTAGAATTAGAGGATATTTATCTTCATCCTTAATATTAGGATTTTTCTACATAAGAAGGGATAACATAACATACTTAACCATTAGGGTTTCACCCTATGGTGTGGTATTCATACTCAACTTAGAAGCATACATTGAGAAAGATCAAGGTTACAAACTATATTTCAGATCATATATCCTATGATCCAAAAATATCTTTATATCAAGTTCATGAGTTCAAATTTTTTATGTCTTGTATGTATTATGTGAAGGGAAAGAGAGAATATACTAAGTTTATCCCATTATCTCAGCATTATATCTTTCATGTTTCATGTGAATGGGAAGAGAATATTTTAAAGTCAAACTTATCATGATTTCAATCTTGGGTACTACATGTATGATATAGGGGGGAAATATAGAATAGGTCAAGCTTATGTGAGTGACTCCTCATATATAAATTATCTATATAGCTCAAGTGAGGTTTCTATCATCGTATATTAAGAAAGAGAAGAAGAAGGGAGAACATGTATTTTGAGTATCTTTTGCACAAAGCATCATACTCTCATAACTAGAGTCATATATTACCTCACTTGCAACTAATAATGAGATTAACAAAATATGTCACTCTAGATAAGACCTAACTCAGCAAAGGATTGACTTTATCATATGGGTCATCTACCCATCCTTTTATTTTACCCAATTCTCACATATAGATTTGAATCATGTATAAGGACTCAACTCAACACTCGAGAGTAATCTAGTGTAGGACATTTTTTAACACATATCTCATATATTGGAGGCTAGGTCCTATGACCTTCTCCTTGTGGGTCTTACTCTCTCTAGAGTTCACCACATATCTCATCCTACCACTAGACATCCTCCTTGTATAAGAGCTTGAGGCTCATGCACACTCATCTCTATCTTAACTTAGCTTATCTTAAGTAAGAAAAAGGAATGTACTTTCATCATCAAGATTTTGCATAAATTCTACAAAATTAGATTCGACAAGTATACAACTTAAACCTTTATAAGGAAACACATACCATCAGAGATCAAACTTAGATAAGATTTCACATGCTTATTTCAACTATCATTCTATCATCTAATCTATGTATCACATATCTTGATAAGGCTCTAGACATCTAATCTAGACTACTCTCTCTTCTAGACTGATGTCACTTCCTTTCCCTTAGATTGCATGAACACGAACTACTCTACAATGTGAGGGACACATTTTTATATTTACATATAGGTAATAAAATATTATATAGTTTTTCTCTGAGAAGGCAAATGTCAGAGAAAACTGTCGAGGCTCGAGCCGATTGGAAAACAAAACCAAATCAGCAAAATCGAGTGTCCCACACACAGTAGATAGTCTAGTGTCATGTCACCTAGTGAAATGGTGAGAACAAGGTGTAGACTAGTGTAGCAACCCAATACATATGAGCTATATATGGAGAGGGTTTCATACACTTGTCTAAACCTAGTTCTCGAACATCTAGGTTCTAACTTAGAGGCTAAGTCAAACCTTATTCCTATAGAACAACTTACTAAGTTTCTAGGGTTTAAAGTGATAGGTGAAATTTAGTTTTATATTTCATGGTGAGCAATTGTTAGGTGTAGCTATCGTTCATGCTATGATACCAACTGTGACTTCCCCAGATTTTGATTTCTCCAAACCCTATTGGTAATGAGATTTCAGAATCCGAAAACATCATCCAATCCTATCAGAGTGCATTGCGGAAGCAATATGCGCATACATGAACATACAACCATAACATTCCTCAACATTCAACATGTAAATTACAACATGAATTACAATTGCATATTGAAAGAGAATTTTACACAAGTCTAAACATGTATGCTAACAAGATCTACACAATAGGTACAACCTGGACGACTGCTCGCTTCCCATCTTTTATTCCACGCTAGCTCTGAACCTAAAACATACGTGAAACAGTGAATCAACACACAAGGTGTTGTGCACGTGGGCAGAAAGATACATATATTTATGGCCTTCATAATTTTGAAAAAGATTTGCAGAAGGAAATAAAATCATAGAAAACACTTCTTTATTAAGTGAAATATGTCAATTTAAGTCATTTTCCTAGATGAATTGTATTATCAAGGTGGACTAGTACCAAAACATAAATATTGGTCCATCCCCGTGTACCAAGTACTCTAGGGAAACTCCCCGTACACTGTGTGCTCTAAGGAGGTGTACTAGCCAACATTAATCCATTCCCTCATAAGGGGGATAATGAACACCTTAAATAACTACAAAGCATCTATTTATCATTTATGTGTACAAGTAATAAAACATCGAGTACTAAATAGAGCTACTACATCCAATATTTGCAAATAGAAGAGAGCATAAATACATATCATGATTGAAAGCAAGAAAACCATAGTCATATACTTAAATAAAAACCCACGTACCTGAGTTCAGAGATTCCTATTTACATTCTCGATCATCTACATATTTGTTCATCGCCTGATTAATAACAATTAATCATCAATAATACATATTCATCATATTATAGGTATTTTAGGTCCAAAATTAGGGCTTAGGTCAAATCTAAGGTTCAATCTGACCTAAAATTGTCTATGATGTTTTTCTACTGTTGCATATGTCATAAATTAGGTCTTGTTCAATTTTCATAATTTTTCGATAACTGGTCTATTTTCTAGAATTAAAATGAGATTAAAATAGGTAATTGGGTTTTTATGAGAAAATGCCTTAAATCACTCAATAATATCAAGATAGGAGTCCACATTTAGTTTCTAGATTATATCAGGGTTCCAAATTATTTTTATCAGATTTAATCTCAACCATTTTCTAATTATACCATTTAAATGAAGCATTATCCTATAAATTAAATATCATCATTTCTTGTTGGTCAAAGGTCTAATCTAAGGGTCCATTAATGTAGAGGACATTATTATGAGTCCATGGATATTTTTGGGGCATTTATTGGATAAGGGAGCTATTTATAAACTATTTTCTAAGAATATCAATAATTTTGGGATTTAAAGGCGGTTTACCTAATGAGATGGGTCCACCACCTGAGGTGGCGCTCCTGGGTTGGCCCAAGCGGGCCGGTCTACCCTCCTTGGTCATGCTCTAAGCAGATCCGATCAATGTCTAATTGACCGGTTTGGTTTGTTGGACCAGTCCGCCCTCTGCTTCTCCTCTTCATCGCAGATCTCAACTCGCGATCAACCCTGTGAGGGATCACACGCGAGACTGTCCTCCGCAGCCGAACACCACCGCAAGCAAGCCCACCGGAGAGAAAAGGTGCAACTTTCAGGAGCTCCTCCGACTCTGGTTTCTAGCCATAGAAATGCAGCTCCCCAGGATCTCTGATTTGCCGCAGAGGGGAAGAAGACGGGAGGCAGCAGATTGGGGCTCTGGTTCTGTGCGACGCAGGCAGGACGCTGCCGCACACAGGGCTCTGGTGAGGAAAGGCGGTGTATTGGGGATACAGGTGGTAGAGAATAGCAAGGTCGTAACTTTCTCTGAAATCCTCCATGTGTTTCTGAAAGCCTGGCTCTTCCTCCACTGGTCTGAACCTCTGGGCCGATGGTGGTCTGCGTCTGTGATAGTGGCGGAGGAATCATGGCAACAACCTAATGATGGGTCCTTACTGATTGGAGAGACCTTCCTCGCGCCCTGAGGATCAACAACTCAGATCTTCACCTAGAAATGGTGGTAGGTCTTGGGGTTTTCCTTGACAAGCTCCCATATACTCATCCAAGCAATCCTGCACAACCAATAGACCTTCCTGAACCCGACTGAGGTGTCTGAAGGTTGCAGGGATGCCCGAGGAATGATCTACTGGTGTGTCTTTATCCTCTGGCCTTGATGGCTCGCATGCTATGGAACCCATGAAGCCACGCCTTCTTGGTCCTACCCGCCGCATCTTCGCACAGATCGGGTGGTGTTTTTCACCTACTCCTATGTTCCCTTAAGATTGTCAGCATCGATCCTTGTAACTCTGTTTCACAGTCATGGAGAGGGCGAGGAAAAGATGAAGTTTGGATCTTCCTATTCCCCCACTTTCACGCCCAAAACTAGGGGTTGTTGGCTAGTTCCAGATATTGTGGATCTCTACCCACACTCAATAATTATCCTAGGCTACTAGGCTATTGTTCTCAGGCCACTGAAGATCACGACTCGGTCATGCTTCAGCTCCGTTTTAGTCAGAGGTTGAGGATGAGGATCTGCCATCCGATCCAGCTGGTGGAAGGCTTGGGATCACGCCACCCTGCCATGCTTTAGGCCACGTCCAAGTAGAAGGAAAACTGGACCAACATGACACTGACGTCACAGGCTAGATTATAAAATCATACACTTATAACTCGTCACCCATTTATTCATTTTACGAAAGTTCCACAGCATTTAAACCATTAATGTCCTCAACTTCAATTGACTACATCTTTCTATAGAAATCTCCAAACATCCTGTAATTTTAGGCATAGGCTTACAATATCTTGTTGTCTCTTATTATTGTATTAGTTATTTAAACTCAAAAATCTAGGTTATCACAGCACCCACCGCGTAATCACTGGCATCACACATAATTTCAAAGGGGTGGTACCAATCGGGAGCTCTAATGATGGGGGTAGTTGTAAGGGCTTTCTTCAGCGTATCAAAACTTTTGACGCATTCTTCATTGAAATTGAAATCGACATCTTTTAAAAGTAGGTTGGTCATCGGCTTTGTTATCTTGAAAAAAACACGTATAAACCTTCTATAGAATCCAGCGTGACCAAGGAAAGCGTGAACTTCTTCTACATTTGTGGGAATAGCCAATTTAGATATGACTTCTATCTTGGCTTTATCAACTTCAATTCCCCTATTGCTAACTCTATGATCCAGGACAATGCCTTCCTTTACCATAAAGTGGCATCTCTCCCAATTTAGCACCCGATGTGCTTCTTAACAATGTTTGAGAACCTTGGAGAGATGCTTAAGACAGGAATCAAATGTGTCTCCATACACAGAAAAATCATCCATGAAGACCTCCATAACAGTTTCAGTAAGCCATGCAACGTTGAAAAGTTGTGGGGGCATTGCACAGGCCAAACGGCATCCTTTTAAAAGCATATGTCCCGAAAGGACAAGTGAAAGTCGTTTTTTCTTGATCATCTGGATGTATGGGAATTTGGTAGAATCCAAAGTAACCGTCCAGGTAACAGAAATAATCTTGATGGGCCAATCTTTCTAAAACTTGATCGAGGAAGGGCATAGGAAAATGATCCTTTCGAGTGGCCTTGTTTAATTTTCTATAATCAATACACATCCGCCACCCAGTGACTGTTCAGGTGGGGATGAGCTCATTATTTGTGTTTCTTATAACAGTTGTCCCTCCTTTCTTGGGTACCACATGAACTGGGCTCACCCATGGTGAGTTCGATATCAGGTATATTATTCCGGCTGTAAGAAGTCTGATGATCTCACGACGAACCACTTCTTTCATATTCGGGTTCAATTTTCATTGATGCTCGATGGTTGGCTTATGGTCTTCCATCATGGGGATCCTATGCATGCACAAGGCTTGACTGACTCCTGTGATGTCGCTCATTTTATAGCCTATGGCTTTCTTCCTCTCCCTTAATACCTCCAGAAGTCTCTCTTCTTGTTTGGTTGTTAGCTCAGAGTTTATGGTCACTGGACAAGATGTGAGATCGTCTAAGAACATATACTTCAGCCCTTCAGGTAGGGGCTTCATTTCATGAGGTTCTGGTTTTTCACTAATTTCTTCTGATGTTCTGGTAGTCTTTAATTCTTCGTAAGTAGCTTCAGCATTTTCTTTAGCAGAGTTGGGAGACTCGATGCAATCCTTAGCTTGTTGGTCAATAGGTTCGTCATTAAACAAATCTGATAGAGCGCTTTCTAAGGGATTGCATGACTCGTGGTATTCTTGAGTTAATTGTGAAATTTGCCCAACACAATCAATCAGATAGACTTCCTCTTGTATACTTGGTCTTCTCATACTTTCAAAAACTTTGAATTCCAGAGTCTCTTTACCTAACCTCAGCAGTAAGGTTCCCGCTTCAACGTCAATAAGGGCTCTTGTAGTGGTGAGGAATGGGTGGCCGAAGATAATAGGGTATCTGGTGTCTTCTTTTATGTCCATAATGAAAAAATCACATGGAACATATGCGTCCTTTCCTACCTTGACCGAGATGTCTTCGAGGATTCCTAACGGTCTTTTATCAAATTGTCCGCAAGTTGAATGGTCATAGCTGTTGGAAGCAAATCTGTGAACCCTAATTTCTTGCATAAACTGAATGGCTTAATAGAAATACTTGCGCCAAGATCTTCCAGTCCCTTTTTGCACGATGAGTCACCAATGTGACAAGAGATTCCAAAGGATCCTAGATCTTTCTATTTCTTTGGCATCTTGCTAAGTATGATATCTGATGTGGTCGTAGCCAGTTTTACAGTTTCATACTCTTCAGTGATGTACTTCATAGTGAGAAGTGACTTTAGATACTTGTTCCAGGCTGGTATCTCAGCAAGAGCATCTAAGAACAGTATATCAACATGGAGTTTCTTCATAGCCTCTTTAAATTTGATGAATCTTATATCAAGCTTGGTTTGCCTCAGACGGGATGGGAAAGGAACATGAGGCTTATATACAGGAATATCTGGCTCTGGTGTCTCAGCTTCTTCATCAACAACCTTTTCAGAACTTCCCTTATCAGTCTTATTTTCCTTTTGTTGCGATTTCGGTGTTGTCATGTTTTGGACTGTCACAGGTTCACTCTCATCAGGGATAACCACAGTTGTCTTCACTGGGGGATCCAAATAATCTTCCCCTGATCTAGTGGTGACAACCTTCAGCTGCTCAAGATGTTTCAGATTGTTCTCAGGTTGTTTGGAAAAGACTCCAACTGGTGGCTTGATACTAGCAGCGGGTTGAGCTAGTTGAGTTTCAATAGCTTTTTGTTGGGCTTGTTGGTTGGCTATCATCGTTTGCTGTGTTTGTAACAACTTTTCAATGGTTGATAGCTTGTCATCAAAAGGGATGGATCTTGCATGTCCTTGCTGTGGATTCAGGTTTTGATATTGAGAGTTGTTCTGATATTGAGAGTTGTTCTGATAATTATTGTAGTTTCTATTCTGAAAGTTTCCCATGAAGTTTCCTTGATTCCCAAGGTTTTGTTGTTGGTTGAACTGGTACCCTGATGGTACCCTTTGTTGATTGTTCGGACTGAATTGATGTGAGTTCATAGCTCCTGAAGGGTTTCCGTATTGGAAGCCTGGGTGATTCCTATTTTGATTCAGATTGTAATAATTATGCCCAGGGATGGTGTTCATGGCATTAAGATTTTCCATCTGGCAATTTTCTCCTTGTCCACAGGCATTGCTTAAAACAACATCGTAGAGAACATTGCATGACAGTGTGGAATGATCAGTGCCTTTGCATGCTTCACAAAACAAAGAAGTCGACTTGACCTGTTCTGGTTGCTTAGTAGGAGAATGTCCTCTTCTAATCGCAACAAGGGATGGTTCTATGTGATCTTTCTTTGCAACTAAGACCTTCAAAGTTTCAGCTATAGATTTGTATTCTGGGATAGCTTTAGCCGTGGCTACCTTTAAGACTCCTTTACCAACAGATCTGCCCCAATTGGCTTGATTTTCTTCTCCCAAGGTGACGACTCTCCATGCGCTATCGTAACTTTGTCGCATGAAGTTCCCTCCAGATGAGGAGTGAAGGAACATCTTTACGTCATCCTCCACACCCCTGTAGAATATCTCTATAAGTTGGTTCTTAGGAATTCCATGGTGTGGGCATTTGCGTAGGAGCTCCTTGTACCTATCCCAAGCTTCGGCAAGGGTTTATCCAGAGACTTGAGTGAAGTTTGTGATTCGACCCCTGATTTCATATGTAAGTGATGGGGGGTAGAACTTTTCCAGAAAAGCGTTTTGGAGTTGCTCCCAGGTGGTAATAGGTACTTCACTCTGTAGTGAATTGTACCAACTGATGGCCCTATCGGCAAGAGAGTACTTGAAAAGACGGAGTCAAATGGCATCATCAGTGACTCCATTTTGCTTCGTCATAGCACAAAGGTCGATGAATCTGAGAAGATAACCTTGGCTATCTTCATCTTGTTTACCGTAGAAGGGGTTGTTCTGAAGCAAAGTTATCCAATGTTCTCTAATCTCAAAGTTGGCAGCTTCGGTGGGAGGAGGCTTCACCGGATGATAGACATTCATAGCTTTTGGGTAGAGAACTCTCTAAGATCTTTCTGAAGATCCGCTCCTTGCGCTGCTGCTTGTGTTGCTAAGATCTCTTGTTGAACCGCAGCTCTAGCTTCTTGCATGAACCTCTTTCTCTGCGCATTGATGGCTTGAGCCACTCTGCGGGCTACTTCTTCTTCTTGCGCCATCCTTACTTGATTTTCCCTGATCTGAAGATGGAAGGTTCTATCTATTTCGAGATCGAAGCTCGCAGTCAGTCCGGGACTATCTGAACGGCGCATGCACTAAACGTTGAAGATCACCTGAAATTTGAAAAGATTGAAAGTCAGATCTACAAAGTAGAATAAAATTCAAGAAGATAAGCGATAGTTTCAAAAAAAAAAGAAAAATCCTAGATTAGTCTTAGAAGAACTAGATTTGACTAACTGATTTCGTTGTCCCCGACAACGGTGCCAAAATTTGATGTGGTTTTTGAATGCACTAACAAATTCACTCGGAGCTGAAATCCCCGAGCTTTTACCAAAACCATGTGCAACAATACCACCCGCAAGCGGACGGGTCTTATCGCAGTATAGTTGAGGATCATACCCGAAGGACAACATTTTTAAGAATCCTTGTCAGTTAGATCTAGCTCAAGTAAAACTAATATTTAGAACAATAGTTTGATTTGGGTTGTTTAAACTAAATGTAGGAAAGTAAAAGCTGAATTAAAAGATGGGTTTGGATCAATGGTATGGAATCGCTAGGGTGGTACCGGGTTTGACCACCGCTACACACACAAACATACTCTTTTGCAAACAATCCAGGCAAGATATAACACTTCAAGTAGAGCTGCTGCAGAACCCCCCATACGGGCGTTAGGTTCGCATAAGCATCACCATAGGCATCAGATGTCTCGTCACCATCCGGATCACATGTCTTATGACTCTGAAGATACAACATCCAACTAAGGCTGTGAACCCCCCATACGGGCGTCAGGTGCATAGAAGCGTCACCGAAGGCTAGATGGCTCGTCCCCTCACGGATCATACACTTACGACCTCAAGGAATCCCATCGAAAGTTCTCATCAAGGAGTCAACCGCGTCAACCGTTAATCATATAAGAGAATATAGTACGAGTAAACATCGACAAATAACAAGAAGATAGAAAATCCAACTAAGGCTGTGAACCCCCCATACGGGTGTTAGGCGCACAGAAGCGTCACCGAAGGCTAGATGGCTCGTCCCCTCCCGGATCATACACTTACGACCTCAAGGTATCCCATCAGAAGTTCTCATCAAGGAGTCTAACTTGCTAAACGACGTTCATACCCATGCATTGAAGTTCTCGCAACATAGGGAGCACAAAGATGGAAACAAGCACATAACCAACCTACAAGCTTAATAATGAATGTCAAAATGAAGAGTTATATACATTGCCATGGAATGTTTAACAAAAGAACATGGTTTGCATGGGCAACGGGGCTAGTCCCCGCACCCCAGTGAAAGAGGACTACTCGCTCATGATGCGAGATACAAGAAGGAGAAGGGAGAAAGAAAGATCCACCATGAGCTCGGTGCAGAGGGTGGACACAGCTCGGTGAAGAAGATGCACTCCTTGCTCCGTCTTCTTTCTCTTCTTGACCTCCTTGGACACAACACCAGTAGTAGATGGAGAGGAACTTGATCAGGGTGGTGCTCTGGCAGCCTCTCGGCGTCCGGATCTGATACCTCAAAATGAGGGCCCTGGGGGTCTATTTATAGGCTCTGATTTGATCCCAAACAGTTTGGGTAAGTTGCTGGAAATATCTTCTCCAAACGGTTTGGAGACCATTTGGGCACCAAACGGTTTGGAGATCATTTGGGCATCAGAAGGTTTGCTTCGACCAGTCTTGGCCTTGGTGTGGACACGCAGCTTCAATTCTTCAATCGATCCTTCCGCTTGCGTCGAACGGTCTTGGGACTGCATGGGACCAAATGGTCTTGAGACCGCATGGGACCAAACGGTCTTGAGACTACATGGGACCAAACGGTCTTGGGACTGCATGGGACCAAACGGTCTTGGGACCGCATGAGACCAAACGGTCTTGAGACCGCATGGGACCAAACGGTCTTGGGACCGCATGGGACCAAACGGTCTTGAGACCGAGTGGGACCAAACGGTCTTGGGATCGCATGGGACCAAGTGGTCTTGGGACCGCATGGGACCAAACGGTCTTGAGACCCAATGAGACCAAACAGTCTTCGGACTGCAAGGCTTTCTTTGGCAACCAGTTTCGTCTTGTTCTTTATGTATTCCAGCAAAGGGTCTTGGGACCGCAAGACCCAAATGGTCTTGAGACCGCAAGGACCCAAACGGTCTTGAGATCGCTTGTGTGGAATCACTTGAATTTCCAGCATTAAATGAAAGATATTTAGTTAAAACCTTGATTATTGAATCAGCTAAGTGGTTTTGTGCATTATGATTCATATTAGGGTAAAAACATGTGGAATAGAGATGAAAATGTTCCAAAAAGGCGATTGAATTTCATGATGACTATGCACTCATCAGTAGTACCAAGGTATATCATGTCCTCTTGTATCATTATGATTCCTCAAGCTCGATACCTCAGAAACCCTAAACCACTATCTAAAAGGGTTTTATTACCTTCCTATCCAAAGAAGTGTATCAGAGGTTCTATCACCATCCTTTCACTACATCAAGAACTAAACTGGCTAACCAAACAACCATTAACTTGTTCAACATATCTTATTACATCTGAGTGTTAGCCAAAACACCTCTTTTCTCCAAACATAGGGTTAGTCGAATAACCTCAACTTCTTCCAGCTAAACTAGGTAGCTATATCTCAACTAGAGCATTCATTACCACTCCTTATCCTTAGGTGTTAGTTAATGTCGAAGACATACTCCTCCATGGATTATACTTATCATCTCTGTAACGCCCGGGCCCACTGCCCAAGGCTCTAGTAGAGTTTCAGGAATGATGACTGGCCCCACAGACCACCACTAGCCTTAACTGCGCACTTTTTCCACACTGACGTGCAAGCCAGGATCAACTTCCCGACTGGTCACCCATCCTAGTACTACTCCAAGCTGAGCACGCTTAACTATGGAGTTCTTTAGAGATGGGCTCCCTGAAAAGGAGGTGCACCTTGGTGATATGGGTAGTCCAATCATTCCTTTTAAGATCATGTTATCCGAGGCCTCAAATCCTGGGATGTTACAATCTCCCCCACTTAGACTCTTGACGTCCTCGTCAAGGCTCAACTATATGGACTCATAATCTGACCCCATTTCAGTGCAGACCCACAATGGCCCATGGACACCCAGCTCCCGTCCACGGCTACCAACGCAAGGGCGACTCCATCTCATCTCTACGGATAGCCCTTTCCAACTTGCCTGGACCGCACGGCTCAAGACTGGCATGTCACATGCCCATGTGGGCCCCACCTACTGGAGGGGTTATGGCTCTGATACCATTTGTAACGCCCGGGCCCACTGCCCAAGGCTCTAGTAGAGTTTCAGGAATGATGACTGGCCCCACAGACCACCACTAGCCTTAACTGCGCACTTTGTCCACACTGACGTGCAAGCCAGGATCAACTTCCCGACTGGTCACCCATCCTAGTACTACTCCAAGCTGAGCACGCTTAACTATGGAGTTCTTTAGAGATGGGCTCCCTGAAAAGGAGGTGCACCTTGGTGATATGGGTAGTCCAATCATTCCTTTTAAGATCATGTTATCCGAGGCCTCAAATCCTGGGATGTTACAATCTCATCTCAAACTCTAAGGTTGTCTTCATCAAAGAACTCTGAGCTCATCCTCATGGTGATCAAACTCAACCTTATGATTCCTTGTAACACTTTGCAAAAATCCACTTAGTTCAAGATAAAACATCTTCACAAGATGATCTCCTTAATACTCTTAGAGTTTGCAAACCATCCATGTATCATTCACTTCACCAGGGTATGTTATCATCTCTATCCTCATACCATGTAGCCACGTTCCAACTTACATCATCTTTATCCTTGTGTAAGGCATGCACACTGTCCTACCTCTCACTCTCATAACAAGAGGAAATAAGTATTTGGCTGCAGTCCAAATACAAAGTTCTTCCTGTTCCAAGAGTAGAGATGGCACAACCCACCTTGTCAGTACACTTTCAAATCTAAGTTGAAACATGCCACCTATGTCTCTATATCACAAACATCATGATATCCACACTACTTCCAGGAAAACTGGTCTTGGACATACATGGTCCAAGCATAATCCTAGGTCTTCTCCTCTAGGTGTATAGGGAACCGACACTTTTGGGGTCATCCCTTTTTCCTTTATGCATCAGAGAGTGCCCTACTCATCTGCCCTTTGGGTCCCATGAGTTCATGAAGGTGATCAATCTCCTAACCCATGGCCCTCAGACAATGATAGTTGTTACCTCCCGACCCCATGGTCATGTGAAACTAGGAAATTAGGCGACTCCTTCTTCCATCGGTCTTATCCCAACCTGACCCTTGGATAGACTTAGGATTCTAACATAGTACATGTCCAACATAGAACCTTACCCAAGCCTTCATCATCTCTCTCTGCATTCTCGACTGATTTTCATCCTTTCATAGGGATCAGGGCGACCTGCCTATCTTGGTTAGGCCCCATACCGGTTACCTCCATGGCAACACATCCGTATGCACATAAAGATGGCTATCTATGGTTCTATAGGTTCATTATCATGCCATGTACTCTTCACCTAGCTTCTCAGGATCCTATGAATCCTCCTTAGGTTTCCTCAACACCAACCAAACTGGTAAACTCCCTACCAAAGGGTCGCTCTCCCAAGATGGGAGGAAACCACACCTTGATAACAAAGGTCACAAGTATCCTTAGGGTTTACATCCATATGAGCTTGACCAACTTAGTAGCTACTAGGGAACAAGCAGACCACCTATTAACTATGCTAGGTCATACTTGTTTTCTTTCCTCAACATTGGATCAACTTAGTTGTGAGGGTTTCATCAAACATACCCTTAACTTAAGGGATTTCCTTTACCTCTACACATGGGGAGTACCATGCTTGAAACTATAGAGACTCAAATCTCATCATGAGCATCAGATACACGATATCCAACTACATGCTCATCCTCTTAACCACGAATCAAGCATGTCCAAGGTATGTCATGTACTTCCATGATCTTTCTACTCGAGCAACGCTTCGGAGTTGAGTCCTCTTCGTGGACAACCAACTAGGTATAAAGCCTCACATTTGGTTACTTAAACCTCCTCAGGGTCTATAGCACTATTTATTTCATCCAACAGGTTACCACTTATACCCTAGGTATTAGAAGCAACATCCTCCCTCTAAGGTTTGGTTCCTCTAGAGGCAACCAAGATATCATCAACCTTCATAGGGAAACCACTGTCATCCACTTAGGTCGCATCATCCTCTACTATCCACTATTCCTAAGCTTCCAACTTTCCTGTTGGGTTCTTGCTTTCTCTCTCTAGAGCCAACCCTACTACTAAAGGTCCCCTCTCCGAGAAGGCTCATGCTCACAAGCATACCCCTATGTGGGTGAAGCCTATGCTCAACTCATGTTTGGCTCAAGATTATCCATATGCTTATCTCATAAGCCATCCATCATGTCCTTCTGGCCTTAGTTTTAACCTACTGTTCACATTACTGATGTACCCAGGGTGCAATCTATATCCTACTTGCAACAACCCATAAGGTTTATATAGGTTCATCTCAAACCTTATCTAGGAAGGAGATATACTTTGCTCAAACATGAACGATCCTTCTCAGGGTTGGGGTGCCAAAGGTGCTAGGCCATCTATCCTCTCATGGCTCATATGACAAACCATAGACATGTCCATCCAAACACCGAGTCTATCATGAAATCTAATCTCATCATGTCTCTCTCTCTAACCTTCATTTTGGGTTAACGTCATCCTCAAGGATGTGCATGGTCTATACCTTCAAGGGAGGTCTCTACCTCCAAGACTAACTCTCTTTACTCATCCTCCTGACAAGGAGGTCTATCCTCAGGTCTCTCCTGAGGGCTATGGCAACTCGTGTCATACGACCTAAGCATGTATCTATTCCTTTTACACTTACTCTATTAAGCTTATGTCCATGACATCTTATTTACATGCTTTTTATTAATTTGGTGGGGGATTCCTTAATCCTTATCAAACTTACCCATACCTCAAGAGGGTGAGGAGAAGAGAGGAAAACCTAATCCTTAAGGTCCTTAATAGAATTTGAGTTGAGAGGGGATGAACAAGATGAGAGATTCCTAAAGGTATCTTATTTTGATTCATACCCTAGGACTTTGGCCAGGCAGTCACACAATCCGGGAGTCCTCGTATTCCGACTAGCGGTGCGGAGGAAAATCTTGCCAGCCCCCAGAAGTGATCCTTTTCTAGACACCTCAGTCTTTTGGACACTCCTCTAATAACTCCCTCGGTTCTATAGAATTTGTAAAATTTAATAATTATTGATGACTAGATGGAGAACCTACACTCTGATACCAATTGTAACGACCCCGCCTCCCGGTAACCCCCAATTAAGGGAGACCCGAAGGTCGGATTGTTAATCAATTTACAGGATCAAAGGTTCATCATATAATCAACACTAATTATAAAATTCTACTAACTAAACTAGAATTGGGTACACAAATTAAAACTTTTACTTACCTTTATAAAACTGGGAAATCTAACTATCCACAGCTTGAAGTACTCTATCTAATCCTCTGTGCACTTTATTTCTTATTTTCTCGATGTGCCACTTTTCTATTTGTGATTTTCAGGATGTTACCTAAAACGTCGACTAACAAAACATCGATCAGCAATTGCTGGTATGTGGGGGAAACCAAAATTTCACAATTAAGTCTAACAATTTAAGTATTGCAATCAAGGTAATTAACAACTCAATTTACATTTTCCATGTGACAATCCCCACTACTTTTGCCCAAACCCTGGATTTGACTTAAGTCCACCTTCTCAATCCTGAGCTTGGTGCCTGGGAGTCACCTCTCATGGTGCTCCTTAGTCTTGCCTCATCAATCACCTTCTCATTCCCGAGCTTGGTTTTTAGGGTCACCTCTCATGGTGCCCATTGGTCTACCCTCCTCGGCCTGACCTTTATGGCATCTTCCATCAGGGTGGCATGTAGGTGCATGATTTACACATTTATATTAAATGGTGATAGTCAAAGTCACTTTGTAATTGCAATATGAACATCCAAACAGTTTAGTTGCATTCAATGCGATTAAACATTTGGAAATATCTTGGGAAACTAAAGAGGTTATTCATAATTAACCACATACCTGTTAATGAAGACTTGAATGCAGAATTAACTTAATCAACCAGGAAATCCAGCAAGCACACACACAATCTCCTGAAAAAGGCATTTAATTCTTCTAATATTAAGCATGCCATTATGATTCAATAATTCTAAGGGTTTCCTAGGTTATTTTCCCTTTTTAGGGTTTTGACTATTATTAGGGTTTTATTCCTTTTTATTGCCTTTACCTTACTTTTATCAAATTATACATCAAACCCTAATTTTCTTGTTGAATCATCCATTAAGATTCCTAAGATCAGACTTCATCCATTAAACCCTAATTTCAAATTACTTTATCATTTCTTTTTCTAAATTAGGGTTTCCAAACATTTTAATCCACATATGGAGTTACAAACCCTAAACTTGTAATTCTATCATCAAAACAGGTTAATAATTATTGAAAACATAAAATCAGTTAACCATACTCAAATTAACTTAATTTCCAGACTAATTACACTTTTTATCAACAATTAGGGTTTTTATCCACAAATTAACCCTTTTTCTATTATATAATTATACTTTTAAAAAATGAGTCATATTCAGGGTCTCAAACTATTTTTATTACATCCCTCATATTTTCTGGTCATTTTTCATGTATTAAGTTTTTCCATCCGAGCTTCCTAGCTCCAGATATAATTTTTTTAACATAAATGGTTTTTATCAAATTATCAACTAATTAGGAAAAACGTGGATCACACGATCAATGGTCTGGTGGTCCACTTAGGATCCAGCGGCAACGATCACGCACGCCCCTACACAACGCTCAAACTAGGAAAAAGACAGGATTGCCCTTACCTGACTTCACAACCCGGAGGGGTAGATTGCTGATTTATCGGGTAATCTCCTTCTTCAACCTCGCGTCGAGGTACAATGATGGCGCGGTCAACTCAAGTGTTGACTTCGAGCCCTAGTCCTCCTGCGAGCAATCTGATTGCACAGGGAGCTTCCTCTCCCTTGGCCGAAGTTGACCAAGGGTTCAACTCCTCGCCGATCACGCATCGTCGTTGCCTCCAACTCGCCGGACTCTGGTGATGTCTACCGCCGATTCGAGGGTGCAGGTTAGGGTTCCTGGCTCAATTGGAGGCACATAATTGGTCCTTGTATTCCGTCACAGAGCTCTGGCTAGCGTTTTGGGATGCTGGTTCCCTCCATTTCCGTCCCCTATTAATAGGGTCGAGGCAGAGACCTGCCCAGTTGCGCACTTCTTTGTTTGGCGATGAAACTCGGAGAAACCAGGGTGGAATCTTCACGATTCCTTCTCCTGAGTTCAATGGGACCAATATCCAACTGGCATGATCAATGGATCGCGAGAAATAAGGATCGCAAAATCAACATGTAACCATTAGAGTTCTAGTCCCAACGGGACTTAGACGATGAGCGGTTATCATTGGATCAAGATCCAACGGGCTGGATTGCTCGCGTTCAAAGGAAAGCAAATCCCCCTTTTTTTTAATTTAGGGAAATTCCCAAATTAACTATATTTTGTAAAGTTAATATCTCTCACACCATAACTCTGATTGGTCACAATTTTAAAGGAAAGTTCCTTTTAATATTCCCTATCGTTGTACGAAAATTGGGAAGCAAAAAGCAACGTATGAAAATGATTTCTTCTCTCCCAAGTTTTCTTATTAATTACTCCCAATTAATTCTTATCCTTATTTATTTTGCCTTTATCTCATTATTTTGGGTCCCTTGAACCTCAAGGAAACCCAAAGGCACGGATTCCCTTATTGGGGAAAATCTATTTGCCTTTATCTTCACTTGAAAGTCAATTTCTCATATTTCCCTTCCATTAATCAATTTCTATTCCTTTTTAATTTTCTTTTAAAGGGATTTCTCTTTATCTCTCTTCTATTTTCCTTATGGGAGTTCCTTTTAACATTAGGAATCCTTGGAATATGATCCACCAAGGATAACTTAATTAAACTTCTTTTTACTTATTTCCCACATTTCATCAATATTTTCAATTTCTTTCTTAATAAAGAAATACTTAATTGATTTTTTTCTTTTCTTATTGCACTCTTTATGCAACTTTGGACTCCTTGGAACCCAAGAGGCCCGAAATCCTCTTTGGATTTTCCTGCTAGAGGTTTCCACACTTTTCCTTTTCTCTATTTTCTTATTTACTCGATAATAGTGGAATTTCTTTTGTCTTTTCCCTTATAGCGCCCAATAGCCAATAAAGCCCACAAATCAAACAACATGGCTATTTTAAACGAAATCCATTTATTCACAACAAATTATAACATTATTTGTTACAATATCTCTAATATGAGAAAATACCTTTCTCACCAAAGAATCCCAAAAGTTGGGGTTGTAACAGTACTAGAAGCCTCATTCTATCTCTAGGGTTTGGTTCCTCTAAAGGCAACCAAGATACCACCAGCCTCCAGGGACCAAGCATGAGACAACCACTATCATCCACTTAGGTCACATCATCCTCAACTACCCACTTTTCCTCATATCTAGGAGTCTAGTCTTCCAACCTTCTTGCATGGGTCCTGCTCTCTCTCTCTCTAGAGCTAACCCTACAAACAACCTTACTACCTGAGGTCCTCTCTCCATGACTGTGGGTCAAGATTACAAGCATACCCCTACATGGTGAATCCTATGTTCATGCTAATTTTTTCTAAAGGTTATCCATAGCTCTTTATGCTTATCTCATAAGCTATCCTGGCCAGGGTGTCAACCTACTGCTCACACTACTGATGTATTATGGGTGCCTGCTATGCCATGCTCATATAAGCTCATGGGGTTTCCATAGGTTCCTCATCAATGGAAACTCAACTCTCATCATGAGAATTAGGTACACCACTTCCCCTCTTAGGCCTAGGAACCCTAGGTTCACTTTTGGCTGTCCAACTGCATGCTCAATCACTTAACCATGAATCCATCATGTATAAACATGACACACACTTCCTGTCATCCTTCTACTCAAGCAACACTTTAGAGTTTAGTCCTCCTCAAGGACATCCAACAAGGTACAAGGCCTCACAACCTGTTAGTAAACCTCTCTAGGTCTAAGAAACTCTTCGTCCTATCTCAGAAGGTAAACACCTTTACCATAGGCACATATTTACCAGAAGCCTCATCCTCTCTCTAGGGTTTGCTTCCTCTAAAGGCAACCAAGATACCACCAGCCTCCAAGGACAAAGCATGAGGTAACCACTATCGTCCAGTTAGGTCACATCATCCTCAACTCCCCACTTTTCCTCATATCTTAGAGTCTAGGCTTCCAACCTTCTTGCATGGGTCCTGCTCTCTCTCTAGAGCTAACCCTACAAACAACCTTACTACCCGAGGTCCTCTCTCCATGAAGGTGGGTCAAGCTTACAAGAATACCCCTACATGGTAAAGCCTATGTTCAAGTTTATGTTTGCTCAAGGTTATCTAGAACTCTTTATGCTTATCTCATAAGCTATTCGGGCTAGGGTGTCAACTTACTTCTGACACTACTGATGTATTCAGGGTGCCTACTATGCCATGCTCATATAAGCTCATGGGGTTTCCATAGGTTCCTCATCAATGAAGGAGCTATCCTTCACTCTAACATGCACGACTCTTCCCAGGGTTGGGTTGCCAAAGGTACTAAGTCATCCAACCTCTCATGGCGCATATGGCATCCAAATGCATGTCTATCCAATGTCATCTCACCACTTAGGGTTAGGGTTAGCATCGTCCTCAGAGGATGTGCCATGTCTCTACTTTTAATGGAGGTCTCTACCTCCAAGAATAACTCTCTTTACTTATCCTCCTGACAAGAAGGTCTAGCCTCTGGTCTCTCCTGAGGGCATGACAACTTATGTCATACGACCTAAGAATTTTTCTTTTACACTTAATATATTAAGCTTATGTCCATGACATCTTATTTACATGCTTTTTATTAATTTTGTGGATGATTCCTTAAACCTTATCAACATTACCTATACCTCAAGAGGGTGAGAAAAAGAGAGAAAACCCTAATCCTTATAATCCTTAACAACATTTGAGTTGAGAAGGGATGAACAAGATGAGAGAGTCCTAAAGGTATCTTATTTTTAGTCCAATCCTGAGACAATGGCCAGACAATAACACTAATCTGGGAGTCCTCATATTCTGACTAGTAGTGCGGAGTAAAATCTTGCCAGCCCCCGGACGTGATCCTTTTCTAGACACCTCTGTCTTTCGGAAATTCCTCTAATAACTCCCTTGGGTTCTACCGAGTTTGTAAAATTTAATAATTATTAAAGATTAAATGAGGAACCTCTTCTCTGATACCAAATGTAACGACCCTACCTCCCAGTAACCCCCATTTAAGGGAGACCAAGAGGTCAGAGCCGTTATCCCAATTTCCAGATCAAAGGTTTGACAAATAATCAATAACAATTATCAAGTTCTACCAACTAAACTGAAAGGCTGTAAAAAAAACTTTGCATACCTTTAAAAAAATTTGGATATCTACTTCTATCCACATCTGGAGTCTATTCTAACTAATCCTCCTTTGTACTTTAATTCATATTTAAATCCACATATGCCACTTGTTTGCTCTTTTCACTTGTACCTAAAATATTGACAAACAAAATGCCATTCAGCATAAAGCTGGTATGTGGGGGAAACAATAATCGTGCAATTAACAATAACAACATATTGCATTCAATTATGATTTGACAAACAACTTTACATTATCCGCATCACTACTCAATACATACATACCCTAGTCTCTGCGCTATCCCTACAATGGACATGGATGGTACCTTCCTTATGGTAGATCCCCATCAAACCCCTCATGATCCCACCTAACAGGTGAATCAATTTATAAAGTTGAGTCACATGGCACTACCCATAGGTAGCCCACTCCTTAATTCACAGTGTGCTAAAGAGTCACATGGCACTACACGTAGGTAGCCCAATTTCTAACTCTTGATAACCTGATGTCCTACTTAACAAGTAGACCCTTTTCCAGGTTACCCTTTTCATCATTAACAAAGCCATAGAGGAGGAACAAGATCTGAGCCAGTCATGCATACATACTTATGGTGATAGTCATAGTCACTTTATAGTTGCATGAAATAAAAGTCATCCAAGGAGTTATTTTTAGGAAACCGATAAAACTTCCAAGAATCTCCCTGAAACTAAAAAGATTAACCATAAGCATAACCACATACCTATTTTGCAGATCTTTGAGATAGAATAAACCAAGAAAGATAATCCAACCAAGAAAGCAAGTACAAGAATCCTGAAATACCATATAATCCCTTTTTATTAAGATCAATCCAAACCATCTTGCTTATTATCGTTTCTATTCTTTTATTTAGGATACCTCTTTTTAGGGTTTCATATGCAATTAGGGTTTTGCCTCACTTTCAATACTCTAAACCCAAATTATACAAAAGTACTCATAAACCCTAAGTTTCTCTCGTAACAGGCTTAGGATCAACATATTTCCATATATTTTGAATTAAACATAATCATCTCTTCTTTTACCCTAAATTAGGGTTTCTAAATCCATTATCTTACATTCTTGGCTTAAAACATGTAATATCTCATCAAGATGAGGTCAAAATCTTTCTTTGTCATCCAACATGTTATTATAACTCAAACTAACCCATTAAGCATCATAGATCCAATTATTAATCTCAATTAAGGTTTCTAACCTAATTTCAATGTACTTTTCATTAACTTAACATACTTTGCAATTAGAAATAGAATCCAACATTAATATTGTTTTTATTGGATTCCTCTCATTCTCCTGATAAATTTTCACATATAATATATGGCCATCCGAGTTACCAATTTTGAGTTAAGAATTTTGTAAGAGAATTATATTCTAACCAATCCCTAGGTGATACGTCAGCATCTTACCCAATTATATTTAGGCGGCCGACTGGTTTATCGCTCAAAGGGCATTTTTCCCTTTTTCATTGTTCTCGATCTACAAGTTCTTGAGGGGATGTTTCGTTGTTTGGTGAGCGCTCATCTTCAACCGTCGATCCTTCCCCCACCTCGACACAGTGCCATGGCTGGTCAACTTTAGTAGTTGACTTTCGCCCACTGACTTCCTCTTCCATCTGCACAAGATCGCTCACCTTCAACCTCCCCTACTGAATTGAACTAGGCTCTCAATTGGTGGAGTGGGGATCAGTGTTGGCTAGGCAGAGACACTCTACCTTCCACACCTTCCTCGCCGACAGAGATGAAGGGGCGGGGTAGCTAGCACAATTCCTAGTGCAACTTGACCCGAGCCACTCGACCGAAGCCACTAGCACAAAGAACAACTTCGGAGGGGGTCAAAGACTCTGTATTTATAGGTCCTCTCTTGACTGCAAAAAGCCATAGGTTCCTTGTTTCTGAAAAACACAAGTAGGCTACAAAATCTCACAAATCTTGGGGTAGACAAACTCGTATTGGTCTCCTAAGACTGTTGGACACGTTTCCCAAAACATTAATGCCTTGTATAACAAGAGTTTCACTTGGGAAAGTTATCAACTACTGGTCTGCATTTTTCTTTTCCAGTTCAAGGTGGAAGACGATCTCCGAATCATCGGATCTTGATCCCATGGTCATAAGCTCTCCCGGAAATTAAAAAGTGTCCAAGTCATAATAAACTTTGTGACATTTAGAGATTATCCATTCATTTTAGGGATTTTCTAAAATCCATATCTCTTAAGATGTACATCTAACTAATCCCAAATTTTTAGGAAAACTTACTAATGACTTTATCTACCTCTCTGCCAAATTTGGGTTCATTATGTAAAAGAAAACGTGCCTTTTTGTTAGGTGCAAGATATTACTCAATTATGAATATTTCTCACCTATTTTCTCTTTCCTATGCTATTAAATTTTTATCTGGATTCGTTAGACCTCAAGAAACCTTAGTGGCTCGAAATCCCATCTTGGGAATATTTCTTTACCCTCTTTCCTTATCTTTAATCCTTTTTCTTATATATTCCTTTATTCAAATAAATTACTTTTCGTTTTCTTTTATTTTTACTACTCTTTCTGTTAGAAATCATATGTAAACGACACTCAAACAATCATGGCCATTAATGCCATTTTCTAGATATTTCCAAGTATTTCTCATAAATACATTTGCTTAATATCCATTATCATGTATCTTTTTCCATTTCTTGGACTTTTCTTCTTTTCTTCTCTTTTATATCCATTATTGGATTAATTATATAATAGGAACGACGAAATTCCTATCAAAAGGGAGATTTGCAAAGAAATTCCTTCTTTGAAGCAAAGCATGCAACCTTTTCAATTAAGTCCAAATTCATAAAATCAATACATTTCAATTATGAAAACACATGCAAAATTGGGGTTGTAACATCCTTCCCCTCTTGTAATAATTTTGTCCTCAAAATTCCACCAAGCAAACAAACAATTTAGGACAAGACTTTTCCATGTCCATCATGGACCCCTATGTGGCTTTACCCTATCCATGGCGCTTCCAAAGAACCTTTATCATCACATATTCTTTTCTCTGAGTCCTTTTACCTTGGCCTCTATGATACCTCATAGGTCACTCAGGTCATTTCAGCCTCCCTTGGGGCTCACTAGGTTCATTGCTCAGCACATGGCCTGGGTACCTCATATAGTGCTCTAAATTTGACACCTAGAAATCATCACATGTTACTTTATCACGAGGGGTAAGGTCAAACTTAACCTTCTCCACCAATCCATTTTAAATTGGCCTAGGTATTGGGGACTTATCTGTCTCAGGTATAGCTCAGAGGGGTCAATTTTTCATATCACATATTCTCCCACAGTGAACTGTATGTCAGTATACTTTGTAGAAGCCTATGAGTCATGTCATCCCTGAGCTCCTTTGAGACATTGCATTATCAAAGCGACTTCATCTGCACACACTGTGGTCTTTTTCTGACCTTTGTGAGGTCCCTCCACCAACATCATCTTAATGAAGTGGTGACCGACATAACCTCCGTTACAGATATTTGTTACAACCTGATACTAGCTATGGTAGTTATCATCACATCTTACCAAAGACAAGAACTGTCTCTAGATATCACCCTGAACGAGCACACATGCTCTCATAAGACCCTCTAGTCTGGATCGCACTAACCATTAGTTAGGGTGATAAACTGTACTAACATCGAGTTCTTCATGTATCTACTTCCACCTTATGGAAGTGAATCTTTAGATTATACTCAAGAACTTTTGAACTCACATCATGGTGTAGTTGAATCATCTCTCTCATATGTAATTCAACCAGATATGTCCCTTGACAATACTCTTTCTTTCGCATGTCATATAGGTAATGCAGTCTACCATAAACCATGTTGCATCCTGACCTTCCTTGGTCTAGGGGAGACTTACCATAACACCCATAGTGATGAACTCCCATTCCCTCTCGGGGACTCTTTATCCTTTATATCAAAATACTAGGTTACTGGTGTTCGTCCTTCACCTTCTATCATGCATGCCAACATAACACATGCAACTTCATCTTGAGCATCCAAAGTACTACTGTCACTTACTATCTTTGTATTACCACAATGTATGGTGATCTTAAAATCATGATCTTCTGTATGTCATGATTCCTCAAGATTGATTCCTAGGAAACCCTAAAATACTCTAGTCGAGGTTTCCTCACTTGATTTCCCATAGAGGTGCATATGAGGTTCTACCACAAATCTTTTATCGCATCAAGGCCTAGGCTGGCTAACCAAACAACCACTATCTTAATCAACAAATTTCGTTACATCTGAGTGCTAGCCAAACATATCTTTTTCTCAAACTTAGGGTTAGACTAACAACCTCTTCTAACCTCTAGCCAAACTAGGCATCTGTGTCTCAACCACTTCACATCCCTATGTGTAAGGTAAAGTTGAAGACATACACCTCCATGTATTCACTTATCATCTCATCTCAAACTCTAACTCTATCTTTATCAAGAAAACTCTCAACTCATCCTCTTGGTTTTCAAACTCAACCTTGTATAACTTTCAAATTCCACATAGCTCATGCTAAAAAAACATCCTTATAAGATGACTACCTTATTTCTCTTGATGTTGTAAACTATCCACATATAGTTCACCCCACAAGGGCATACCTCATAGCAACGTTCCATCTCACTTCATCTTTTATCCTCGGTGTATGTCATACATACTGTCCTATCTCTCACTCCCATAACAAGAGGAAATAAGCATTTGGCGGCCATCCAAACACAAAGTTCTTCCTATTCTAAGAGTAGAGATGGTACATCCCACATTCCTAGTACACCTTAAAATCTAAGTTTAATCATGCAACTTATGCCTCTACATCACAATCATCTTGATATCAAAGTTACTTCCATGTAGAACTGGTCTCGAACCTACTTGGGTCCACACACATTCCTTGGTCGTCTCCTCTACGTCTATAGGGTGCCGACACTTTAGGGGTCATACCTCTTCCCTTATGCATCCAGAGAGTGCCCTACTCATATGCCCTTTGGGTCCCATGTGTTTATGAAGGTGATCAATCTCCTAACCCATGGCCCTCATACAATGATAGTTGTTACCTCCCGACCCTATGGTCATGTGCAACTACGGAATTAGGCAACTCCCACTTCCATTGGTCTTATTTCTACCTGACCCTAGGATAGACTTATGATTCTATTATAGTACATGTCCAACGTAGAACCTTACCCAAGCCTTCATCATCTCTCTCTGTATTCATGAGCTGACTTTCCTCCTTTCATAGGGGTCATGGCAACCTACCTACCTTGGTCAGGCCCCATACTAATTACATCCATGGTAACACATCCACATGCACTTATAGATGGTTATCTATGGGTCTATAGGTTCATTCTCATACCATGCACTTCTCATTTAGCTTCTCAAGATCCTATGAGACCTCTTTAGGTTACCGTAAACCCAAAAAAAGCTGACTCATACCCTACAAAAGGGTCCTCTCCAAGGATGGGAGGAAACTATCTCTTGATAACAAAGGTCACAAACATCCTTACGTCTAGGGTTGACATCCACATGAGCATGCTTAACCCTAGCAAGCTACTAAGGCACAAGCAAACCACCTATTAAACCATGCTAGGACACATTTGTTCTCATCCTCAACATCGGATCAAGATCATACCTTAAACTTAAGGGGTTTCCCTTTACTCTCAACAGAAGAAGTACCATGCTCGCATCTATGGAAACTTAACTCTCATCATGAGCATTAGGTACACCACTTCCCCTCTTAGGCCTAGGAACCCTAGGTTCACTTTTGGCTGTCCAACGGCATGCTCAATCACTTAACCATGAATCCATCATGTATAAACATGACACACACTTCTTGTCATCCTTCTACTCAAGCAACACTTTAGAGTTTAGTCCTCCTCAAGGACATCCAACAAGGTACAAGGCCTTACAACCTGTTAGTAAACCTCTCCAGGTCTAAGAAACTCTTCTTCCTATCTCAGAAGGTAAACACCTATACCATAGGCACATATTTACTAGAAGCCTCATCCTCTCTCTAGGGTTTGCTTCCTCTAAAGGCAACCAAGATACCACCAGCCTCCAGGGACAAAGCATGAGGTAACCACTATCGTCCAGTTAGGTCACATCATCCTCAACTCCCCACTTTTCCTCATATCTCAGAGTCTAGGCTTCCAACCTTCTTGCATGGGTCCTGCTCTCTCTCTAGAGCTAACCCTACAAACAACCTTACTACCCGAGGTCCTCTCTCCATGAAGGTGGGTCAAGCTTACAAGAATACCCCTACATGGTAAAGCCTATGTTCAAGTTTATGTTTGCTCAAGGTTATCTAGAACTCTTTATGCTTATCTCATAAGCTATTCGGGCTAGGGTGTCAACCTACTTCTCACACTACTGATGTATTCTGGGTGCCTACTATGCCATGCTCATATAAGCTCATGGGGTTTCCATAGGTTCCTCATCAATGAAGGAGCTATCCTTCACTCTAACATGCACGGAACTTCCCAGGGTTGGGTCTCCAAAAGTACTAAGTCATCCAATCTCTCATGGCACATATGGCATCCAAAGGCATGTCTATCCAAACACCCTGGTCTACCATGACATCTAACTCATCATGTCATCTCACCAGTTAGGGTTAGGGTTAGCATCATACTCATAGGATGTGCCAGGTCTCTACTTTTAATGGAGTTCTCTACCTCCAAGACTAACTCTCTTTACTTATCCTCCTGACAAGAAGGTCTAGCCTCAGGTCTCTCCTGAGGGCATGACAACTTATGTCATACAACCTAAGCATGTATCAATTATTTTACGCTTAATCTATTAAGCTTATGTCCATGACATCTTAATTACATGCTTTTTATTAATTTTGTGGAGGATTACTTAAACCTTATCAATCTTACCCATACCTCAAGAGGGTGAGGAAAAGAGAGAAAACCCTAATCCTTATAATCCTTAACAACATTTGAGTTGAGAATGGATGAACAAGATGAGAGAGTCCTAAAGGTACCTTATTTTGAGTCCAATCCCGAGACATTGGCCAAGAAGTCACACTAATCTGAGAGTCCTCATATTTCGACTAGCGGTGCAGAGGAAAATATTGCCATTCCCCAGACGTGATCCTTTTCTAGACACATCTATCTTTCAAAAATTCCTCTAATAACTCCCTTAGGTTCTATGAGTTTGTAAAATTTAATAATGATTAAATATTAAATGAGGAACCTACACTCTGATACCAAATGTAATGACCATGCCTTCCAGTAACCCCCATGTAAGGGAGAACAGGAGGTCAGAGTCATTATTCCAATTGCTGGATCAAAGGGTCCACAAATAATCACTAACAATTATCAAATTCTACCAACTAAATTGAAAGGCTGAAAAAAAAAACTTTGCATACCTTTTCAAAAACTTGGATATCTACTTATATACACATATGGAGTCTATTCTAACTAATCCTACTTTGTATTTTAATTCATATTTAAATCCATATATGCCACTTTACTGTTTGTTCTTTTCACTTGTACGTAAAATGCCGACAAACAAAACGTCGGTCAGCATAAAGTTGGTATGTAGGGGAAACAATATTCATGCAATTAAATACAACAATGTATTGCATTCAATTATGATTTAACAAACAACTTTATGTTTTCCGCATCACTGCTCAATCCATACATACCCTAGCCTCTGCGCTGTCCCTATAGTGGACATGGATGCTACCTTTATTATGGTAGTTCCCCATTAAACCCCTCGCGATCCCACCTAACGGGTGAATCAATTTATAGGATTGAGTCACATGGCACTACCCATAGGTAGCCCACTCCTTAACACATGGTGTGCTAAAGCGTCTCATGGCACTACACGTAGGTAGCCCAATTTCTAACTCCTGATAACCTGATGTACTACTTAACAAGTAGGCCCTTTTCCAGGTTACTCTTTTCATCATTAGCAAAGCCACAGAGGAGGACCAGGATCTGAGCCAGTCATGCATACATACTTATGGTGATAGTCATAGTCACTTTATAGTTGCATGAAATAAAAGTCATCCAAGTAGTTATTTTTAGGCAACCTATAAAACTTTCGGGAATCGCTGTGAAACTAAAGCGATTAACCATAAGCGTAACCACATACCTAATTTGCCGATCTTTGAGATAGAATCAACCAAGAAAGATAATCCAACCAAGCAAGCAAGTACAAGAATCCTAAAATACCATATAATCCCTTTTTATTAATATCTATCCAAACCATCGTGCTTATTAGGGTTTCTATTCTTTTTTTTTAGTATTTCTACCTCTTTTTAGGGTTTCATATGCAATTAGGGTTTTGCCTCACTTTAAATACTCTAAACCCTAATTATACAAAAGTACTCATAAACCCTAATTTTCTCTCCTAACAGGCTTAGGATCAACATATTTCCATATATTTTGAATTAAACATAATCATCTCTTCTTTTACCCTAAATTAGGGTTTCTATATCCATTATCATACATTCTTGGTTTAAAACATGTAATATCTCATCTAGATGATGTTTGAATTTTTCTTTGTCATCCAATAGGTTATTATCACTCAAACTAACCCATTAAGCATCATAGATTCAATCATTAATCTCAATTAGGGTTTCTAACCTAATTTCAGTGCACTTTTCATTAACTTTACATACTTTTGCAATTAGAAACATAATCAAGATTTCATATCATTTTTATTGGATTCCTCTCGTTCTCTTGATAAATTTTTACATATAATATATGGCCATCCGAGTTACCAATTTTGAGTTAAGATTTTTGCAAGACAATTATATTCTGACTAATCTCTAGGTGAGACATCAACATCTTACCCAATTATATTTAGGCAGCCGGCTGGTTTATCATTGAAAGGGCATCTTTGCCCTTTTTTGTTGTTCTCGGTCTACATGTTCTTGAGGGGCATATTCTCCTTTTAGCGAGTGCTCATCTTCAACCCCCGATCCTTCCCCCACCTCGACACAGTGCCACGGCTGGTCAACTTCAGTAGTTGACTTCCGCCCACCGACTTCCTCTTCTGTCCGCACAAGGTCGCTCACCTTCTGCCTCCCCCGTTGAACTGATCTAGGCTCTTAATTGGTGGAGTGGGGATCGGTGTTGGCTAGGCGGAGAAGCTCTACCTGCCGTGCCTTCCTCACCGACAGAGATGAAGGGGCGGGGTAGCTAGCACAATTCCTAGAGCAACTTGACCCGAGGCACTCGGCCGAAGCCACCGACACAAACAATGACTTCAGAGGGGGTCCAAGACCCTGTATTTATAGTTCCTCTCTTAACTTCCGAAAGCCATAGGTTCCTGGTTTGGGAAAAACACTAGTAGGCTATGGAATCTTGAAAATATTGGGGTAGACCAACACGTACCGATCTCCTAAGACTGTTGGACACGTTTCCCAAAACATTCATGCCTTGGATAACAAGATTTCCGCTTGGGAAAGTTATCAACTACTGGTCTGCGGTTTACTTTTCCAGTTCAAGGTGGAAGACGATCTCCGGATTGTCAGATCTCGTTCCCACAGTCATAAGCTCACACGAAAATAACAAAGAGTCCAAGTCAGAATAAACTTTGTGACATTTAGAGATTATCCATTCATTTTAGGGATTTTCAAACATTCATATCTCCTAAACTGCACATCCAAATAATCCCAAATTTTGAGGAAAATTATTATTGACTTTGTCTACCTCTCTGCCAAATTTGGGTTCTTTCTATAAAATAAAACATGTTGTTTCGTTAGGTGCAAGATATTACACAATTATGAATATTTCTCACCTATTTTCTCTTTCCTTTGCTATTAATTTTTATCTGGATTCCTTAGACCTCAAGGAACCTTAATGGCTTGAAATCCCATCTTGGGAATATTTCTTTAGCCTCTTTCCTTATCTTTTATCCTTTTTCTTATTTATTCCTTTATTCAAATAAATTACTTTTCCTTTTCATTTATTTTGACTACTCTTTCTATTAGAAATCATATGTAAACGACATTCAAACAATCGTTGCCATTAATGCCATTTTCTAGATATTTCCAAGTATTTCTCATAAATACTTTTGCTTAATATCCATTATCATGTATCTTTTTCCATTTCTTGGACTTTTCTTCTTTTCTTCTCTTTTATATCCATTATTGGATTAATTATATAATAGGAATCACAAAATTCCTATCAAAATGGAGATTTGCAAAGAAATCCCTTCTTTGAAGAAAAGCATGCAACCTTTTCAATTAAGTCCAAATTCATAAAATCAATACCTTGCAATTATGAAAACAAATGCAAAATTGAGGTTGTAACATACATGTTGAAGATGATTTTCTTAGAATGGTTAATTGTTTAGTTAATATGACTCATTGAATTATTTGTGTAGGAAAGATCATGGGTTTGTTGTATATGTGAGAAGGTGAAGTAGTTATATGAAAGCTTATGCTGCTCTTAAATATGTTATTTCTAAATAAGTGTTTTTAGGATAAGGATTATGAGCTAAATCTAATCATTGATTTTTCTACATACATAGTCATGACTTGCACTTGTACATTTTTGACGTCTAATGCCACTTTTCTTAATGCATGTTTCAAATGGAAACCACCACTGAAGATCTACATCGACAGTTCTTGCAGCACAAACGCCACTATCGGTCAAGTCCTTCCAATTAAGAAAAACGCAGGTTGCACTTTTTCTATAACATAAGTTAGTACTTCATGAAACTAACGATTAAGATAACCAACAAAATTCAAATTTTTAGGAAAATAATTTGCCTAAAAAATTTTGAAGTTAGCGTCGCATATTTAGAAACTGAAGACATACCCCTTCCCTCAAAATAACTTCTTCCTTCAAATACCTCTGTCATTAATTTTTCTATAGTACAACCGAAGATGTACACATTTCCCAACATGAAAAAACATTACCTATGTTGTCTATTCTTTTTGAAAAATGATGACACGGGGTTCCTTCCACGTCTCTACAAAAATATATTTCCTAGGTCATCAAGTTTTTATAAAACTCGATGACTAAGTCCTAAGTTTATCATCAATATCTCTTCGTGAAATAAAGACTAAGTTCTTAATGAGACTGACATATTTTAGTAGGATAAGGGAAATAGTCATGATTTTTTATTGGAAAAATTGACAACGCTAACGTTGTTGTTAGTGGCAGTGAGCTAACCGACGACTAATTTTGTAATGAGACTGGAATTTTTTTATTACGACAAAGACATCTATTGTTATTTTTGCTTTGTTAACAAACAACTACGTGATATCTCTATCATTGTTTATGCTTAGTTAACCAATGACTAAGTCCCACTGAATTGCTTCCATGAAACAAACATTCCCCCCAATCTTTTGTTTCATCACATGTGAACCCTCCGCTTTGTAAATTTGTCTTTCAATGCTCTTTCGTCATTGTTGATATTGTTGCTTCTATTGTTGTTGATGATGTTGTCCTACTTCTCACCAATGATTTATGTTGCTCAATGTCATTTTCACGATTGTTGTTGCTCTCCGTCGATACTTGATGTCTTCATCAATGCTTTTCCACCATTTCCATCTCCTAGATTAAGGTGCTATTTTTAGGATTCATTTAATATGATGCTTAATTGAGTAGATTCATTTAGGATGAGTTAATACCTAATCTTGTCATTTATAATGAAGAAATCATTGATAATGATGAGTAATCGATGTTTCTAGATTGATGATCTGATACCTGCTAATTTAGGGTTTTGAAACCAATGTAAATATCGTGCTATGATCTTAATGCTAGTAATATGATCTAGGTATCATCAATAGTCTAATATGCTTAAGATGATGATTGGGGTTTCACTTAATATGAATAACTAAAGGTTGTAATCTTAGAAAACATGACTTGATAGAATTAGGGTTTGTAAACCTAATCCCGATTCCAAACATGAGAAAACCCTAATTCCTAGTTTAGGAATGCATCTAGATCTGATTAATGTAATGTGAATACATGGTGACACATATGTAGTATGTATATTTCAGATTTTATACTTTGTTTCTTAGATGTTTGGATGCACTCTTAAAGTACATGTGATATATTCTGCATGGTTTCTACAATGACATAAGATACATGGTTATGCTTATGAATACATGTATCAAATTATGAGTTTGCTGAGGTTTCTCGATGAGGTTGAACGAAAGATAAACAACTTGCTTGTTTATTTACTTCTTGCAAATTATAAAGTTCCTGTGAGTATCATGTAAAGTAAACAAAAATATTTTGAACCCTGGGTTAGACTGATCTTAAGGGTAACACGCACGAAACCTAGAGGGACAATGATTACACCTGAGGTAGTAGACCAGATATGGGTTAGAATATGAAAGCAGGTTTATGTTCTTATATGTAATATAAAGATGCTTTCTTATCATGTAAAGTAAACAAAAATATTATGAACCCTGGGTTAGATTGATCTTAAGGGTAACACGCACGAAACCTAGAGGGACACTGATTACACCTGAGGTAGTAGACCAGATATGGGTTAGAATATGAAAGCAAGTTTATGTTCTTATATGTAATATAAAGATGCTTTCTTATATGTGTACTTGTGATTATTGTTTGAACCCACATACCAGTATAGAAATATACTGATCATGTATTTTTTTGTTTTGTTTTTAGGCATCAAGTATACTTGATTCGTGGACACGAGGTTACAGATTAAAGATGTTGAAGATACTAAAGTCATTCATGAAGGTTTAGATATAATGGTATATCATCATAGATGTACATGTTAACTCTTTCTAAAATTTATATAACTCCTTAGAGGAGGTTTTTATGCAAATATGTAACTATTTATTCATTAATAGAAATTGTTTACTATTCTATATTATTTCTTAAATATGATCTTTGAATTTATGAATAATGATTTGTGACTTTAAGGTCTTTAGACAGTCAATAGTGTGGGTCATTACATCCTTTGTCTTAGATATCCAAATTAAACTTGAGGAATGGAAACATCATCCTTTTAAGCATTCAATTCCTATTTCTTGAACTAGAACAAACTATAGTGATGTGTATGAGCTCAATGCCATATATTCACTCATATGAGAATGGACATACATTTTGTCAGTCTCACGTATCAAGTGGCCATGATATCTAACTCCAATAGGAGGGAAAAATCTCATCTACATCACTCACATGCAATCTCCATGTGTCACAATGTACCCAAGTATCACCATTATAGTAACCCTAATTCAAGGTCACGTTGGATGATGTTCAAATAAATTTAAGGACACACGGTGAGTGTAGTTATTTGAGGTCTAAGAATCACAATCACCTCTATCATTTTGATATATTATTCAGTCTATAATCCATGTATCACTTCTCAAGGTATGATTGTTTGGTACACTTATTCTCTAACAAGTACTTGTGTGTTTGGTTTGATATCACATATCATTACTAATCAGCTTCTGTCATCAACCAACACACATTCTAGTATTATGTATTATTGTTGTTTATTATGTTTCCACAATAATAACCAACTAGCAAAAAAACAAGAATGTATATACTCTTAAAATACAAATGATCTCAATGTTCATGTCCTTAAACCAAAGACACGTGTCATTCAATAATACCATTGTCTAGACACCTATCATGCTAAACCATCATCTCATAACTGAACTAATATATAGATGGAAGTTGCTTTTATTAATAATTAAATCTATTATGATGTATGCCATTACAATCATCATATGACTAGATCTATGAGCATACATACAAAGAAACTCCCACTTCCACTTAAGTCAATCACCCATAAATCTTATTGCAAGTAATCTAACATGACTATCATTCTTCTGCTATGAAAGTTCTTTTATTAGTGGGTTAAATACATTACTTTCAATTGGTACTCTACAAAATCTTCACATCTCCTTGATGTATGATCTCTCATAAGAGATGGAACCTCTGTAGTATGTGCTTAGAATGTAGTTCTGATCTAGGTTCATTAGCTTGTGCAATAGCTCCATTGTTGTCACTATACAACTCTACAACATTGCTAATGCTTGGAACAACCCCAAGTTCACTGATGAACTTCTTGATCAAGACAACTTCATTTTCCATATTGGATGCAACAATATACGCAACATCTATTCTAAAATCAACAACTCTTTCTTGCATGGAACGCTTCCATCTTATAGCTTTGTTGTTTAGGTAAAACACAAATCCAAATTGCAATCTATAGTCATTTTTGTCAATTTGGAAACTAGCATCTGTGTAACACTTTACAACCAGCTTTTTCTCAACACCATAAATAATGAATTGATCCTTAATTCTTCTCAAGTGCTTAAGGGTGTTCTTTATAGTAGTCTAGTGACCTTCACTGGGATCTTACTAATACCTTCTCATCATGTTTAGGGCATATGATACATCAGGATAAGTATATAACATTGCATACATGATAGATGTAATTGCCGATGCATATGGAATCTTACTCATGTGTTCCCATTCTTCACAAGAACCAGGACATTGAACTCTATAGACAATAACACCATGAGACATGGGTAAGTTACCACTCTTCAAGTTCACCATGGTGAATCTCTTCAGGACTTTGTCAATGTATGTTCTCTATCTTTGGAAAAGAATCCATATAGATCTACCTCTATAAATCTTGATTCCTTAAATATAGGAAGCTTCACCTAAATGCTTAATAGAGAAGGTACTTCCTAGCTAAGTCGTTACCATCTATAAGGTAGGGGTGTCATTCCCCACCAATGTATGTCATCTACATACAATATGAGGAATACAGTTATGCTCCCGCTAACCATCTTGTGTAACACATGGGTCATCTTCATTTTGACTAAATCTAGACTATTTGTCTATTTTGTCAAATCAAAGATTCCAGCTCTGAAATGCTTGCTTCAATCCATTGATTGACCTTTGTAGCTTACAGACTTTACTGGCTTCCTTTGGATTTATAATACCCTCAGGTTGTGTCATGTACACATCCTTGAGAAAATTCTCAATAAGGAAAGTCGTTTTATCATCTATTTGACAAATCTCATAGTCATGATAAGTTACAATGGCAAGCATGATCCTGGTGGATTTAACCATGACAACTGGTGAAATAGTTTCTTCATAGTCAACACCATGAACTTGTCTAAAACCTTTTGCATCAAAATTTTCCTTATAGGTTTGAATGTTTCAATCCATGTCGGTCTTCTTCTCGAAGAGACACTTACACCCTATGGGTTTATCCCTTCAGGTGGATCCACCAAGGTCCATATATAGTTGGTGTACATGGATTACATCTCAAATCACATGGACTCAAGCCATTTCTCAAACTCTAGTCCCTCATTAGCTTCTAGATAGGTTGTTATCTCATCATCTATGACCCACACACTACCTTCTTGAGTTACAAGATATCCAAGTCTTTCAGGCTCAAGGTGTGTCCCACTCAATCTACAAGGTTCATGTGTCATAAGAGGAACTTGATATTCCACAACAACTTGGGAATCTTCTTGTTCCTTATGTACCTCTAAACATTCAATGTTTTCCTATTGGTCTCAGATTCTAAAATTCATACTTTCCTACCACTAATTCCTGTGGAAATAAATTCCTATTCCAGGAATACAACATTCTTAGAAGCAAGTGATTTGGTGTCAGTTGGATTGTACAACTAGACTCCCTTGTTTTTTTGGGGTATAAAAAAATAACATTTATTCATTTTGAGTACATGATTTTTGGGAAATTGTTTTCTCACATAAGCTTCACAACCTAAAATCTTCATAAAAGGCACATCAGAACATTTCCCATGCCATATCACATATGATATCTATTAAAACAATTTATAAGCTACACAATTTAGTGTAAACAAGGTAGTTTCAAGAGCATATCCCAAAAGGGAATCACAAGATTGGCAAAACTCATTACTGTTCGTACCATGTCTATTAATGTGTGATTCTTTCTTTCAGACACACCTTTATGTTGTGGTGTTCCAAGAAGAGTCCATTGTGATACGATACCATGGGCTCAGAGAAAATCCTCAAACTCTTGGCTTAAGTATTTTCCACCTCGATTGGATTGAAGTGCCTTAATACTTTTACCAGGTTGGTTTACTTCATTCATGAAATCCTTGATCCTTTCTATATATATTTTTTAAACAACAACTTTACTTTAACTGATTATTCTATCAAAAACTAAGTAATGGGAGGGGTGGTTACATGAGATTATACCTTGTCTTGGAGGAAGTCCAGCGACAATCCTCTCATAGTGGTAACATGTGCCTTTCGTCAAGTTGAACTCAGGCAACGTCTATAGTATCTCCAGATTGATCACTATGGACTACCTTTTAGTTTGTCCTCCTAGAAGTAGGCAATGGCCTCCTTGCCTTAATAGTAGTCCACATGGACCACAAGAAACTCTTGTCATCCTTGTAGAACGGGCAAGAAGGATTTGTCCCCTTCTAGTATGTGTACTAGCACCAAATTGCTCTCCCACACAATTGTTCTCCCTTGCTATCCCTCCATTTATCGGGTAGGACTTGCTCGAGTTCTCTCAGTTACCAAAACTGGAGAAGAGAACAATTGTCAAAGCAACTCATGTTGTGAGTTGTGTGTTCTGAGGAGGCCCCCAATACCCCTCTATTTATAAGAGGGTCAAGGTTTCTAGTTTGAGTGGGTGTCAAAGGGTCCAAAATATTCATGAACATTTGCATCCTACAATAGGTGAAATGATCGGTTCGCAGGTGAAACGTTCGGATGGAATAGTGAGCCAATCAGTTCAACCCATCAACTGGTCATTTCATCATGTTTATCAATCGCAATTGATTTTCCAATTAGTTTTTGATTTTCTATTCCTTAAATTAATGAAATCGATCAAGTGAGACATACAACTATTTCATGAACTTGACAAGTCACCAACTGGTCGGTTGGCCGACATGTGAGCCTATCGGTTCACTAAGTCAGCCGGTCATTTGTCTCACCATCAACCGATCAATGCACCAAGTGAACCGGTTGATTGGTGCCCTGATTTATCCATAATTCAGCCAATGCAATTTCAGTCGACCTGACACTCCAACTGGAAATTCAACACCTTAGTCATGTGGTTCTGAGTACAATCAATCAATTGCCTATTTATTTGAGTACCTAAACACTTTATTAATCAAGTTAAACTTCAATCATGGATAAACTGTTATTCCAAGTGTATCCTATGTGTATGACCCCATAAGTTCCAAGATACATTGGGAGTGAATGTCCATAACTGATTTATGACATCATAAGTAATGAGGGGCATCTAGTAACACATCATTACTAGCCAATGAATTCAAAGAGTTGGAGAATAACATCAACCTACAATATGTTATTGGTGTTGCAGTGATTGTATAATCCCTTTTTCACTGATATCCTGAATGAACTCAAGCATGGAGTCATCATCCTGTAAATGTTCAATCCATGTTCCTTGAACTAGAGCATTCTGTCCATAATATATGTGAACTCAATATCATATATTGATTCAAATGTTCATGTGCATGCCTTTCTCAATCTCACTTACCAAGTAGCACGGATATCGAACTCTTGTAGGAGGGACAGATCCCATCTACATCACTCACAGTCTTCCCTATGCGTCACAATGAACCCGATCACCATCATTATGGTAACCCTTACTCAAGGTCACAGTGGATGATGTCAAAGTACATCGAACGACAAGTGATGAGTGTAGTGACTTCAGGTCTAAGAACCACAATCACCACCATCATTATGAAAGATGATTTTGACTACCATTAATAGTCTCCATCTTTCACTCTCAAAGTGGGTCTGTCTGATACATTGTTCTCCAACAAGTATCTATGGGTTTGGTTTGATATTGTATATCATGGCTGATGAGATTCTATCATCAACCAACACACACTCTAGTCTTAATATGTCATTATTGTCTTGTTAGGTTTGGTGGTACATAACAGGTAGCAAAAAGTAAAATTTTTATCTAACCACAAACCCATAACCAACAGATCGCATCAACAACTATGCAATAGGAAAGATGGTTTAGCGAGATATATGTGGTCCTGAGGATTTCTCAATGACAATACCTCATAGCTAGTGCGGTCTTCAACCACCTAGTCTTCGATGATGACTGTGAAGCTCCTTGTTACAACCCCAATTTTTGGGTTCAATTAGTGAGAAATGTAATTTCTCATATTAAAGATAATTGAACAAATAATGATATGATTTGTTTTGAATAAATGGATTCCATTCACAATAGCCTTGATTGGTTGCTTTGTGGGCTTTATTGGCTATTGGGCCCAAGAACAAGGAAATTCAAATAGTAAATGGATAATTGAATTTTTGAGAAAAGAAATATTTAAAAACCTCTAGAATGCAAATCCAAAGAGGATTTCGTGCCTCTTGGGTTTCTGGGGTACCAAGGAGACCAAGGTTGCGAAAAGAAAGTAATTAGAAAAGAAAAGGTTAATTAAGTGTTTCTTTATTAAGAAAGAAATTGAAAATGATGATAAAATGTGGAAAATGAGTGGAAAGAGGCATAAATGAGTTTTCATGGTGATAATTCGTATCCATGAGGTTTCTAATGATAAAATGAATACCCATGAGGAAAATAAAAGGGAATAAAAAAGAAAAACTCAAAAAGAGATATTTTCAAGAGAAATAAACATGATAATGCGAAATAATGCATTTAGATGCATCTAGAAGGATAATTAATATCCTTGGAAAAGAATTTCGAAATCATAAAGTTTCTTGGGAACCATGGAATCCCAATAAGGAGGAAAGAAAGAGAAAATACTAAAAAGGTAAAATAAGAGGATAATGTGTTTCATTATTAATGGATTTTGTGTTATTTTCAAAAGATGGTATTTTCTATTAAAAGGAAACATAATTTCGTGACAAACAACTACAAGGAAAGTTTCAAGAGAACAAGAAAGGGAATTTAGAATTTCCTAATATCCATATAATAGAATATAACCATGGATAAAGAAGAGAGATAATATTAGTTCTCTTAGGAATAATTGATTTCCTACTTGGAAAAGGACTCTAGGTTTTGTAAATAACCGACCTAGGGCTTCTGTAATCACCCCTATATAAAGGAAAGACCCTTTGGTCCGAGCCCAAAGAATTCCATGTTTCTTTTCTTCTTCTTCTTCCTCATTTACATCCTTAAAACCTAACCATGTGAAACAAGTCGACCAAGGAGCAGCTGGGTTCTGCGGATGGTTTGTGTTGGGAGAACCATACCCCATGTTGTTGGAGGAAGGTCAACCCTCGTCCTTAGGCCCTAGGTGAGGTGTAGCAGCGACCGAAAGTCTGCAACGGTTGCTGCGCATCGCGGGCCAAAGAAGCGGGTACTTGGCAATGTTGGCTGCGATCAAGACGCCTATGGGTGCGCCGGAGCAAGGCGGAGCTAAGGGAGAAGGTTTTAGCGGCAACCCTGGCCCAGGGAGGAGAGGAAGACCTACGCAAGGCTGCAGGTTGGTGACCGCGCAAGGTCTTCCAAGGAGGAAGACGGCCCGAGCAAGATTGGATAGTTTTACCCTCCACATGAGTATGGACCAGTCGGTTAAGTCAAGGGCAAAAGCGGCCTTTCGAAATGTTTCCTGATCTCTATGTGCATGGGAATAGAGGTGACGTGGCGCGTCCTGATTGGCCAGGTGAGTGAAATTTTATTAAATTTGTAATTAAAGATTCGTAACTCCGATTAGGACAAGTAATATATGAATTTTGATTAGAAAAATGCAAGGAATCCATTAAAAATAGTTTTATAGCCTGAATATGATCATAGTTCGAAAACTAGTGTAAATCATTATCATTAATGAATTAAATATTAAGAAACCCTATTTTGATGTGATTAATGTGTTTAATAGGGTTTAAGGGATCTTTAGAGTTGATATTAATATGTTAAATGTAAAAAGGAACATTGAGTTCAAAAAGGAAGAACTTTGCATATGATTAGTCTAATTTAGAGTTTATGTGCTTGAAATTGGAAAGTACATAAAGTTATCATCTTTAGTGTGTTAATTAAGGGAAAACCCTTAGATTGGATGGTAAATAGTCTTAATGACATTATTTAGATAATTCAAGTTGAAATTAACCTGATGTTAATAAAAGTAAGGATAGGATCTAAAAAGATGATCTTTTTATATAGTTGGTTTAATTTAGGCTTCTATGTACATGAATATGCCTTAATGGGATTTGAAACCCTAATTTATGTTAATATGAATTCTAATGGTTATAATTTTACAAATCGAAGAATAAAATAGAGATATGATGATTCGAAGATAAACTGAGTACCCAAGATCTTTAATGTGAATTATTTGGATAATTAGTGTTTCCTAGTGTATAAAAGTGGAAATAGTGATAAATAAGGTTCATATATGTGAGTTGAACTATAATGAAATATGATTTGTCAATTTGGAAGAAACTGAAGATGATAATTAGCCTTAATGTTTTGGATATGATCTAAAAGGATAAAGATAATAGTTTTAGTGTAAAAGAAGCATATTAGACTTAATTGGCGTTCAATTGTGCCTATGATGCAGAAATTAAAGTTTTTGAACTAAAAGAGCATTAAAAGTGATAAATGCATAATGGAGGCTAAAACCCTAATAAAACCTTAAAGTTGGCCTAGAAATCATAAGGTGGAATCCAAGTTGATCTTGAGGATGTTTTGGATAAAACAATGACACTTGGATGTTATGCATTATTTTCAGGATATTGTTGATTGCTTGTTAATTGTGTTGAATGTTAATGCATGGACATCAAGTTACTATGGATCAGGTATGTGGTTACGATTATGAATAACAACTTTAGGTGTTCCGATGGATTCCCAGATGTTTAATTGCATTGAATGAAACTTAACTGTTGAATGTTTATTTATTTCGTGCAATTATAAAGTGAGTATGACTATCATATAATGTATATGCCTTCTAGATCAATCATTAATCCCCTCTGTGTCGTAATGGCTGACCTAGTACATGGCTACCTAGAGGGTAGGTCCATCAGGTCATGAAAGACTTTGGCTGCCTAGAGGGTAGGTCCATCAAGTCACCTTTATAGAGGTACCATATAAGTCCTTACAGGGACAACACAGAGTTGTGGATAGGTATGGATTGAGTACTTTGGCTTAAAACATAATCTTGGTTGTTAAATGATTAATTGAATGATTACATGGTTATCATAGTTGCATGATTATCTGTTTCCCCCACATACCAGCTTCGGCTGACCGCCATTTTGTTTGTCGGCATTTTAGGTACAATGAAAAGAACAAACAGTAAAGTGGCACATGTGAAACTAAAAGAGAATTGAAAGAACAAGGAGGAACTAGTTAGAACAGTTGAGCTGAGGTTAGAAGTTTAGTTTGTTCCAAACTTTTCACAGGTATGCAAAGAAGAAATTTATTACCATTTTCAGTATAGTCTGTTAGAATTTTATAAATTTTTATGGTTATATGTCGAACCTTTGATCCGGGATTAATGGGTGCGGATCAACCTCTTGGTTTCCCTTAATTGGGGGTTATCGGGAGGTGGGGTCATAACATTTGGTATCAGAGCTTAGGTTCCTCAGTTAACCATTAATAATTATTAAATTTTACAAACTCCATAGAACCCAAGGGAGTTATTAGAGGAGTATCTGAAAGACGGAGGTGTCTAGAAAGGGATCACGACCGGGGGCTGGAAAGATTTTCCTCCGCACCGATAGTTGGAATACGAGGACTCCCAGAGACGTGTGACCACCTGGCCAAAGTCTTAGGGTATGAATCGAAATAAGATACCTTTAGGACTTCTCATCTTATTCATCCCTTCTCATCACAAAATTTTGATAAGGACCTAAAGGATTAGGGTTTTCTTTATTCTCCTCACCCTCTTGAGGTATGGGTAAGGTTAATAAGGTTTAAGGAATCCTCCACTAAATTAATGAAAGGCATGTAAATAAGATGTCATGGACATAAGCTTAATAGATTAAGCACAAAATAAATAATAATTACATGCTTAGGTCATATGACATAAGTTGTCATGTCCTCAGAAGAGACCTGAGGCTAGACCTTCTTCTCAGGAGGATAAGTTTGTCTTAGAGATAGAGATCTCCATTGCAAGTAGAGACCTGGCACATCCTCTGAGGATGATGCTAACCCTAACCCTAAGTGAAGGTTAGAGGGAGATGAGTTGGACCAGGTGTTTGAAAGGACATGCCTTTGGGATGCCATAGGATCCATGGGTGACCTAGCACCTTTGGCAACCCCAACCTTGGGAAGGGTCGTGCAGGTTAGGGTAAAGGATGGCTGTTTAGATGATTATGTTAGTGAAGGACCATAGAAACCCTATGGGATTGTACCAGTAACGCATAGTTGGAACCTAGGACACGTCACAGTGCTGACGATAGGATGAAACCCTAGATAAGAAATTATTATGGAGCACAAAGGGTTATGGATGATCTTGAGCAAACCTAGGCTTCACCCATGTAGAGAATACTTTGGAGGTTGATCCTTCGTGAAGAGATGACCTCTAATGGTGAGGTTGGATGTAGGGTTAGCTCTAAAGAGAGCAGGAAACCCAACAAGAAGGTTTGAAGCCTAAAACTCTGAACAATGGATGATAGTGGTTGCCTCATGATCGATCCCTGAAAGTTATTGAAACCTTGGTTGTCTTTAGAGGGACCAAACCCTTGAGAAAAGATGAAGCTTCTGGTACCTACATGCCTTGGTTGAGATGTTTACCTTCTGAGGTAGGAAGAAGAGTTCCTTAGACTTAGAATGGTTTAGTATCAGGTTATGAGGCCATGTACCTTGTTGGTTGTCCTTAAGGAGGACCCAACTCTAAGTGTTGCTTGAGTTGAAGGATGACAAGGAGTGCATGTAATGCCTTTTTCATGCTTGGTTTGTAGTTAAGAGAAGGAGCATGTGGTGAACCTAGGGTTCCTATGCCTAAGAGGGGAAGTGGTGCACCTAAGGCTCATGATGACAAGTTGAGTTCCTATGGAAGCGAGCATGGTAATCCTCATGAATAGAGGAAAAGAGAAGCCCTTTAAGATTAAGGTGTGTTTGATGGACCCCTCACAGCTAGGACAATGATAAAGGATGGTATGATCTTGATCCAACGTCGAGGAAAGAGGATAAGTATGACCTAGCATGGTACAGTAAGTGATCATCTCATGCCTTAATGGCTTGCTAGGGTTAAGTATGCTCGTGTGGATGTAAAACCTAGACCTAAGAGCTTTTGTGACCTTAGAGATAGTTTTCCTCCCATCCTGGGAGAGGGACCCCTTTGGAAGGGTGGATATCAGTTTAGTTGGTTCAAGGTAACCTAAAGAGGTCTCGTAGGATCTTGAGAAGCTAAGTGAAAGGTACATAGTATGTGAATGAACCTGTAGACCCATAGATATCCATCTCTATTTGCATATGAATGTGTTACCATAGAGGTAACATGTATGGGGCATGACCAAGGTAGGCAGGTTGCCATGATCTCTATGAAAGGATGAAAGCCAGCCTATGACACACTCTCCCACCACCAGTCACTTTTTTGTAGTTGTCTTTCCCTCATAGTTCCTCCCTGGATGGGTAGAAATTGATTGCGCTCTCTCGATTACTACAACCAAAGAGAACAACAACTTTGTAGAGCAACTGATGTTCTGAGTTGTATGTTCTGAGAAGCCCCCTATATCCCTCTATTAATAGTAGAGGGTAGGGTCATAGTTCCCAGTTTGTGCAGGAGTAGAAGGGTCTGAATTTTCCATGAACTGATTGTACTGCGGCAGGCTAACCGATTTTTTCACAACTCAACTGTTTGTTTGGGTAGGTGAGTCAATCAGTTCACTTTTGAAATGGTCGATTGGGAGTTTGAACCAGTAAGTTCACTTAGTGAACCAGTCATTTCACTTCCCAGACTTGCCCACAATTGACTTTCCTTATCCATTTCTAATTAATGCAAAGATTAATTCTTGTCCCAATTGAATTGAACAAGTGAAACAGAATTATTTTCTCACTAATCGGGAAAAACACCTGATTAGTTTGTACATGTGAACTGATCAGTTCACCAGTGTAAACCGGTCATCTCACTGACCATGAGTCAATCGATTCACCCAATGAACTGGTCGGTTGGTGGTCCAATTTGTGCAGAACTCAGTCAATGTAGTTCTCAGTCAATCTGACACACTAATCAATTGGTTCAACACTTGAACTTGATCCTTCTGAGTCAGGTATATTGATGGAATGTTTAATTGAGCACCTAAACACTTTAATAATCAATCTAAACATTATTCATGGATAAACTCCTCTTCCGGGTTAATCCTACGTGTGAGACCCTACAAGTTCCATTTCACGTCGGTAGTGAAGGTCCATAACTAACTTATCATATCACAAGCAAAGAGTGGTGCCTAGTCACACATCAGTGCAACCCAAGTGAAGAGGAAATTTGGATAACAACTTTCAACCTACAATCTGTTATTGGTGTTACAGTGAATGTATAGTCCCTTTGTCACTGATATTCGGATTGAACTCAAGTCATGGACTTTTCATCCTCTACCAATGTTCAATCCATGTGCCTTGACTCAGAGTAGACTACTTGAGATACATGTAAGCTCAATATAATATATTGACTAACATGTGCATGGCTATGCATTTCTCATTTTCACTCCTCAAGTGGCCAGAATATCACACTCCTTTAGGAGGGACAAATTCCATATCTATCACTCACCGTCAAGTCCCCATGTGTCAAAGTCACCCAATCATCACTGTTATAAAAACCCATGTTTCAGGACTGTGTTTGATGATGTCAAAGTGTACCCCATGACATGTAATGAGTGTAGTGATTTTAGGTCTAAGAACCATAATCACCACCAATACTATAAGAGATGATCCTAACTAACCAAGTGTGGTTTCCATGCATCACTCTTATGGTGGGTCTATCTGATACACTATTCTCTAACATGTATCTGTGTGCTTGGTTTTATATCACATATCATGACTAATGAGACTCGATCATCAACTAACACACACTCTAGTCTTTTATGTTATTGATGTCTATGGTTATTTCCACATTGACAACTGACTAGGGACACAACAAGAATGTATACTCTTAACATCCATATGATCTCATTGCTCAAGTCCTTATCCTGAAGATATATGTGATTGAGTAATACCATTCTTTAGAGATCTATTATGTTATATCATTATCTCAAAATAGATTAAACATATAGATGGAAATTTCCTTTATTATTATTCAAATCATTTACAAAGTATGCCATTACAATCATCATATGACTGGCTCTATGGGCATACATACCAACAGACTCCCAGTTATACTTAGTGCCAATCACCCATGAACCTCAATCCTTGTGATCTAGCATGACCATCATGCTTCTACTGTGAAAGTGCCTTAGTGATGGAGTTTTGCAACACCACTAAAAATCCTAGAGATGATAAGTCTCGAAGTTTAGCCTTGCTTGTATTATGGTAAGAACTCCACCCGCGTATGCAAAGACACGTGGAAGTCTTATCGTAATATAGTTAAGGGTCGAATCCACAGGACAACGGTCTTGTTAGAGTTTAACAAGATGGAAAACCTTTTAGCCTTACTTAACTACTTAAAGATTGACATTTAGACCGAAAGTTGATTTGGTTGTTTTTAAACTAAGTGCAAGGAAGTAAAGGCAAGAAGTAAAACTAAGATTTAGCAATTGATGATGAATCACCGGGGTTAAGCATGTATTTACCACCACTACACATGACTTGTATTTGTACTAAACATAGCAAGACTTGTAAGCAAGATACATGGATGTTATACAATACCGATGTCTTATGGGACAAGAGTAATGCATACATCCTTCATGGATTGGGTAACCCTCATTCAGTACATATCTACATATCAATGAAAATATGTAGTCTCTGAAGAGAAAAACTTACTCAACCTCATGAAACGTGCATCAAAAAACTAACAAGCGAGCGATAATCACCAAATCGATCAGTATCCTTATAGACTATCCCTCTTTCGAGGATATAGCTACGAGAAACGTGAGAGTGTTGCAATGTCAGCCATCCCCGAACGAATGGTCAAGTACTTTGCACCACTCTCTCCTCGGAGTGTGTTTCTCGACCTGTCAAGATTGCACTTTTGCGCGTCAACTGATTCCATTTCATAGTGCAAAAGTACAATGATGGAGGTGAGTTTACTCCACTCCTTAGAAAGCGTTCCTAGATACTGAAATGGATGTGTGGTGGATACACACACCAGAAACCAACACTAAATCGGTATTTAAATCTTAAGAGCGGTCGTAGACAAACCACAACAAAAGACAATAGATGCATACAAGAACGTGGCCAACATCCAAGCATGTATGAAACGATTTAGCATTAAAACGAAATGATAACATCTTTTTAGTACAATATACAAAACATGGGCAGCGGGGCTAGTCCCCGTGCCCCGGTGAATGAAACTACTCGCTCGTCATAGAGTGAGAAACAAAGGAGGAGGCAAGAGGAGATAGAAAGAACAACATCTCCACTGAGGAGAGAAAGTTGAACCCTTGATGGAGAGAGCAACGATCTTCACCCTTCGTGGCATGATTGACGATGGATCTTCTCCTATCACCTTCTTTGTTGATGAGAGAGAAGGTAGCTCGATGATGGAACGTGGATCTCAAACCGACAGCCTTCTGGCGGTGGACGGAATTGCTCTGGAACTAGAGAGGCAACCTTTGGACGTCTGAGATATCCCCCTTGGGAGGACCCTTGGGGTCTTATTTATAGTCCTTGAGTGAAATCCAAACGGTTTGGAGACCGTTTGGACCTCAAGACCGTTTGGAACCTCAAGACCGTTTGGGCTGTGAGACCGTTTGTGTTCAAACGGTCTTGAGACCGTTTGGCGTCAAACGGTCTTGAGACCGTTTGGCATCAAACGGTCTGGAGACCGTTTGGTGTCGAACGGTCTTGCGACCGTTTGGCATCAAACGGTCTTGGGACCGTTTGAACTCCATGTGGTCTTGGGACCGTTTGGCTTCATACGGTCTTGGGACCGTTTGGCTTTACGCGGTCTTGGGACCGTTTGAACTCCATGCGGTCTTGGGACCGTTTGGCTTCACGCGGTCTCGGGACCGTTCGAACTCCATGCGGTCTTGGGACCGTTTGGCTTCACGCGGTCTCAGGACCGTTTGAACTGCATGTGGTCTTGGGACCGTTTGGTTTCATGCGGTCTCGGGACCGTTTGAACTCCATGCGGTCTTGGGACCGTTTGGCTTCATGCGGTCTCGGGACCGTTTGAACTCCATGCGGTCTCGGGACCGTTTGAACTCCATGCGGTCTTGGGACCGTTTGGCTTCACGCGGTCTCGGGACCATTTCAACTCCATGCGGTCTTGGGATCGTTTGGCTTCACGCGGTCTCGGGACCATTTGAACTCCATGCGGTCTTAGGACCATTTGGCTTCACGCGGTCTCGGGACCGTTTGAACTCCATGCGGTCTTGGGACCGTTTGGCTTCATGCGGTCTCGGGACCGTTTGGCTTCAAGCGGTCTTGGGACCGTTTGGCTCCACTCGGCCTTGAGGATGGTTTATTCTTTTATGATTTTTTTTGTGCTTTTTCTGCAAGTATAAAAGGAAAAAGGTTAGTCTGATGATGTATTTACAAAAAAGGGATAAAATTAGGATTATGTATAGTATAAACATAAAAAGAGTATGGAAAACTAAAGAAAAAGACTAAGATAAACTACTAAAATAGGAGGTTATCACCCCCCCCCCCCAACTTAGAGTCTAGCTTGTCCTCAAGTTAGATAGAGCTGAGACATGTAATGGCAAAGCGATCTTTATTTAGGATCTCCATACTCTTGCTTTCAATTCTTGACCTGAGTTCCCCAGGGGTCATATCGAGGCTTATTGCATGCCTTGATTCCTTTGGATTTCGAGAGTTGCTTGGATCTCAGGGTTTTTTTTTTGTATCTCAAAGCTTGCCTTGGGACCACATTTATTTTGTGCATGTTGTTGACTCTAATCAGCTTTATACCTCTCTGGAAACCTACTGGAAGCTACAGAGGGTATGAGGGTTGGCTAAAGGCTTTGAAGTGTAGCTCCCCCTTCAAGTGGGGGAGGGGCTGTCTATGCTTTTTAGGATCTCACTACCGGGCACGACACATCTGCCTTTCTGAGGGCAGCTAAATGTACCGGCCGGGCAAGTCCTTTATGAGCCTTTTCATATACTTGGAACTTTAGGGTTTCGCTACCGGGCACGACACATCTTCCTTTGTGAGGGCAACGGAATGTGCAGGCCGGGTGAGACCTTTGTCAGTTCTTCATATAGATCCTTATGCGTGGCACAACTCTCATGATTTTATTCGTCTCTCTGGCTTTTATTCAATCACTCACAGGCTTGGGTTTTTGGGAATTTTTGAGAATTTATTTTGGGCGGCCAAGCCTCTTTTATTTTGAAGAGAGGAAAGTTGTTCTTAAAGTTTTTCAACATGCTCTTATTTGGTTTGTGGTCCACTTGTAGAACTTTTTGATTTGGAAGTTGCCTAATTTCCCTCTCATCCTCGAGATCTCGGCTTATTTCTGCCCTGATTTTGACCTGTGGAGAGTCAGATAAAGAATTGAAGCAAAAATATAGGATCCATAGTGGATGGGAATTGATAAATCGCCATTTGATGTCTAAGTGCTATTTACTTGTAGAGACTAACATGATTCTAGGGTTAGTTGAGGTGACTAATTTTTTGAAAAAGAATTTGTAAAAAGAATTTGTAAGAGTAAAGAATTGTAAAGAATTTAAGAATGACGAATTGTATGGAAAATTTTAAAGGAAGTATAGAAATTGATACCTAGCCCTTGTCTAATGTACCCCCCCACAACTTATCACACACTCTGTCCCCAGAGTGGCAAAATGATAGGTTGAGAAGTCATTAGAACAAGGGCTGCGGGTTAAGGTAGATCTTCGTTTGCCCCTGGAGAACAGAGTAGAGCGGATGCGAACTGCCCTCGTAAGGCGTGGTAGTCCACGTCAGTCATTTCCTCCACTGGTCTTTGGAGAACAATGATGGTGTACATCCAGTAGAGGACGTGGAAGCCGCAGTCGTTGGATTGTCGTATTTGCTGGGGGCATTTGTGGCAGAAGGCGGAGCGATTGAAGTGCTCTTTGCTGTATGCCTTAGTGTGCTGACTGAGAAGCTCAATTAATTTCGCAGCGCACTCTTTTTCCATTTCTTCTGTTGGCGTCTTAGGTGTTACGACGTAGTGTCGTTGTCGAGCGTTGAACTGGCTGTCAGAACTGTTGTATATTGTAGTTGTTCCGTCTTGGAGGTTTGTTGCCAGAAGAATCCATTGCTCATGATGCAGGATTGGTAACATGATGAACTTCGGTGTTGTATGCTGGAGATATGCGATCAGCGCTTCCGTTGTGCCGAAGTTTTTTAGTTTTAGGAGATCTTCCTTCATGTATGGGGACGCCATGTATGTATCAGGATTGTTTTGGCCAAGCTGAAACTCGTAAGTGGCCATGAGGCTGACAGAAAGTTGCCCTTTATCCTGTAAGGTCTCTCGCAGTGAATCGGCCATCACAATAATGTCTTGAGACATGAATACTATGCCATCTTTGTCTGCAGAGAGATTCGCCATAATGATGCGCATTTCGAGGTCATTGAGACCCTTGCAAGAGTCGCGATCGAAATCAGGAAATGTTGGTTTAGTAGTGTAAGCAGGATTGTTCTTGCTGGTATCTTTTTCTGGCGACATATTTTGTTCTGACTCTTTCATAATTTGGCGGAAGGGTCGTCGTTGTCGACGTTGGACAGCTGAGTAAAGGTACCGTGGAACATCATCTGGTGACATAGTCGAATCGTTGAAGAATCTTCTGTCACAGATGAGTTCCATGGCATAGCGCCCTCTTAGTGAATGGAAGTCTTCAGCTGCCAGGTCGGTGAATGGGATTTCCTGGTTCAGCACTTGGATGTGTCGGATGGTGTGGAAAGCGCTGTCCCCAGATCCTACTGTGCCTTGTACTGGAGGGTTAATGATTATGAACCAGGGTTGGCTCCAGTCTTGGCGAAGAGATGGGCGTGCATCCCAGATTAATTTCAGCAGCCGGAAGGGTATACACCTGGCTTCACCTGCTGCTTCTCCGACGAAGTTTATAATGCCGATTGGTAGCTCGACTCTACTGAAGTTGTAGACTTTGGCGTCCCGAGCTTCGGTATCCACTATCATAAAAAGCCAGTGGTCCGAGACTTGGAAGGGCATTGTGATGTAACGTGCTCGACACGCTAAACCAGCATGCAGCCGCTCAATCGACTTTGCTCTGACGCCTTTGTATAAAAGGCCAATAGACAGAGCTGGCGAGGTGTTGAAGACGGGTTGTTGTCGCTTAGAGCTTTTATATATTTCTATACAGTTGGCGAGGAGAACACGGAAGATAGCCAGAGGCATCGTAGACCGAGGTCGGAGAATGCTGCGGAAATCTTCACGTGTCATCTGACGCCTGGTTTTTGTATTATGATATATTATGTCTTCCCCTACTTTTGCATCGTCTACTATAGTGTTCAGTATAAAAATGTCCTGAGCATCGAAAGTGGAGATGGCTGTCATATCTAGATCTTGCATTTTGTGTGGAAGAGGAGGTGGTGGGGGAAGGTCTTCTGGTGGAGGGGGGTGTGTTGTTCGAGGGCCACTTCATGGCCCTTGAGATTTTCATCCAAGTCGGAGGCAGAGTCAAGATCTTCGTCTGTATCTAGGCTCACTCGGTCTGCCTCGTCCTGGTAAGGTGGAGAAGGTGTTGAGAAGGGGGCAAAAGTTTTTGGCGGGCTGGCGCTGGCTCCTAGCATGCACTGTTGTAGCTCAGCGTAGGTCGCATCCTTGGCAGCTTCTCCAATAGACCCCAGAGCAGAGTAATCAAAGAATTGATCCCCGTATGAAATGTTGACGTTGTCATTATGTGGGGATTTGGGGTGATAGTCGCTTTCCTGGTGACCTTTATCGGACCCTTTATGGGAGGGTCCTGCTGCGTTCCCGGGGTCTTCTCTGTCATCGTGCTTGTCTCCTGAAGATGTGTCTTTATTAGAGTCAGCAGATGAGTCGGAGTCGTCTTCTTCTTCTTCATCATCATCGTCGTTGTCGTCCGCAGCTTCGTCGGGTGTCTTTTTGTTAGCCGACTTTTTACACCGCCAGTGAGTGGCTTGTAGCTCATCGAAAGCCACTTGCAGATGCTCGTGTTTCTCAAGCAGTGCATCGTGGGCTTCTTTGAGATCTGTGTATCTGCCCTCGGCGGAGAGGAGGCGTGCTGTCAGATCTGTGACTTTGGCACGTAGGTTATGTGTTTCATTGGTATTTGCCTCCTCTTGGTGATGATGGAGCTGCGTAATTGTTTCATCGATAGTAACCAAGCGCGTGCTTAGTGCTTCTTGATTTTGCCCAAGCTTGCGGAGAGTCTCTTGTAGAGGGTGAGTCTGGTTGGAGATCTCATCGACTTTTCGTGTTGTAGCTTCTTGCTGGCGCGTTGCTCCAAGGATCAGTTCTGGCAGGTTTTTGGTGTGGTTGTTGATGTGCTCAACTTGCTTAGCCACTTCATCCTGTCGTTGCTGGATGCCTTGGAGGACGATAGGCAGAGCTCTGTGTTGGTTGTCGATCCTGGTTACCTGTCGGGATAAGTCCTGTACACAAGAAAAATTAGAATTTAATAAGTTAGAAGGATCGGTGAAGAGGTTTCGGATAGTGTCAAATTGACGGCCGAATTCCTCACTGATGTTAGTGAGAGGGACCCCAGAAGCGGAATGGTGATATGGCTGGGGTCTGTGCGGGATGGTGGTAGTGCCTTGCGGAAGAGACACTGATGATGTCCCGAACTGTGTAGTGACTGTTAATGAAGTCACCAGTGGTGTCGGGGTGGTGGCCGATGTGAAGAGTAGCGGTATTTGTGGCGAAAATGGTGGTACCGATGATGAAGGGGTGGGAACTGCGGAAGTGAATGGAAAGGTGGTGAAATCAGGCATGGTGACGGAGAAAGGGAAGCCCGATGTTAGGGTGGGTGAAGAGGTGGATGTGAATGATTGCGTGGATGTGGGGAGGAAGGGAGTGGTGGGGGCAGCGGAGAGCTGCTCGTTAAGACTCTGGATGAAAGAGTCAAAGGAGGAAGTTGTTAAGACTTCTTCGTGAAACTGCTCGTCCTCCGGATTTGGCCGAGACGTTGGTGTCCCCGACAGCTGTTGGGCCTGCAACAGCCTTCTAGAAGGCCATTTGATAGGTATTTTTGTAGGTCGAGCTGTCGGGGCTATGATGCTCATCTCAGTTTTACCCGCAGTTGCTTTCTATTCAAGGGGTTTGACCGAGGCTAGTAGTTGAGTAAGCTCCTCGTCAGAGAAGAGGAGCTGTGTCATATCATAATGTGCTAGCTCCGGGAGCGGGAGGAGAGTCCTTGATGACTTAACCATTGGGCAAAATACATAGTGTATCTTTCCATCCTTTTCTTTAATTATGAACGAGTTTTTCAAGGATTGCTCGTTGGTAAGGATGTCACCCTTTATTTGCGTGCAGCGGGGTAGGAGTCTGTCCATCTTAAAGAATTTGATTATGGATGTGACATGGCCCCCCAAGCAAATCTCTTTCCCCAGGAGGGCGGCAGATAATTTCTGAACCATTAGCCATCCTATGTTGACTGGCTTTTTGTTGACGATGGACCAGAGGATGAAAAGGTCTGATATTGTAACATTTCCTCCTTCTGTCCTAGGGAAAAGTGCGGCAGATAGAATCTTGTGCAGAGTGCGCACAAATCCGGAGTGGATGTTCGACGCTTTGCACGTTTTGGCGTCGTAAGTGGGGATCCCTGTTAAGGTTTTCCAGAATGTATGTCTGTTGAACTCTGGATGATCAGTTCCCACTGAATTGGCCTTTTGTAGCTGCTCCTGGTCGTCGATGAAGAAAGAGTTTATCATGTTTTCTGTTATGAAGACCATACTACCAAAAATTTGGGTGACAAGCCTTCTGTCACCCCCATCCCGTGACCTATCTGTGATGTCGACGGGCTCCTTTGTCAGGAAGGAGAAGAATTCCACAGTGGGCTCGAGGTAGGATACCTCAGGTATTAAACACAACCTGGTGAGGTTGGAAGTTTGTAAAGCATTGTAGATGCGATCATGGATTCCCATTTTTATTAGTATGTTGGAGCAGACATACTTAGTCGGTTTCAGGGTTTTATCGGTGGAGATGGAAGTTTGGATGGAGAGGTTCTCTGGTGGTGGTATTGGAGCGGTGATGGGAATGAAAGTGGTAGGGATGGTAGCTGCAGGGATGGTGATGGTAGCAGTAGGGGTGGAGGGTTTGGCGAAAGGTTGGTCCATAGCTGATAGCGGGAGGACTTGTTTCCTTGCCCGCTTGGGGGGCTGCCCAGATGCAGCCTTCAAAGCTTTGCGCTTTCCCTCTGTCTCTTGGGCAGAGGAGTCCTCATCAGGGTTTGGTGTATAATCCGAACCCTCATCATCATCAGAGGAGATGTGTTCGACGTCTTCTTCAGGAGCCTCACCTAGACATTTGGTGAGGCGGGTGATCTCACACAGCACGTCGATTATTTTGGTTTTTGGTGGGACAACTCTGGTGGTGTTGTAGGTATCCCTGATTTGTATGAGCCTGTCCCATTCCTCCATCATCTGCTCCCTTGTCAGAGAGGGAGAAGCTCCTGAGCCAGAGGTCTTGTTTGCTAGAGACGCCATTACTGAAAAATAAGAGTTTCTTAGTTAGAGAAGAAACTTTGAAACAATTTAGATTTTATGTGTGGGTATATCTTTTTGTATTTTTGAGAAAACGAAAGAAAGCGAAGACCAAATGGTTTTGAGACCGTTTGGTTCCAAACGGTTTCGAGACTGTTTGGTTCCAAACGGTTTCAAGACCGTTTGGTTCCAAAAGGTTTGAAGACCGTTTGGTTTGAAGCGGTTTGAAGACCGTTTAGTCCCAAATGGTTTCAAGACCGTTTGGTCCCAAACGGTTTCAGGACCGTTTGGTCTCAAACGGTTTCGAGACCGTTTGGTCGCAAACGGTTTCGAGATCGTTTGGTCCCAAACGGTTTCAAAACCATTTGGAAAGTGAAGAGCCGCAGGTTGCCGGTGTGGGTGAAGATGAAGCGGCGTGAAGGTGATGGAATAGTCGGTGAAATCGTTCGACAACGACGGCGATGAAAGCGACAACTGGCGACGTGCGATGGTGAAAAAAGCGGCAACTGGCGCCGTGATGGTAGAGAAAGCAGCAACTGGCGCCGTGATGGTGGCGACAGAACGGTGCGGAGACGAAGGCGATGGAAGAGTCGGTGAAATCGTTCGACAACGACTGCGATGGCGGCGTAAGAGACGTCGGAATGGTCGGCGATGGCAGGGGAGAGGAGCAGCTTTCATGGAATCGCCGGACTACCTTGAGGACGGTGGTCGGAAGGGAGAGAAGCTTGCGCGGATGCAACAGGAGCAAGAAGGAGATTCTTCGCACGAAAGCTCTGGAGAATTCGAAAGTTCGATGAGAGAAAGACGGAGGGGTAGGGTTGATATTTATAGGGATTGGTTGGTGACCCTTTGTATTCCAAACGGTTTGAGGACCGCTTGGTCCCAAGCAGTTTCAAGACCGTTTGAGGCCCAAACGGTTTCAAGACCGTTTGATCTCAAGCGGTCTCAAGACCGTTTGGTCCCAAGCGGTCTCAAGATCGTTTGAGGTTCAAACAGTTTTAAGACCGTTTGGTCCCAAGAGGTTTCAAGACCGTTTGGGTCCAAACGGTTTGAGGACCGTTTGGCTTCAAACGGTTTGGAGACCGTTTGGGGTCCAAACGGTTTTAGGACCGCTTGGAAAGGCAAAAAAAAGGTTTTTTTTATATATATATTTTGTGATAGTTGTAGATTTTTATGTATTTTGGTTTATGAATATTTATGTTGTTTGCTTTATGTATTGTTTTTGTAGTTTTCATTATGTAGATTTTTTTGTATTTTTAGATTAATGATGAAAGAACTTAGAAAAGCATGTAAAGTTTAAAAGAAAATAGAAGACTAGAAATTTAGAAAAGGTGATACTCAGATCTTAGGTTGCCTCCCAAGAAGCGCCTTGGTTTAATGTCGCAGGCTCGACGAACTTGTAGGGTTGTTATGTTGTTGGCGTAGCATCTCTGATGTTGATTGTTTGTCGATGCATTCTGTCTTCCTGAGTATAATATCTTTTTAATCTGTGACCATTGACGGTCCTTTCTCCTCCATTATCATCGAAAATAATGACGGCTCCTGTCGAGTATATATGCTTGATTGTGAAAGGCCCCGACCATTTAGTGCGCAGTTTTCCTGGAAACATTTTTAGTCTGGAATTGAACAGGAGAACTTTTTCCCCGACGTTTATATCCTTTCTTTTTATGTGGCCATCATGCCACATCTTGGTTTGTTCCTTGTAGATTCTTGCATTGTGGTAAGCTGTCATTCGTAATTCTTCCAGTTCTTGGAGTTGAAGTTGTCTGAATTCGCCAGCGCTTTTGAGATCGAAATTTAGTTGCTTGATGGCCCACCAGGCCTTGTGCTCTAATTCAACTGGCAAGTGGCAAGACTTCCCATACACTAATCGAAACAGTGTTGTTCCGATTGGTGTTTTGAAAGCGGTGCGGTAGGCCCATAGAGCGTCAAATAGTTTGGTGGACCAATCAGAGCGGTGCCGATTGACAGTTTTTTCAAGGATAGCTTTAATTTGCCTATTGGAGACTTCAACCTGTCCACATGTCTGTGGATGATATGGTGTAGAAACTTTATGGTTGACTCCGTATTTTCTTAATAAGGCTTCAAAGCTTCGTTCCAAGAAATGTGATCCGCCGTCAGATATTATCGTTCTAGGAAAACCGAATCTGGGAAAAATTATCTCTTTAAACATCTTGATTACCGGCTTTGAATCACAAGAGGTGGTTGGTAGAGCTTCTACCCATTTGGACACATAGTCCACAGCGACTAAGATGTACATGAATCCGTAGGATGAGGGGAAAGGGCCCATGTAATCTATCCCCCATACATCGAAGAGTTCGATTTCTTGCCACATGTTCAATGGCATTTCATTTATTCTAGAAATTCCCCCAGATAGTTGGCATTTGTCACAAGATCGAACGTATTCATGTGCGTCTTTTGCAATGGTAGGCCAATAGAAGCCTGATTGCAGGACTTTGAGGGCAACCTTTTTGGAACTCATGTGACCCCCTGTGGGGCCTGAGTGACAATGATCAAGAACTGACGAGCTTTCCGTCTCTGGTATGCATCTACGAAAGAGTCCATCGGCACATAAGGGAAAAAGATAGGGTTCGTCCCAGAAATATTGCTTAGCGTCGTGAATGAACTTCTTTTTGTCGTGGTAGGATGCGGACGGGTGAATAATTCATGTTGCCAAATAATTGACGATATCGGCATACCAGGGGAATCCATTAGTGACTTTCATTAGTTGGTCGTCTGGGAGGGAGTCTCTGATAGGTACTTTGTCTTCATCCTCGACTCTAATACGGCTGAGATGGTCAGCGACGACATTTTCCACTCCACTTATATCTTTGATTTCCAAATCGAATTCTTGAAGCATTAATACCCAGCGGATTAGTCTGGGTTTTGCATCTTGTTTTTGAATAAGGTATCGTATGGCGGAATGGTCAGTGTAGACGATTACTTTAGCTCCAATCAGATATGAGCGGATTTTTTCGAATGCGTAGATGACAACTAAGAATTCCTTTTCAGTAGTAGTGTAATTCTTCTGTGCTTCATCCAGCGTCTTGGATGCGTAGTATATAACGTAGGGTTTCTTGTCGATTCGTTTCCCTAACACGGCCCCTATGGCATAATCACTCGCGTCGCACATGATCTTGAATGGTTGCGACCAATCTGGGGCTCTCAGAATGGGTGCAAAAATCAAGGCATTTTTCAAAGTTGTGAAACTTTGCAAACATTCTTGATTGAAGTTAAATTATGTGTCCTTGGTCAGCAGTTGTGTCATGGGCTTTGCAATTTTTGAGAAATCTTTTATAAATCTTCTATAGAATCCTGCATGACCAAGGAATGCCCTGACTCCTCTGACGTCTTTAGGTGGAGTTAGCTTTGAGATGACATTGACATTTTCTTTATCTACTTCAATCCCTTTTTCACTTACTCGATGTCCTAGGACCACACCTTCAGTCACCATAAAGTGACATTTTTCCCAATTTAAGATGAGGTTAGTGTCCTTGCCTCTTTGTATGACTTGAATTAGGTTGAGAAGACAGTTGTCGAAAGAGTTTCCATATATAGAGAAATCATCCATGAATATCTCCATTATGGATTCTGTTAATCCAGCGAAGATAGCAGTCATGCATCTCTGAAAAGTTGCTTGGGCATTACAAAGCCCGAACAGCATTCTTTTGAAAGCATATATCCCAAAGGGACAAGTGAAAGTAGTTTTTTCTTGATCTTCCGGGTGTATAGGGATTTGGTAAAACCCGGAATAACCGTCGAAGTAACAGAAAAATTTTTGATGAGCCAAGCGCTCGAGAACCTCATCCAGGAAAGGTAAGGGGAAGTGATCTTTTCGCGTGGACTTATTAAGTTTTCTATAGTCGACGCACATTCTCCATCCCGTCACGGTTCTAGTGGGTACTAGATCATTTTTATCATTAAGGACAACAGTGGTTCCCCCCTTTTTAGGGACCACCTGCACTAGGCTAACCCATTGAGAATCCGAGATGGGGTAGATGATACCGGCCTTCAGGAGTTTGAGGACTTCAAGATGGACCACCTCCTTGAGATTAGGGTTTAACTTCCTCTGATGTTCTCTTGACGGTTTAAACTCTTCAACCATGGGTAGTTTGTGCATGCATAAAGCGGGATTTATACCCGTCAAATCAGTCATTTTGTACCCAATGGCCTTCCTATGCTTCTTCAGCTCATCTAGGAGTCTGTTTTCTTGATCATCCTCCAGAGTGGAGCTGATGATTACTGGACATAACTTTTCTTCATCAAGGAAAACATGTTTGAGCCCTTCAGGTAGGGCTTTCATCTCCGGAGCCTTAGGTGGCTCAGTAGCTTCTATAATTGTGACGGCTTTAAGTTCTTCGAAAGTATCCGTCGAAGCTTTTTCAGATTTTTCCAAACATTGTTGCACAATTTCACTCGCCGAGAATTCTACATCTGGAATGGTGAGGGTGTTTTCCAATTCATCGGTTGATTCAGACATTTCTAGTTGCGACATTTGGTATACGACATCCAAGAGAAAAGCTTCCTCTTGAATGTTTGGACCTTTCATACTGTTGAGCACTTTCAATTGGAAAGCCTCCTTCCCATGTCTCAGGATTATAGTTCCTGCTTCAACATCGATAAGAGCTCGGGCAGTAGCTAGGAAAGGTCTGCCAAAGATTATCGGGTATCTCAGGTCTTCTTGGATGTCCATAATAATGAAGTCGCAAGGGACATAAGAATTCTTTCCTATTCTGACGGGAATATCTTCGATGATTCCAAGAGGGGCAGTTATGGTAGAATCAGCTAACTGAATTGTCATTGTGGTAGGTAACAATTCAGTAAAGCCTAATCTTTTACACATTGAATATGGCATAATGGATATGCTTGCTCCTAAATCTGCCAGACCTTTCTTGATGGGACCATTTCCAATAGAGCATTGGATACCGAAGGACCCCGGATCCTTCGTTTTCTTCGGCATCTTGTTTAGCAAAATGTCAGAAGTGGTCTGGGCAAGTTTCACCGTTTCATGCTCTTCCGTCATGTATTTTCTTGATAAGAGGGTTTTAAGGTATTTAGCCCAAGCGGGCACTTCGGATAGAGCATCGAGGAAAGGAATATCAATGTATAATTTTTTCATGGCTTCTTTGAATTTTTGGAACCTAGTGTCCATTTTGGTCCCCTTCAGTCTATATGGATAAGGTACTCTGGGAGGGACCTCTGACATTGGTTCTTTTTCCTTCTCCTTCTCAGTAGAATTTTCTATTTCTATTCCTGAGTTCCTTGTTGGGGGATGAATGGCTGCATCATCTTCATGGATGATTTTGTTGACGTCAGACAAGACACGACCGGATCGTGTGGTAACGGCGTTCAGTTGTTCTGGTCTGTTATGTATCGGATTCGCCTCTGGTTGTCCAGCAAAAGTGTCGGCTTGTGGCTTTAGCTGCGCGGCAATCTATGCCAGTTGGGTCTCTACAGCTTTTTGTTGAGCTTGCTGGTTTGCAAGCATAGTCTGTTGAGATTGAAGCATTTGTCTAATCAAAGATAGTTCATCAGATGATTGGGGAGGGGCACCCCCTTGTTGATACTGAACGCCCTGCTGTCCTTGTGGTTGTTATGGAGGTGCCGCTGGCTGCGGTTGTGGTTGCTGCAATTGAGGCTGTTGCAGTTGCGGATGTAATCTTGAATATTGATAGGATGAGTTCCTAGGGTAGTTGGATCTTTGAGGACCATTCCTATAATTCCCTTGATTTTGGGTAAAATTATTTTGAAACCCAGGTGGCTGTTTGAAAGATCCGCCTTGCGTTTGTTGTTGCGGATTGGTTGTTCCAGCAGGATTTCCATATTGGAAACCCGGGTGATTTCTCGGTTTATCAGGATTGTAGTACACCTGGCCGGGTATCGAGTGAATTGAGTTAACTTGCTCCGGCATTTGATCTTCAGGATGTTCGATAGCAGGTTGATATTGCGGTGGCGGTGGCTGCAGGTCCATCATGACATTGTATAACATGCCACACGATAGTGTGGGATGATCGGATGCATGACAGGCTTCGCAGGTTCCAGTAGCCACTTTCACTTGTTGGACTTGGGAGTTTTTCTTCTTATCATACTCTCCGAAAGAAGTTTCGAGAGCTTGCTGTTTGTTGGAAATAGTCTTCAAGGCTTCAGCGATAGCCTTGAGTTCCATTGATTCTTCAGCCTTGTAAACCTTAAGAACTCCCTTGGAGTGGTTAGCTGACCTTCCCCAATTAGATTGGTTCTCGGCCCCTATTGTGACTATGTTCCAAGCGTCTTCATAATTCTTCCTCATAAAATTTCCTCCAGATGAGGAATCTAAGAATTGCTTAATATCATCACTAACTCCTCTGTAAAAATTTTCAATAAGTTGGTTCTGAGAAATACCATGGTGAGGACACTTTCTCAGGAGTTCTTTGAATCGTTCCCAGGATCCTGCTAATGTTTCCCCAGGCAGTTGGGTGAAATGATTTATTTGACCCCTAATTTCATAGGTTAGCGAAGGCGGGAAGAACTTCTCCAGAAATTTTTCTTCTAAGGGAGTCCAGGTCATAATGATAGGATGCCTATCTAGAGCGTTATACCAGCTTAAAGCCCTTCCAGACAGGGTGAAGTGGAAAAGGTGTAGCATTATTGCTTCAAGGGCAACTCCTGCTTGTGGTACAAGTCAGCAGAGTGACTTGAATCTCTTGAGATGATCCATGCAGTCGTCACCTGGTCCACCCGAGAAAGAAATCCCCTACATTATCTGGATCCACTGCGTCCGGATTTCAAAATTTGGGATGTTGATAATCGGTGGACGGACGGGGTGATCATCTTCATAATTCTTCGGGACTGCGTAGTCTCGAAGTTGTTTACTTCTTAGGGCTAGTTGAGCGGCATCATTCTCAGCTTGGATACGAGCTTGCTCCTCAGCTCGAATCTCCGCCTGTACTTGAGCACGGGTATCTGCGATTAATTGTGCTCTTTGAGCTGCTAAGGCAGCATTGACTCTTTCCGCGATAAGGCGTTGTTCGTCAGCCATCTGTCTAGCTCGTTGACGACTGAATCTGATCCTTCGGTGAAAGCTTCTTTCTACCTCAGAGTCGTACTCTAGCTCAGAGGAGAATCCGATGCGTTGCGGGGTTTGCATGCACGTATTCTACATGAGTAGAAAGAAAGTAACACTTTAAGATGATGAAAGAAAATGAAGAAGTCAAGAAGAAAAAGTGTAAAATCCTAATCAACCAAGAAGTAATTTAGTAGAGGCTAAAAACGTTCCGTTATCCCCGACAACGGCGCCAATTTTTGATGGAGTTTTGCAACACCACTAAAAATCCTAGAGATGATAAGTCTCGAAGTTTAGCCTTGCTTGTATTATGGTAAGAACTCCACCCGTGTATGCAAAGACACACGGAAATCTTATCGTAATATAGTTAAAGGTCGAATCCACAGGACAACGGTCTTGTTAGAGTTTAACAAGATGGAAAACCTTTTAGCCTTACTTAACTACTTAAAGATTGACATTTATACCGAAAGTTGATTTGGTTGTTTTTAAACTAAGTGCAAGGAAGTAAAGGCAAGAAGTAAAACTAAGATTTAGCAATTGATGATGAATCACCGGGGTTAAGCAGGTATTTACCACCACTACACATGACTTGTATTTTTACTAAACATAGCAAGACTTGTAAGCAAGATACATGGATGTTATACAATACCGATGTCTTATGGGACAAGAGTAATGCATACATCCTTCATGGATTGGGTAACCCTCATTCAGTACATATATATGTGTCAATGAAAATATGTAGTCTCCGAAGAGAAAAACTTACTCAACCTCGTGAAACGTGCATCGAAAAACTAACAAGCGAGCGATAATCACCAAATCGATTAGTATCCTTATAGACTATCCCTCTTTCGAGGATATTGTTACAACCCCAAATTTTGGGTTCATTTGTTGAGGAATTTAATTTCTCATAATAAAGATAAATGAACAAATAATGGATGAATGCATGGACTTCATTTACAATAGCCTTGTTGTTTGATTTGTGGGCTTTGTTGGCTATTGGGCCCAATAACAAGGATATTCAATTAATTAATGAATAACTGAGATTTTGATATAAGTAAGGTGTGGAAACCTCTAGAAGGCAAATCCAAAGAGGATTTCGTGCCTCTTAGATTCCTTGGGTTCCAAGGAGTCCAAAGTTGCAAAGAAAAGGCAATAAGAAAAGAAAATAGCAATTAAGTTTTTCCTTGTTAATAAAGAAATTGAAAACATTGATGAAATAGGGAAAATATGTGAAAAGAGGTTTAATTGGATAATTCTTAGTGGGATTTCGTATCCCAATGTTTCCTAAAGGTAAAAGGAATACTAATGAGGAAAGTAAAAGAGAAATAAGAGTGAGATCCTCAAAAAGGAATTACTTTAAAAAGAAATAGGCAAGATAATGAGAATAATGCATATTGATGCATTTAATGATAAGGAATGTTCCTTAAACAAAGAATTTCGAATTCTTTAAGTTTTATTGGGATTCAAGAAGTCCCAATCAAGAAAGAGGAAAGAAAAAATATCGATAAAAGAAAATAAGAATATGATGTGAGTACATTATTAATGAATCTCATGGTATTATTAAAAGGAGGATATTTTCTATTAAAAGAGAAACTAAATTTCGTGCTAACACTTGAAAAGGAAAGTACAAGGAAGATAAAAAGAATAATTTTTCGAATTATTAAAAATCCATGAAATAAGGAATATCAAGGAAATAGGTAGGAGAGAGAAAGCTTCCTACCTAATGAAGGAAGTGGATCCTTTTTGGAAAAGGACTAATCAACACATAGGTGGTCCTTTTAGGGCGAGGGTAGCACCCCTATATAAGGGGGAAAAACCTATGGATCGAGTTCTAAGGAAGTTCCATGAAACCCTCTCTCTCCCTTCTTCTTTTTCTTCATCTTCATGATGTGCAAACCCTAGCAAAGGGTGGTTCGAATCCTAGAGCAGGGAAGGGCCGAGGAGGAGTTACAGCGGATGCATATTGCTCTCACGATACTAACAGGAGGCTCGAGGGATACTCCTCCACCTTAGCGTGAACGTAGCAGCAACAGCCCAGCTGCTTTTGGCGGGTGCGCTGCAGGCCTGTCCAACCTGAACCAACCACTGTGGTCGTGGCTGGAGGACGCTCAAAGGATCCTGGAGGTCTGACGAAGGTTGAATAGGAAGCAACTCTCTTCCTCGCGATCCCGTCTTCTTGAAACTCCTGCCGGAAGTCTGCCACCCGCAGCAGAGGTCGCGATCTTGGTTCACAGCGGATCAACTACCTTGGCCGCGACTTGGGGGCTCCTCTGTATGCGCAGGGGCACGACGGAGCTTGGGCGGCAGTGGGCGGCTGTCTTCGGGCCGTGCGAGGTGGGGAAGACCCTTCCTGATGGGCTACGCCGGCGGCAGCGCCTAGGGCGCGCGAGGTAGGAGATGAAGGATGCTGTTAGACGGTTTTGCCCCTCCGGGCATTACATGATCAAGGAGCCGCACAGGGGTAAAAATGGAATTTCATTATGTTTTTAAAACAGCCGAGATGCGTTGCATGGACGGAGACACGTGGCAGATCCGGATTGGCCCAAAAGTAAGTGATTTTGCAAAAATCATAACTCTTTAATAGTAGCTCGGATGACAAAAGTTAATACATGAAAGTTGCTCAGAAAATCAAGAGGAATCTAAATAAAATATAGTTGACGCCTAATTCTGCTTCCAATTCGAAAAGTAGTATAAGTTATTAACTTTAGTGTAATGATGATTAAGAAACCCTTTTTGGATATGGTTAATGTGATTAGTAGGGTTTAATTGATGATTAATGTTGATATTAGCTTGTTAATGATAAAAAGGTATATTAGTAAGAAAAAGGATGAACTTTGCATATAATTAGTTAATTTAGAGTTTCATATGCATGAATATGCTTTAAATGGCCTTGAAACCCTAATGTTGACTAATTTGACTATTAATGGCTTTAATTGATTAATTTCATGATTAAAGATGGAATATTCTGAATCTAAGACTATTTCGAGCATTAAAGTTCCTAGTTTGTGGATAAATACCCTAAATGAAGTAATTAGGGTTTTCTCATGAATCAAGGTAGAATTGGTGATTAATAACGTTCATATGAGTAATAGAGTATAATGCATTACACATTGATGATAAATAAGCATAATGATCCTGTCATGGATTAAAAGGATAAAAATGATAGTTTTAATGTAAGATAAGTTTAATGGGTTTAATTAATGGACAATGATGCCTTTAATTCGAAAATAAGGTTAAATGTTGTAAAGGGATAACCTTAATATCTTTTGTGAATAATTAGGGTTTAAAATAGTAAAAGATAAAAGGAAACCCTAATTGCAATAGAAACCCTAAAAATGAAATAGTAACCCTAGGGCTCGAATAGGTCTATTAGACTTGGATACCATGATCCATGATAGAAGATATTGGATGTTTGTTTTAGGATCTTATTGAATGCTTGCTTGCCTTGTTGATTGGACTATTCTATTTCAAGTCTGCTTAACAGGTATGTGGTTAATTATGAATAACCGCTTTAGTTTCCCGAAGGATTCTCGGATGTTTTCTCGCATTGAATGCAATATAAACTGTTTGGATGTTCATATTGCAACTATAGAGTCACTATGGCTATCACAGTTATATAAACATGTGTATTCTCGCACCTACATGCCACCCTGATGGAAGATGCCATGAAGGTCAGGCCCAAGAGGGTAGACCGATGGGCACCGTGAGAGGTGACCCCAGACACCAAGCTCGGGAATGAGAAGGTGGTCTATGATGCATGACTATGGAGCACCATGAGAGGTGACTCCCAGGCACCAAGCTCGGTATTGAGAAGGTGGCCTTAAAGTCAATGGCAAAAGAGAAACCCTAGAGGGGTATGCCAGGGTTAGGGCAAAAGCGGTGGAGAATGACACACTGAAAATGTAAATTGTCTTGATAAATAACTTGATTGTGATTATTAAATTGTTAGCCATAATTGTGAGATTTTGGTTGTCCCCACATACCAGTATATTTAGATATACTGACCGACGTTTTGTTTGTCGGAGTTTTAGGTACATATGAAAAGAACAAACAGTAAAGTGGCATATGTGGAATTAAATGAGAAGTAATGTGCACAGGAGGATTAGTTAGATTAGCATTTTCATGGATAGAAGATTAGAAATCCCAGATTTCAAAAGGTAAACAAAGTTTTATTTTATACCAGTTTTCAGTTAGTTGGTAAAGTTTATTAATTATTATTGATTATTTGTCAAACCTTTGATCCTGTATAATAGATAACGGCACCGACCTTTCAGTCTCCCTTAATTGGGGGTTACCGGGAGGCGGGGTCGTTACAATTAGTATCAGAGCATGGGTTCCTCAATTAATCTCTAATAATTATTAAATTTTACAAATTCTGTAGAACCCAAGGGAGTTATTAGAGGATTATCCGAAAGACAGAGGTGTCTAGAAAAGGATCACGACCGGGGGCTGGCAATATTTTCCTCCGCACCGCTAGTCGGAATACGAGGACTCCCGGATCTGTGTGACTGCCTGGCCAAAGTCTTAGGGTATGAATCGAAATAAGATACCTATTAGGACTCTCTCATCTCGTTCATCCTTTCTCAACTCAAATTCTGTTAAGGACCTTAAGGATTAGGGTTTTCTCTCTTTTCCTCACCCTCTTGAGGTATGGGTAAGGTTGATAAGGATTAAGGAATCCTCCATCAAATTAATAAAAAGCATGTAAATAAGATGTCATGGACATAAGCTTAATAGAATAAGCGTAAAGGAATAGATACATGCTTAGGTCGTATGACACGAGTTGTCTTTTCCCTCAGGAGAGACCTGAGGATAGACCTCCTTGGTAGGAGGATGAGTAGAGAGAGTTAGTCTTGGAGGTAGAGACCTCCACTCAAGGTAGAAACCTAGCACATCCTTTGAGGATGATGATAACCCTAACCCTAAGTGAAGGTTGGAGAGAGAGAGATGACATGATGAGTCAGATGTCCTGGTTGACCAAGTGGTTGGTTGGACATGACTTTGGGATGCCATAAGAGGGTAGATGACCTAGTACATGTGGCGACCCAACCCTAGAGAGGGTCGTGCATGGTTGAGTGAAGGGTAACTCCTTCATGGATGAGGTTAGAGAAGAACCTATAGGGCTGTTACTAGTAGGATATAACTTGTACCCAGAGTGCGTCAGTAGTGGTGACATTAAACGAAACCCTAGTCAAGGGATCATGATGGATGGCTTATGAGATAAGCATATGGGGTTATGGATAACCTTGAGTAAACATATGTTTGAGTATAGGCTTCATTCAAATAAGGGCGTGCTCAGGAGTTTGATCCTTCATAAAGACAGGACCTCCTATAGAGAGGTTGGTTGTAGGATTAGCTCTAGAGAGAGGGAGCAGACCTTGGCCAAGAAAGTTGGAAGCCTAAAACCCCGAAACTTGAGAAACAGTGGGAGTCGAGAAGGATGCGACCTAAGTGGATGATAATGGTTGCCTCATGCATGATCCCTGGAGGTTGATGATGTCTTGGTTAGCTTGAGAGTAACCAAACCCTAGAGGGAGGATGATGCTTCGAGTACCTATGGTACAAGTGATTACCTACTAGATGAGATAGAGAGTGCTTTTGACCCTGAGGAGGTTAAGGCACCAGTGGTGAGGTTTTATACCTAGTAGTTGTCCAGGAAGAGGAATCAACTCTGAAGTGTTGAGTAGAAAGATCATGGGAGTACATGACATATCTTGGACATGCTGGATTCCTGGTTAAGAGAATGAGCATGCAGTTGGACACCCAGAGACAAACCTAGGGTTCCTAGGCCTAAGAGGGGAAGCAGTGTACTTGATGGTCATGTTGAGATTTGAGTCGGTATAGTTTCGAGCATGGTACTCTTAATGTGTAGAGAAAAACCCCTTCAGGTAAGGGTATGTTTGATGAACCCCTCACGAATAAGTTGATCTGATGATGAGGAAAGAGAATGAGTGTGACCTAGCATGGTTTTGTAGGTATGCTTGTGCCTTATTAGTCGTTAGTTTAAGCATGCTCATACAGATATAAACCCTAAGGATGAGTGTGACCTTGCTGTAATAGGTTGTAGTTTCCTCCCATCCTGGTAGAGGACCCTTTCGTTGGGTGTGTACCAGTTCTGTCAGTTTTGAGGTGACCTGAAGAGGTCTCATAGGATCTTGAGAAGCTAAGTGAAGATTACATGGTATGAAAATGAACCTATATGCCCATAGATAACCATCTCTAAGTGCGTGGACGTGTTACCATGGGAGTAACCGGTATGGGGCCTGACCAAGGTAGGCTGGTTGCCATGACCCTTGTGAAGGGATGAAAGTCAGTCATGAAAGAGATGATGAAGGCTTGGGTAAGGTTCTATGTCAGACCTGTACTATAAGAGAATCCCAAGTCTATCCTAGGGTCAGGTAGGGATAAGACCGATGAATGACAGAGTTTCCTAATTCCCTAGTTGCACATGACCATAGGGTCGGGAGGTAACAACTATCATTGTCTGAGGGCCATGGGTTAGGAGATTGATCACCTCCATTAACTCATGTGACCCAAAGGGCAAGTGAGTAGGGCACTCTCGGGTGCATATGGGAAGAGGGATGACCCCAAAAGTGCCGGTACCCAATAGACCTAGAGGATATGACCAAGGATTGTGTGTAAACCCAAGTAGGTTCGAGGCCAGTTTTCCATGAAAGTAACTTTGATATAATGATGATTGCGATATAGAGACATGAGTTGCAAGTTTCAACAAAGACTTGAAGGTGTACTGGCGAGGTGGGCTGTACCATCCCTACTCTTGGAATAGGAAGAAGATCTATATTTGGACGGCCGCCAAATGCTTATTTCTTCTTGTTATGAGAGTGAGAGATAGGACAGTATGCATGCCATACACCAAGGACAAGGATGTTGTGAGTTGAAACGTTGCTATAAGGAATAATGATAGAGATATGGAAGAAATGATACATGGATGGTTCGCAAACACTATGAGAGGTAGTGTAGCCAGCTTATGAGGATGTTTTATCAGGAACTATCTGGAATTTGCAGATTAACCAAGGCCAGGTTCGATCACAGTGAGTATGAGTTTCTTGATGAAGACAAACTTAGAGTTTTAGATGAGATGATAAGTAGAATACATGGAAGAGTACGTCTTCAACGTTAATTAATACCGAAAGATGTGAAGTGGTAATGGATTCTCTGGTGGAGATAGAGCTACCCGGTTTGGCTAGAAAGGAGTTGTTAGGCTAACCCTACGTTTGGAAAGAAGATGTGTTTTGGTTAACAAGTTAATGTTTGTTTGGCTAGTCAGTCTAGTCCTTGATGTAGTGAAAGGATGGTGTTAGGACCTCAAATTCACTTCATTGGAAAAGAAAGTGACGAAACCCTGATTATAGTGGTTTAGGGTTTCCGAGGCATCAAGCTTGAGGAATCATAACAATACATGAGGACATGATATACCTTGGTACTACAAAGATAGTAAGTGATGGTAGCAATTTGAATGCATAAAACAAAGTTGCATGTAGCATGTGGCCATGCAAGCTAGGAAGTGAAGGACGAACACCATTAACCCAGTGCATGGATATATAGTATAAAGAGTTCCCCAGAGGGAATGGGAGTACATCACTATGGATGTTGTGAGTCTCTCTTAGACCAAGAAGGTCAAGATAAAATATGGGTTATGGAAGATCGCCTTACCTAGATGACATAAGAAAGGAAGAGTTCTGTCAAGGGACAGATCTGGTCGAACTGCATAGAGAAAGAAATGGTTCAACAACACCATGATGTGAGTTCAAAGAGTTCTTGAACATGATGAGAAGGTTTACTTCCATGCGGAAGAAGTAGGTACATGAAGAACTCGTTTTAGTATCGTTTATCACCCCTAACTAATGAGTAGTATGATCCAGACTAGAGAGTCTGATGAGAACAAGTGTGCTTGTTCAGGGTGATACAAAGAGACAGTTCTTAAGATGTGATGTAACCACTATAGCCTTTATCGGGATGTAAGAAGCTATATAAGGAGGGTGTGTCGGTCACCACTTCATTATAATGATGTTGGTGAAGGAGGCCTCGTGAAGGTCAGAAAAGAACCCCAGGTGTGTGCAGATGAAGTCGCTTGATCGTGTAATGGCTGAGAGAGAGCCAAGGGTGACATGCGTCATGAGCTAATACAAAGCAGACTGACATGCAGTTCACTGTGGGAGGATATGTGATGTGAAAATCTAACCCCTCTAAGCTACAGCTAATAAAGCTGAGTCCCCGATAAATGGGTCCATTTGAGATGGATTGGTGGAGATGGTTGTGTTTAGCTTTGCCCCACAGGATAACATGATGTGTAATGTGTTCCATGAGTCCGATCTAGAGCACTATGTGAGGTACCCAAGCCATGTGTTGAGCCCTGAACCTATTCAGCTTTTGAGAGGCTGAAATATCCTGAGTCACCTATGAGGGTACGATATACCAAGGTAAGAAAGAACTCAGATGGAAGCATATGAGATAATGAAGGTTCTTGGAAAACACCATGGAAAGGGTGAAGCCACATGGGGGCCATGATGGACATATGAAAGGCTTATCATGTTTGTTTGCTTTCTTGATGGAATTTTGAGGGCAAAATTCTCATAAGAGGGGAAGGATGTTACAACCCCAAATTTTGGGTTCATTTGTTGAGGAATTTAATTTCTCATAATAAAGATAAATGAACAAATAATGGATGAATGCATGGACTTCATTTACATTAGCCTTGTTGTTTGATTTGTGGGCTTTGTTGGCTATTGGGCCCAATAACAAGGATATTCAATTAATTAATGAATAACTGAGATTTTGATATAAGTAAGGTGTGGAAACCTCTAGAAGGCAAATCCAAAGAGGATTTCGTGCCTCTTAGATTCCTTGGGTTCCAAGGAGTCCAAAGTTGCAAAGAAAAGGCAATAAGAAAAGAAAATAGCAATTAAGTTTTTCCTTGTTAATAAAGAAATTGAAAACATTGATGAAGTAGGGAAAATATGTGAAAAGAGGTTTAATTGGATAATTCTTAGTGGGATTTCGTATCCCAATGTTTCCTAAAGGTAAAAGGAATACTAATGAGGAAAGTAAAAGAGAAATAAGAGTGAGATCCTCAAAAAGGAATTACTTTAAAAAGAAATAGGCAAGATAATGAGAATAATGCATATTGATGCATTTAATGATAAGGAATGTTCCTTAAACAAAGAATTTCGAATTCTTTAAGTTTTATTGGGATTCAAGAAGTCCCAATCAAGAAAGAGGAAAGAAAAAATATCGATAAAAGAAAATAAGAATATGATTTGAGTACATTATTAATGAATCTCATGGTATAATTAAAAGGAGGATATTTTCTATTAAAAGAGAAACTAAATTTCGTGCTAACACTTGAAAAGGAAAGTACAAGGAAGATAAAAAGAATAATTTTTCGAATTCTTAAAAATCCATGAAATAAGGAATATCAAGGAAATAGGTAGGAGAGAGAAAGCTTCCTACCTAATGAAGGAAGTGGATCCTTTTTGGAAAAGGACTAATCGACACATAGGTGGTCCTTTTAGGGCGAGGGTAGCACCCCTATATAAGGGGGAAAAACCTATGGATCGAGTTCTAAGGAAGTTCCATGAAACCCTCTCTCTCCCTTCTTCTTTTTCTTCATCTTCATGATGTGCAAACCCTAGCAAAGGGTGGTTCGAATACTAGAGTAGGGAAGGGCCGAGGAGGAGTTACAGCGGATGCATATTGCTCTCACGATACTAACAGGAGGCTCGAGGGATACTCCTCCACCTTAGCGTGAACGTAGCAGCAGCAGCACAGCTGCTTTTGGCGGGTGCGCTGCAGGCCTGTCCAACCTGAACCAACCACTGTGGTCGTGGCTGGAGGACGCTCAAAGGATCGTGGAGGTCCGACGAAGGTTGAATAGGAAGCAGCTCTCTTCCTCGCGATCCCGTCTTCTTGAAACTCCTGCCGGAAGTCTGCCACCCGCAGCAGAGGTCGCGATCTTGGTTCACAGCGGATCAACTACCTTGGCCGCGACTTGGGGGCTCCTCTGCATGCGCAGGGGCACGACGGAGCTTGGGCGGCAGTGGGCGGCTGTCTTCGGGCCGTGCGAGGTGGGGAAGACCCTTCCTGATGGGCTACGCCGGCGGCAGCGCCTAGGGCGCGCGAGGTAGGAGATGAAGGATGATGTTAGACGGTTTTGCCCCTCCGGGCATTACATGATCAAGGAGCCGCGCAGGGGTAAAAATGGAATTTCATTATGTTTTTAAAACAGCCAAGATGCGTTGCATGGACGGAGACACGTGGCAGATCCGGATTGGCCCAAAAGTAAGTGATTTTGCAAAAATCATAACTCTTTAATAGTAGCTCGGATGACAAAAGTTAATACATGAAAGTTGCTCAGAAAATCAAGAGGAATCTAAATAAAATATAGTTTATGCCTAATTCTGCTTTCAATTCGAAAAGTAGTATAAGTTATTAACTTTAGTGTAATGATGATTAAGAAACCCTTTTTGGATATGGTTAATGTGATTAGTAGGGTTTAATTGATGATTAATGTTGATATTAGCCTGTTAATGATAAAAAGGTATATTAGTAAGAAAAAGGATGAACTTTGCATATAATTAGTTAATTTAGAGTTTCATATGCATGAATATGCTTTAATGGGCCTTGAAACCCTAATGTTGACTAATTTGACTATTAATGGCTTTAATTGATTAATTTCATGATTAAAGATGGAATATTCTGAATCTAAGACTATTTCGAGCATTAAAGTTCCTAGTTTGTGGATAAATACCCTAAATGAAGTAATTAGGGTTTTCTCATGAATCAAGGTAGAATTGGTGATTAATAACGTTCATATGAGTAATAGAGTATAATGCATTAGACATTGATGATAAATAAGCATAATGATCCTGTCATGGATTAAAAGGATAAAAATGATAGTTTTAATGTAAGATAAGTTTAATGGGTTTAATTAATGGACAATGATGCCTTTAATTCGAAAATAAGGTTAAATGTTGTAAAGGGATAACCTTAATATCTTTTGTGAATAATTAGGGTTTAAAATAGTAAAAGATGAAAGGAAACCCTAATTGAAATAGAAACCCTAAAAATGAAATAGTAACCCTAGGGCTCGAATAGGTCTATTAGACTTGGATACCATGATCCATGATAGAAGATATTGGATGTTTGTTTCAGGATCTTATTGAATGCTTGCTTGCCTTGTTGATTGGACTATTCTATTTCAAGTCTGCTTAACAGGTATGTGGTTAATTATGAATAACCGCTTTAGTTTCCCGAAGGATTCTCGGATGTTTTCTCGCATTGAATGCAATATAAACTGTTTGAATGTTCATATTGCAACTATAGAGTCACTATGGCTATCACAGTTATATAAGCATGTGTATTCTCGAACCTACATGCCACCCTGATGGAAGATGCCATGAAGGTCAGGCCCAAGAGGGTAGACCGATGGGCACCGTGAGAGGTGACCCCAGACACCAAGCTCAGGAATGAGAAGGTGGTCTATGATGCATGACTATGGAGCACCATGAGAGGTGACTCCCAGGCACCAAGCTCGGTATTGAGAAGGTGGCCTTAAAGTCAATGGCAAAAGAGAAACCCTAGAGGGGTATGCCAGGGTTAGGGCAAAAGCGGTGGAGAATGACACACTGAAAATGTAAATTGTCTTGATAAATAACTTGATTGTGATTATTAAATTGTTAGCCATAATTGTGAGATTTTGGTTGTCCCCACATACCAGTATATTTAGATATACTGACCGACGTTTTGTTTGTCGGCGTTTTAGGTACATATGAAAAGAACAAACAGTAAAGTGGCATATGTGGAATTAAATGAGAAGTAATGTGCACAGGAGGATTAGTTAGATTAGCATTTTCATGGATAGAAGATTAGGAATCCCAGATTTCAAAAGGTAAACAAAGTTTTATTTTATACCAGTTTTCAGTTAGTTGGTAAAGTTTATTAATTGTTATTGATTATTTGTCGAACCTTTGATCCTGTATAATAGATAACGGCACCGACCTTTCAGTCTCCCTTAATTGGGGGTTACCGGGAGGCGGGGTCGTTACAGATATAGCTACGAGAAACGTGAGAGTGTTGCAACGTCAGCCATCCCCGAACGAATGGTCAGGTACTTTGCACCACTCTCTCCTCGGAGTGTGTTTCTCGACCTGTCAAGATTGCACTTTTGCACGTCAACTGATTCCATTTCATAGTGCAAAAGTACAATGATGGAGGTGAGTTTACTCCACTCTTTAGAAAGTGTTCCTAGATACCGAAACGGATGTGTGGTGGATACACACACCAGAAACCACACTAAAACGGATGTGTGGTGGATACTCCACTCCTTTGGCATCAAATACCGATTTAGTGTTGGTTTCTGGTGTGTGTATCCACCACACATCCGTTTCGGTATCTAGGAACGCTTTCTAAGGAGTGGAGTAAACTCACCTCCATCATTGTACTTTTGCACTATGAAATGGAATCAGTTGACGTGCAAAAGTGCAATCTTAACAGGTCGAGAAACACACTCCGAGGAGAGAGTGGTGCAAAGTACTTGACCATTCGTTCGGGGATGGCTGACGTTGCAACACTCTCACGTTTCTCGTAGATATATCCTCGAAAGAGGGATAGTCTATAAGGATACTAATCGATTTGGTGATTATCGCTCGCTTGTTAGTTTTTCGATGCACGTTTCACGAGGTTGAGTAAGTTTTTCTCTTCGGAGACTACATATTTTCATTGACACGTAGATATGTACTGAATGAGGGTTACCCAATCCATGAAGGATGTATGCATTACTCTTGTCCCATAAGACATCAGTATTGTATAACATCCATGTATCTTGCTTACAAGTCTTGCTATGTTTAGTACAAATACAAGTCATGTGTAGTGGTGGTAAATACCTGCTTAACCCCGGTGATTCATCATCAATTGCTAAATCTTAGTTTTACTTCTTGCCTTTACATCCTTGCACTTAGTTTAAAAACAACCAAATCAACTTTCGGTTTAAATGTCAATCTTTAAGTAGTTAAGTAAGGCTAAAAGGTTTTCCATCTTGTTAAAATCTAACAAGACCGTTGTCCTGTGGATTCGACCCTTAACTATATTACGATAAGACTTCCGCGTGTCTTTGCATACGCGGGTGGAGTTCTTACCATAATACAAGCAAGGCTAAACTTCGAGACTTATCATCTCTAGGATTTTTAGTGGTGTTGCAAAACTCCATCAAAAATTGGCTCCGTTCAAATGGTCTTGAGACCATTTGGTGTCGAACGGTCTTGAGACCGTTTGGCATCAAACGGTCTTGGGACCGTTTGAACTCCATGCGGTCTTGGGACCGTTTGGCTTCATGCGGTCTTGGGACCGTTTGGCTTTACGCGGTCTCGGGACCCTTTGAACTCCATGCGGTCTTGGGACCATTTGGCTTCACGCGGTCTCGGGACTGTTCGAACTCCATGCGGTCTTCGGACCGTTTGGCTTCATGTGGTCTCGGGACCGTTTGAACTCCATGCGGTCTTGGGACCGTTTGGTTTCATGCGGTCTCGGGACCATTTGAACTCCATGCGGTCTTGGGACCGTTTGGCTTCATGCGGTCTCAGGACCGTTTGGCTTCATGCGGTCTCAGGACCGTTTGAACTCCATGCGGTCTCGGGACCGTTTGAACTCCATGCGGTCTTGGGACCGTTTGGCTTCACGCGGTCTCGGGACCGTTTGAACTCCATGCGGTCTTGGGATCATTTGGCTTCACGCGGTCTCGGGACCGTTTGAACTCCATGCGGTCTAGGGATCGTTTGGCTTCACGCGGTCTCGGGACCGTTTGAACTCCATGCAGTCTTGGGACCGTTTGGCTTCATGCGGTCTCGGGACCATTTGGCTTCAAGCGGTCTTGGGATTGTTTGGCTCCACTCGGCCTTGAGGCTGGTTTATTCTTTTATGATTTTTTTTGTGCTTTTTCTGCAAGTATAAAAGGAAAAAGGTTAGTCTGATGATGTATTTACAAAAAAGGGATAAAATTAGGATTATGTATAGTATAAACGTAAAAAGAGTATGGAAAACTAAAGAAAAAGACTAAGATAAACTACTAAAATAGGAGGTTATCACTTAGTCAAGGGATTACCAATATTGTCTTCAGTTGATACTTTATAAATCTACACATCTCCTCACTATACGACTATCTTATGAGATGGAAGCGCCACTGTATTGCTTGGTATGTGGGTTATTTAGCTTGTGAAATATCTCCATTGTTATCAAAATAAAGCTCAATTTCATCAAAGATGCTAGGAACCACCCCAACTTTAGAGATGAACTTCTTGATCCACACAACCTCCTATGCCACATGGGATGTAGCAATATACTCAGCCTCTGTCATAGAATCCACAACTATCTCTTATTTGGAACTCTTCTGGCTCACATCTCTGTTGTTGAGGTAAAACACAAATCCTAACTGTGATCTGTAATCATCTTTGTCAGCTTGGAAGCTTGCATTGGTGTAACCCTTTACCACCAACTCTTTCTCACTACCGTAAATGAGGAACTGATCCTTAGTCCTTATCCAGTACTTGAGGATGTTCTTCATGGCTGTCTAGTGAGCATCTCTAGGATCTGACTAGTATTTGCTCATCTAAATGAGTGCATATAAGACATCGAGATGTGTGCACAACATTACGTACATGATGGATCCAATTGCTGATGCATATGGGATCCCATTCATGTGTTCCCTATCTTCACAAGATTTGGGACATTGAGATCTAGAGACAGGAACTCCATGCCTCATGGGTAGGCTTCCTCTCTTTGAGTTCTCCATGCTAAACCTCTTCAACACTTTGTCAATGTATGTTCTTTGACTTGGTCCAAGAAGTCTTCTAGATCTATCTCTATAGATCAAGATTCCTAAGATATAGGAAGCTTCTCCTAAGTCTTTCATTGAGAATGTATTTCCAAGTCATTCCATTATCTTTTGTAAAGTAGGGATATCATTCCCCATCAATAGTTTGTCATCTACATACAATATGAGGAATTTAGTCATGCTTTCACCAACCTTCTTATACACAGAAGGCTCATCTTCATTTTGATTAAAGCCAAACTATTTGACTGCTTGGTCAGATCGAAGATTCCAGCTCTGAGATGCTTGCTTCAATCCATAGGTTGACCTTTGCATATTACAGACTTTATTTTCATCATTTGGATTTATAAAATCTTCAGGTTGTGTCATGTAAACATCCTCGACAAGATTACCATTAAGGAATGTGGTTTTAACATTTATCTGCCAAATCTCATAGTCATAGCAGGATGCAATAGCAAGCATGATCATGATGGACTTAATCATGGGAACTGGAGAAAAGGTTTCATCATAGTCAACGCCTTGAACTTTTCTAAAACCCTTTTGTAACCAATCTGCCTTTATAAGTTTGTACATTGCCATCCATGGCAGTCTTCTTCTTAAAGACTCACTTGCACCCTATGGGATTTACCCCTTCTGGTGGTTCCACTAAGGTCCATACCTTGTTGATAAACATGGATTCCATCTCATATCTCATGCTCTCAAGCCATTTCTCAGAATCTGGTCCCTGCATAGATTCTAGATAGGTTGTTGGCTCATCATCTATGACCAACTCACCTCCTTCTTGAGTCACAAGATATCCAAATCTCTCAGGCTCAAGGCATGTCCTACTAGATCTATGAGGTTCCTGTGTTACTTAAGGAATTTGAGATTCCACAATAGTTTGTGATTCTCTTTGTTCCTCTTGTTCATCTATTGGTTCAATTTTTTCTTGTTGGTCTTGAACCTCTTCGAGTTCCACTTTCCTCCAACTGCTTCCTTTACAAATAAATTCCTTTTCTAGAAATACAACATTTATGGTAACAAACAGTTTTTTATCAATTGGGTGGCATAAATATTATCCCCTTATTTCTTTGGGATATCCAACAAAATTACACTTATCAGATTTGGGTCCAAGTTTTTCAGGAAACTTTTTCTTGACATAAGCTTCACATCCCTAAACCTTCATAAAGGACACATCGGGATGCTTCCCATACCATATCTCATATGGTGTCTTTTGAATCAATTTAGATGGTACATGGTTAAGTTTAAATGTGGAGGTTGTTAGAGCATGTCCCCAGAATGAAGTTGGAAGATTGGAAAAACTCATCATAGATCGCACCATGTCCAGTAATGTGTGATTCCTTATTTCTGACACACCATTATGTTCTGGCATTCTAGGTGGAGTCCATTGTGGTACAATACCATGGGCTCTTAGAAGGTCCTCAAACTCTTGACTTAAGTATTCTCCACCTCGATCGGATCGAAGTTCCTTAATACTTTTTCCAAGTTGGTTTTGTACTTCATTCATGAAATCCTTGAACCTTTCAAGGGTTTATGATTTTTGTTTCATCAAGTAAACATAACCATACTGACTGAAGTCATCAGTAAAGGTAATGAAGTACTGATACCCACATCTAGCATTTGTTCTAAAAGTGCCACATACATCAGTAGGTATGAGTCTAATAAATCACTCACTCTCTCACCTTTTCATAAAAAGGGAACCTTGGTAATCATGTTCAATAAACAAGAGTCACATGTCTCTAATGATTCAAAATCAAAAGAGTCTAGATAATCATCTTTAGGGAGTCTAGATATGCGATTCTCATTTATGTGCCCTAGACAACAATTCCAAAGGTATGTTTTGTTTGAGTCATTGAGGTTTTACCTTTTGATGTTTACGTTGTATACACTTGTTTGTAGATCTATCAAACATAGACCATAAGACATTGGGCCACTACCATAAAAGATCCCATCTTTAGAAATGGAACATTTTCCATTCTTAATAAGAAATTCAAATTTGTCCTTGTCCGAACAAGATACATAAATTATATTCCTATTAATAGAAGGTACATAATAGCAATTATGTAACTCTATTATCAACCCACTTGGTAGAGATAACTCATAGGTTCCTACTGCACTGGAAACAACTCTTTCTCCATTAGCAACATGTAGTTCAACCTCGCCTTTTTCTAAACGCCTACTTCTTTTCAGATCCTTCACATTTGAACAAATGTGTGATCCACATTTGGTATCAAGTACCCATGATGAAGAAGTAGTAAAGTTAAACTCAATTACATATACACCGGAAGTAGATATCTTTATCTCTTGTTTCATCTTCCTTGATTCCCTTAATCCTCTCCATATTTTGAGTGCATAAGACTTGGACTTCAGCTTGGCAAGAGAATGCTTCTCTGCCTTGCATGCGTCCATGCACTCCATTCCACTGATCACTATCAAGGAACTATCCTTGTTCATTTGTTCTACAACATTTGTCAAAACGTCAAGCAACTCTGAAAGCGGTTTAGCCATGTTACACAAGTATTAATACTTGATAAACATGTTATATGATTTAGGCAATGATCGTAAAATTATATCCGTGGCCAACTCTTATCCCAAAGGAAATCCCAAATTCTCTAGACATCCTATATGCCCAATCATATTGAGCACATGGGGTCTAACTAGATATCCCTCTGTCAATTTTCATTTAAACAACGCCTTAGGCGTAAATAGAGTAGATTCTACTGGCTCTAATATCTTAAGAATATGCATAGCACTTCTCATAGTTATTAACCATTTATGGAAAATTATCTTAATTAAATTGTTTGATTTCAATGATGATTTCTTTGCCATTTGATTATACAAAAGAAAACATTACCATTTTGTCAAAACTTCTTTTGATTTGATTTGAATAAAGTTGACGATATTTAATTAGGCCTTTAAATAATTATCACTCCCACTATTTTGGTCAAATTGATATCCCTCACCATCAATTTGAAAGATTATAGTGTATAACCTTATAGTGAGAACGATCTTGATATCCTCTAAGTCATGGACCAGCTAGGGCTATCACCCACAACTACATTCTTTTAGGTAGGTAACTTTTGTGAATTGCATCTTATGAAACTCTTGATAGATGTCATGCACAACTCTTTGTCATGTACATATTCATGCCTCAAGGTGCTTGATCCGATCAAGGTCACCTTGTTAAGTCCAACCCAAATGCCAACACAATGCACCCTGCTAGGGCAGACCCGCATATTCACCATCACACTTCCACAAGATAGATAGTGCACCATGCTAGGGCATGCCCACACTTAGTTGATCAAGCTCTTCATGTGAGATTCTTTTGGAAGGCATCTTAAACTTAATATTTATATTAAGGGGTTTGGTATTTATATACATATATATATACAATCACCAAATATACAATATGTATCATATACATGTTATATCCCATAAGAAAACAAGCAAAGTGATAAAGCGATGATTATGGCCATCCTATTGTAATCCCTTAAGCCACAAGGAATTACAGTCATCTAGGGCTACATCACATTCAACAACCTATAGTAGATGAAGATCTATGCTTGGGCCGTTCTGAGTTGATCAACTCATCCTATGACTGATCAGATCATCTCCTGGTCGGTCAGTTCGTTGTCACCAACTCATCATCTAGCTCCTCCAGACGGTCAATTTGTTGAGGCATCTCGCTCCTCATCGGGCTACTAGCCACTCGTCTTGCACCATTAACCAATTGTCTCGGTCCTCCAATCACTCATCTGGGTGTCCATCATTCTTTGACATAATATGAAATAAAACTATCCTACTTTTACAAATATCTTTAGGAAGCCTCATGTTACATTTAGGGGAGTAAAGGTAGAAGAGAAGGCTCGAGTTATCTCGAGTTACATCCAGAATAGAAGAAAGGACTCAGTACACAGACTGAGATGCAAAGAACCACAACCAACCATGCACACACATAGGGGTTTATAGGACATAACCACACTCCACATCCACCATCAAAACTATTTTAGGGCGACGTGTATCGATTGCATATATACATAATATCATATATGTATATTGGGATTTGTGGTGTTTAATCAGATATGCACATTATACAATTAAAGTATTTACATCGCATGAAATAAATAAGTAGAGAAAAACTGAAATCCGATCATATTGATTAATCCTAAAACATAGTACGTTGACGTGGCTCCAATACCACTATTGGGTTTTTTGTACAAAATAGGCAACGGAAATAAAATTTTTTATCTAACCACAAACCTATAACAAGTAGATCACATCAATAACTATGCAATACGAAAGATAGTTTAGCAAGATATACCTAGTCCTGAGGCTTTCTTAGTGACAATACCTCACAGCTAGTGCAATCTTCAACCACCTAGTCTTCGACTGCGTCTATGCAGTTCCTGGTCTTGACCTGGACTGTGGTTGACGATCATCCTCCTGAGCGGTAGAATCATCTCGCCTCTATAGATAGTCAACACAGACTACCAGAAATCTAGTCATCCTGAGATGGATAGAGTAGGAGTCATCCCCTTCTATTGACGTACTAGTCACCGACACACTCTCCCACCATCCGTTGCTTTTCTACAGTTGTCTTTCCCTCACTGTTCATCCCTAAATGGGTAGAACTTTCTTGGTCTCTCTTAGTTGCCACAACCAGAGAGGATAATAAATTTGCAAAGCAACTGATGTTCTGAGTTGTGTATTTTAAGCCCCCTATACCCCTCTATTTATATTAGAGGGCATGGTCAGGGTTTCCAGACTGTGTCAGAGTAGAAGGGTCTAGATTTTCAACGAACTGATGGTATTGCGGTAAGCGAACCGGTCGTTTCACAACTCAATCAGTTGTTTGGGAAGGGGAGACGATCAGTTCACTTTTGAATCGGTCGGTTGGGAATGTGCATTGCTCGGTTCACTTAGTTAACCAGTCATTTCACTTCCCAGACTTGCCCACAATTGACTCTCCTTATTTGTTTCTAATTAATGCAAAGATTAATTCTTGTCGCAATCAAATTGAACAAGTGAAACAAATATCTTTTTTCACAAATAGGGAAACCTAACACCTACTCGGTTGGTCCACGTGAACCAATCAGTCCACTAGTGTGAACTGATCGTGTCACTGACCATCAGCCGATCGGTTCACCCAGTGAACTGGTCAGTTGGTGGTCCAGGTTGTGCAGAACTCAGTCAATGCAGTTATCAATCAATCTAACATTCTAATCAATTGGTTCAACACTTGAACTTGATAATTTTTAGTCAAGTCTATTGATTGAATGCTTAGTTGAATACCTAAACACTTTAATAATCAATCTAAACATCATTCATGGATAAACTCCTCTTCTAGGTTAATCCTATGTGTGTGACCCATGGGTTCCATTTCACGTTGGCAGTGAATGTCCATAACTAACTTATGACATCACAAACAAAGAGTGGTGCCTAGTCGCACATCAGTGCAACCCAAGCAAAGAGGAAAGTTGGAGAACAACTTTCAACCTATAATCTATTATTGGTATTATAGTGAATGTATAGTCCCTTTGTCACTGATATCCAGATTGAACTCGAGGCATGGACTTGTCATCCTCTACATACATTCAATCCATATTTATTGGCTCAGAGTAAACTTCCTGAGATATATGTAAGCTCAATATCATATATTGACTTAAGTGTGCATGGCCATGAATTTCTCAGTCTCACTCCTCAAGTGGCCAGAATATCACACTCGCCTAGGAGGGACAAATTCCATATCTATCACTCGCAGTCAAGTCCCCATGTGTCAAAGTCACCCAATCATCATTGTTATAACAACCCATGTTCCAAGACTGCATTTGATGATGTGAAAGTGTACCCAATGACATGTAATGAGTGCAATGATTTTAGGTCTAAGAACCACAGTCACCACCAATACTATAAGAGATGATCCTGACTAACCAAGTGTGGTTTCCATGCATCACTCTTATGGTGGGTCTGTTTGATACACTATTCTCTAACATGTATCTGTGTGCTTGGTTTTATATCACATATCATGACTAATGAGACTTTGTCATCAACTAACACACACTCTAGTATTTTGTGTTATTGATGTCTATGTTTATTTCCACAATGACAACCGACTAGGGACACAATAAGAATGTATACTCTTAACATCTGTATTATCTCATTGTTCAGGTCCTTAACCTGAAGACATATGTTACTGAGTAATACCATTCTTTAGACATCTAACATGTTATATCATTATCTGAAAATATATTAAACATATATACGGAAATTTCCTTTATTATTATTCAAATCATTTACAAAGTATGCCATTACAATCATCATATGACTGGCTCTATGGACATACATACCAACAGTCTATCAACAGTCCCCACAATGACATCTAACTAGAGACATGACAAGAATATACATACTCTTCATATCGGTATGATCTCATTGTTCATGTCATCAAACCGAAGACATTTGTCTTTGAGTAATTTAATTCTTTATACATTCATCATGTCTTATCATTATCTCATAATTGAATAAAAACATAATAAATTAGAAGAAAATCATTTATAAGATAGTTCTTCACAATCATCATATGATTGGTTCTGTGGGCATACATACCAACAAAATATTACTCCATCCAAAAAGGGTACTACAAAGTTTACACAACAAGAAAAAACATGTATTCTATTCACAAGGGGTAAGAATAAAATCCCCACCAAGGACTCTAGATCCACCAAGGTTAGGGCTAATCTACAAAATCCCATTGCCTACTATTTAAAGGATCCACACCCTGAGTCATCGTGGGTCTAGTCTTTACCATCCATCTAAGTTTATATACAAATTATAACAAAAATTGAAAGATTATCGTTGGGCGGGCGCCCATGTAGCCTATCATTCCTCTTCATCCATAGGTTGTAGATGAGTGCCATAATGCAAACTTCAATTAGAGGCTTCATTATATTTCTCCTTATTTTGTTGTGAGCCCACTAGATGAAGTCATGGATCGATTGAGGAGGGGAGCCACCTCAACCATGTTTAAGGGAAATTCTAGCCCATAAGTTGTAGTTGAACTTGCATGTACAGAAAATATGATCGTGGGACTCCTCCTTTGCTTTATACAATATCCATAGGGGCTAATGTTCTATCTCCATTTTCTCATTCCAACATAGGTAGGCAGTCTACCCATGTTGCATTTATATGCATAACAACTCCACTTGGTTGGATACGTATTGTTCAACAATGTATATATAATCACATGAAACTTGTGGTGTGTGGAAACAAATCCTCCAAGGCTTCATCCTATCATCACCCAGGTCCCAATTATTGAAGATAATGGCATAATCCTCCTAGACTTCAGTCCACATCTCAACCACATGTTTTTAGGTCTTGAAGAAGTCCTTGTTTGGTATCGAGTATCACAACTCATCCTTGTACCTATTCCTCAACTATCAAGACCATAAAGAGAAAGGGCATTCGAGGAACCTTTCATATTATCTTCACAATAGCTTCTATCCATGTTTTTGTTTGTGTGATTTTCTTATATTTGAGTGGTTTTTTCATCTATATACATATATTATCATATTTTTATTTTCCCTTCGTTGTGCTATTTATGTTGTGTTTTGTCTTTTCATTATATGTTTTTATTATTTAACAATGTCCTAATCACCTCCTATATATTCTTATTATAATCACCTAATTACACTTCCCACTCTCCATGTTACTTCCCTCCTAGTCAGCTCCATATTTTTATTATTTAATGATGTCACTCTCAAGAAATGAGGGATTGGCATGTCCTTGGATCCTCCCCCTCTCCCTTTATTTATCACTACGTGCCACACATAAACTCCCCTCACTCTCCCTATATTTCCCTCTTGAACAACCATCCCATCATTTATTTCTTCCTCTCCCTCTCCCTCTGCTTATCTCCTAGATGTCTCCTCAGCACCCCCTCACTTTGAGGGTTACTCCAAGGTTTGGGAAATAGTTTATAGAACATTTCCTACAATTTAGGTAGTAAAGCTTAATGTTCGAGCTCCAAAGAAAACAAATTATGGTTTTCTACATAAGACTACATATTTGATTTATCTATTGTAGGTTGCATATATATAAAAAAATTGCAAAATATTATACAATGACAACTCATTGAATTTATTCTAGCCCAAAAGAATTACCCAAAGCTGACTTCTTGGGTATATATGTAAATCAATTAACATCATCCAACTAAATTCTATGAAATAATCAACTAACCTCAAAGACAATATTTTAAAACATCTTCATTCCAAACTCGCTCCTATTGTACAAGTACTTCCTTGATGGAGATAGGAATTTCTGAATATGTTGTGTATGTCATTTACTCAATGCCTAAAAATTTTATAGACCACATTTTTGATGGAATATTTAACCAAAGAACTCTTATTGGATGCCCACACTACAAAAAAGTCAAATTCCTCATTGGGAGGAACATGAGATGCTACTAGACATGTTGATAGCAATGTCATCTTTAAAACAATCTCCTCTTGGTAAACTAGCTAATCGATGGTTCTAATGACATTGGTTAAAGCCTTATGATTTCTTATGTATAGATAGTTATCTTTATCTATGATGTAAGCTATAAGGGCACAAAACTAAGGGGATCCTCTATTTTAAATTAAAATGTAGAGTGGTACGCCATTATTGCAAAATTTTATCGCATCAATCTGTTATTATTATTGTGGAAAAATCATATGATGGAGAATACCCTTTGTATAGATGTTTTCTAATGCATAGAAGGACAACCCACTTCTCATATATATAGGATAGGGGGAAATCATACAGACTCAAGACCGTAATGGTCCAAGACACACTTGGGGCCCGTATTACAAAATAGACTAAACCATTTAAGTAAATAGACTCTCAAACACTCCCCCTCATGTTCGAGTTTGGGAGAATCCCTAGTCAGCTTCAAAGTAACATAGTATAATCCAAACCCATATAAGAATGTTTATTACCATCAATTTGTTACAATAAATCACTCAAATACTCCCCCTCAAGCAGATAATCCAAAATGAGTATAAAAGTAGGCAACATGAGCTTCTTGATCAATATGAATTAGAATCTAGAGAAGCTTAAACATCAACATCTAGGCATCATGGTCTTCATCATAGTCAAAGTCATTAGGAAATAGACCAAAGAGTGTTGGAACTCAAGAAAAAATTGATAACATACAAACAAGGCATGGACAAGAAAAGAGTCAACTTGCACAATGCACGAATAATCAAGAGAGTGTTATAACACACTAGAAAAAATTAGATGATGTAGCTAGATAAAAGACCAGTATCTGAATTAGAAAGTAGAAAAAAGACTCCAAGATTACCGATAGTAGAAGAATAGCATTAAGTTCAATCATACACATGTAAGTCACCAAAGATAGCATAATCATTTCATTATATAGTTTCAATCCTCATAGAAGACATTAATTTCTAGAGTGTGTTGGGTCACACTCACATCAAAGGTGTGCAAGGCACTTACAATGAGTCAACTTGCAAACAAAGCACAAGCAACAATAGTGCAAACTCACAAGCAACAAGTAAAATGTGATAATCATAGCACAAGTAGAAACAATTTTGTCACCAGATTAAAAAGCAATCCACAAATAGTATGCAACTTCATAGAACCATTCAAGATGATGATGAATAAGAAATAATAAAAGATCCACATAGAAGAAATAGCATGAAGAGTCTGCATAATAGTAAAAGGATCCAAATAGAAGCAAAAGGAACACCATATACTAACAGAAGGATCCACATAGTAGTAGTAAAATTAGCATGAAGGATCCACATATTAGAATTAAAAGTAGCATGAAAATCCATATAGTAGCAAAGGACATCACATATTAGTAGTAAAATTAATATGGCGATCCATATAGCTGAAGGACTAGAATGTTCTTCTTCTCTCATCCATCTCATCTCTTCCCTCTACTCATCATCATCTATTTCCCCCTCACGCCAATCATAAAAGAGTCAAGAGAGTGGTTGGGGTGGATATTAAACAATAATGATAGAGGATTGATACATAAACGATGGTACAAAAATAAAGGTATATGAATATAACACAATACAATGAACAAAAAAGAAATATTTTTGGAATGGAAACTCAATAAAAGGACTAGCACTATTAGAATGGAACTCAATAGTAATAAAGTAGTATTATTGAAATGAAACTCGGTAGAAAAAGTTGTGTCACTTTCAGAATGGATCTAGGTAGGGAAATAGAAAGCAATACTGATTAATTGCATGTTAGATGAACATAAAAGCCTATTATATTTACTTAAAAGGGATGCACCAATGAGATCTAATGCATCCTTTCATGTGTGCCATCTCCAAAAGGAAACCAACATGCAGATATGAAAATTGGTGTAAAGGACCGAGGAGTCAGTGCATATCACTAGTCATTGTTTCTATATAGAATCCTTTTAGTAGACATTCAAAATTTGACTTACCGCTTCATTTTTTACTTTTCTATGTCATTCATGTCGAAGTTGAATTATAATAGTTCTATTCAGTAATTATTTAAATAATATTATAAACCAATTAAACATTAATTTAGGAAAACAATATGATTTATTCTATATGTTTGTGAAACTATAACTAGTACATTCCTACCATATCTGAATAAATATTATTCTTGCTTCTTGGTTATTGAGTGGTTATTCAATAATTTAGTAGTCTTCTATACTAGAAATGCAAATATTTGCACCATTTTTCTACCCATGATGTTTTTTCAAAAAGCACCCACTTATTTGGCTAATTCATGGTTAAGCGCCCAGGGAGGGTTGGTTGCTTTCTTTACGCTTCATCCTTTGGAAAACATATGGTATCAATATATCAGCCTTGAGTGCCTCTATAATAGACATACTTGATGATTGCAAATTATGTTTTCCAATGAGTTAGATGTCTTAGAGAATAGATTGTTACCCTTAGGTTTGACAAAAACATTTTAACTACATTATCAATCACTGTGTTTCTTCTTTGTCATGCTTTCATTTTTGAAGTTCAAAAACTTACTCACATATGGCCGATGTTAGAAGCAATGGACTCATAATTAAAAAAATTGATAGTGAGTTCCACTTTGTGCTTGGTCCGACACAATTAGTTGTGCTAGGTGTTTAATGTGAAATATCAACATGATGGTTCCATAGAATACTTAAAGTGAAGATTAAATGTCAATACTTGAGTATATGCATGCTAATAAAGTTGACTTTTTGAGTTTCTCTAACCATTAGTTGTCTGGGTTTCAATGTATGTTCTAATTAATGTTTTGAATAAGGGTTGATCTCTTTGTGAATTGTAAATAAAAATGATTTATTTTCTAAACACATTTAAGAGATATATCATGTGGAGTAAAAACATAGAGTTGTTTCATAATGAATGGTCTGGTACTTCCTTGGAATTGACATGGACCAAAACTTATTATCTCTCTCCCTTTGAAAGAAATCTACACTAAATATATTTATCTGCAAGTTTCTCTCACATGAGACCAAATCTTCAAGGGACGTGGATTGTAGGAGCTAGGAAGAGATATAGAAGGGTGGTGGAAAAATCTCCCCAATAATTTCTTTTTTAGTGTAGGTTCTAGTTGATGAGTAAAACCTATTGAACATCACCAATATATAGTTTGTAGGTCCTTCATTATGTATAGGTATGGTCTATAATAAAGCACAATGATGTGATATTGTTGGATATTCCATGCAATCTATGTTGTCTTCAATCTTGATAGGTCTTCCACAAGGTATTATACCTCAGTCGGTGGTGATGTGTTTACTTGGAGTAAAAAGAAACTGTTGTAGGCAAATTGATTCTAAAAATGAGAATGGGGATGCATTGCATACTAGTTTTATTCTTCTATGAATAGTGTTACAACCCCAATTTTTGGGCTTGAATGGTTTGAAATACAATTTCTCCAATAAATGTATGAATATGGAAATTGTATGAATTATATGCATTGTATTGATTCCCTTTGCAATATTTCCTATGTGCAAGTGATTTGGTGGATCATAATATGTTAATGAATCCAATATGATTAAAAGAAAAAGAAGAAATCAAATAATGCATCTTTAGGAAGGAAATAGGAGATAATGATGAAAATACAAGAAATATGTGGATATATGTACAATTGAATCATCATGGATGAGATTTTTAATACACAAGGTTTCTAATGGAAATAGGAATCTAGATAAAGAGAATAAAAGAGTAAGAAAGAGAAAATATGTACAAAATATGCCTTTTTAAGTAGTTATTTGCATATGAAGAAAAATCTCTCAGACTTTCGAACTTGAGTCCCAAAATTTGCATACAAGTAATTTAGGTAATCATGGACTTTTCTTTAAAATTTAGGTTTAAAAGGATAAATATATTAGGAGATATGAATTTTATAAGTTTTCTTAAAGTGAGAAGGATAACATTAAATGTCACAATTCATCTCTGACTCTTGTTCTAATACATGACCTAATATCTGTTGGATCTTTGATCCAACAATGGCTATTTTTTAATTAAGACCAGGAAAGGGGAATAATAGAGAGACATTTCCTAGTTGATTTTCTCAACACATGAGCCATGTGCGGGTCTGTAGATTTCTCCATCAGTTTCGGGAGAAGAAACCAAGCCCGATGATCCCTAGATTCCCCTGATTTTGTGTTTGAATAGGATTTCCCCAAATCCCAACTTGTTTAAGATATATAAAGGACAATTCTCCTAGAGTAGTTCATGTCTATTTAAGCTGTTAATACCAGACATGAGGCAACGAGAAGATCCCCCTCAGCTGTGCGGAGATCCCGTTGCTCTTGCAAACTGCCTTGGACGTGGAGTTTTCATCTCGCTTCCAGATACTCTATTCCTATAGAGGAACATGGGACATGAGGAATAGGCTTGGAATCTCTCTAAAGCAGAAAGGACCATATGAGGGTGCCTTTTTGGTTGGTAAGGGTGGTGGTCGGCAGATGAGAAAGTGAGGGCGACTAGGCATACTGTGCTCACTGGGAACCGATCAGGCATCAACGGTAGGAAGCACCTATAGGTAGAAATTCTACATTGAAAGGATCAGAAGAGGAGCCAGGTTTCCAAGTCAGGGAGAAGTCAGATCCAGAGGTAGGATCCGTGAGCCAGAGAAAAAAAAGGGAATATCGAGAAAAGAAATAGAAAACTACATGTGGCACTCAACTATAGGCCAAATGTATTTATCTTACAAAAATCCTACTAATTATGGGTAACTCATATTAAGATGTGTTATATATGAAAATTGATCTAAAAGATGCAATGGATTCAATAAAAATAGTTTTATTGCCTGAATCTAATCATAGTTCAAGAAGTTCCTAAAGGTACCATCATTGATGCTTTTATAACTAAGATTAACTCTAATTTGATGTTCTATGAAATTGAGAAGATTAATATGAATGATCTATGAGCATATTAACCTGCTATTAATAAAAGGAAGTTTTGATGTCTAAATAGATGATCCAAGTGTTGAATAGCATAATTTAGGGTTTTATATGTTTAATGTGCATTGATGGGCTTAGAAACCCTAATCTAGGTGTTAATGGGTTTTAATGAGATATACTTTGAGATACTTTGTATAAAATGATATTAATTTAATCCTAAGTCATTTTAATGAAAAGAAGGCTTTAATATGAATTAATGGATAAATAGGCTTTTGAACCTAGAATTTCTATTTTAGGGTTTTGTGGACATAAAAGAGGAAAGTTGTGAAATAGATATAAAGAACCTAAGAAAATCTTAATTGGGATTAAAAACCCTAGGAAGAAATCCCAAGTCAATAAAGTAAGTTGTTGATCAGTGTGTAGTCAATAGGTTGCACATGCTTTTCTAGATTCTATTCTTTTATGTGATTGGCTTGCTTGCTTGTTTGGATTGCCTGATTGGATTGTACTACGCTTATTTCATGTGAGATCTCCAAATCATGTATGTTGTTAATTATGAGTACACACTTTAGTTTTTAGGTGTTCTTGTGACATTTATCAACTGCATGGAAATAAACTATTTGGATTCTTTTATTTTTGCAATCTTTAAAGTGAATATGATTATCACAATTTAAGTATATATATGACTTGCCCGAACCTACATACCATCTTTGGATATATGATGAGAGACCAAGCCCTAGAGGGAAGGTCAGAAGTGGTCAAGCCCCAGAGGGAAGACCACTGGGAACCCAGAGAGGTGAACCTAGGTACCAAACTCATGATGGAGAAGGTAGCCTTAAAGTCACTTGCAAGGACTTAACCCTAGAGAGGGTATCCCAGAGGATGAGTAAAAGTGGTTGGGAAGTCATATTGAAAAACATTATCTTGCATTATTAAACAACTATTTGATGTGATTATGTTGTTAGAATGTATGTGAAACACTTTGGGTGTCACCACATACTAGTATATTTATTTATCTGACCGATGTTTTATTTTTCATCATTTTAGGAATATCTAAAAAAATTATGGCTTCTGTAGGGTTTGGCCGTGGTGGCGACCGCGGTGGAGGCCGTGGCGGCAGGGGCCTTCCGCACCACAACAGGCCACCGAAACCCAGCAATCATGCATGCCTCGAACATGAGGAAGGCTCGACCGATCCCATGTTGATGAACGATTGCACCACAAAGGAGGCACATTTATCCTACAAAGAAAAACGATGTGGTTCCTTGTCATACCTAAACCCCGTTTCTCCCGACCTACTGAAGGCGGACGACATCTCTGTAGACATGGACGACCCTCTTCCAGCTATCTCAGTCAAGCATGACGCCATTCAACTGCTCCTGGCTTCGTTCCAACACGCCGTCGTGGTTAAAGCGATAGGCATCAACCTAGGGTTTCAAGCCTTGGTTAACAAGATCAAAGCTTTGTGGTCTCCCAAGGAACATTTCCGGGTGATTGATCTGGAACAGGGTTACTACATCGTCCAGTTCACGAATCAAGGTGACTATCTCACGGCCATGACCGGAGGCCCTTGGACGGTCATTGGAAACTACCTCTCGGTGCAATCTTGGTCTCCTTCCTTCTGACCTTCCGACCCTATCCCGCGCAAACTGGTGGTTTGGCTGCGTATCGTAGATCTCCCAGTCTTCCTATACCAGAACCAGTTACTCTCCATGATAGGAGATCTGGTGGGGAAGACGATTAGGGTGGACTCGAACACAGAGCTAGGTAATCGAGGGAAATTTGCTCGGGTCGCGGTGGAAGTCGATACAACGAAACCTCTTCTTCCAGCCGTCGTCATCAACAATGAACAATTCAGTCTCCAATACGAAAACCTACCCCTGGTTTGCATGAAGTGTGGACGTCTCGGCCACGCAGACGCCGACCGCATCCACGTGGTAACCCCCGCGTCAGACGTAGCTTCCTCCTCTACCCCGGCTCCCTTGTCCGGTGTCAAATACACCCTGGACATCCATGCCCAGAAGCCAGCAAGGCGCAAACCGGTCGAGAAGGCTAAAGGTAAATCCACCGAAACCACCAAAGAAAACCCACATGCTAAGGCCAAGGGGTCCGAGATGGAAGCCATCCCTGTCTCTGAAGACGAGGGGAATTGGGAGACTGTTGTGAACAAGAAAAAACAAAGGCAATTAGACAAGGCGAAGGGCAAAGCGTCAGCCACCCCGCAGCCACTTACTTCTACTGCCGCCCCCAAGCAAGGTGCGACCTCAGACACTGTTGTTGTCCTCCATGACGGTGAAACGTGCGCTGGTCGAGAGCAGGTCATCTCCTCGGGCCTAAGCTTTCATTTTGGTGCCAACCTACCATCGAGCAAGGATTCCCAACGCATCCCCCCCGCCAGAGTGTCCTGGGTGGTGTGATGATGCGGAACCGAAGGATTATCTATCAAGCCGTCGGAAGTCCTGACAGAGTCAGGAAAAAAGGACGTCCGGATCCAACATTCAAAACGGAGGCCCCAGGAACCTCCACTACAACTGCGAGACCCCTCGTCTTCAAGGATCCGGATCCCCCGGATGAGGTTGATGCTTCGATGTAGATCATTGCTGAAGGCGACGAGCAGTCGACTGGACTGCTAGCTGCCATCAATTAAACTTCTTCCAGTCACCCACCCTCTGGACGTTTTCTTAATGAAGCTCTGTTGTTGGAATGTCCAAGGTGCGAGTTCTAAAGGCAAATTGCCCATTATTAAAGACCTTAAGCGATCTCACCAACTCCATCTCCTAGCTATTTTGGAACCAAGATGCAGTGGTCAAATAGCTTATAATATCATTAAACGTATTGGTTTCCCCTCCTCTCATCGGGTCGAAGCACTTGGCTTCTCCAGTGGTATCTGGTTATTGTGGGACAATACCAAATGCAACATCGAGATCATGATAAACCATCTCCAGTTCATTCATTGCCGGGTTAACGATGCCTTGTTCCTCACCGTTGTCTACGCCAGCCCAAACCCAATCAAGCGTCGTCTTCTTTGGAGCAGACTGTAAGAACTCTCGTCCTCCATTTCCTCGGCTTGGACGGTCATGGGGGATTTCAACACTATGTTGGATATCTCCGCGAAGTCTAGAGGCAGATTGTTTGACAAGAATGCTAGTACCCGTTTCATTGACTGCCTCTTCAATTGCAGTCTCCTTGAGATTAAGGCCAGTGGCCACCCCTTCACTTTCCGGAAAGGTGATCTCCAGGAGAAGCTGGATAGGGTCGTAGCTAATGAGCACTGGCTTGACCTCTTCCCAGATGCCTCAGTCGTCACTCTGCCTAGAATTGAATCCGACCACCATCCCATCCTCACAAACCTGGCGAGTAAGTCTTCTTCTTCGCCCAAGGTCTTCAAGACGAAAGCCAGTTGGCGTCTGACCCCCAGCTTCCGCTCCTGCCTTCTTCCGCAATGGGACCAGTCTGCTAATTTCCAAGATGCCCTCGCCTCCTTCAGTAAGGCTGCCTTATGTTGGGAGGATAAGCGTTTAAAGCAACATTACAGAGAGAAGCGGACGCTACTGAATCGCATTGAGCGATGTCAGGTACAATCTCTTCACCAACCCAATGTCCATTCTGATAACTCTATTGCCCTCCAGGAACAATACACCACACTCCTTATGCATGAGGAGGCTGATTGGCAACAAAAGGCACACATCGACAGGCTTCGATACGGGGATAACAACACCCGTTTCTTCCAGTCCTTTGTGAAGGCCCGACGTCACACCAATAAAATTACCCAACTGAAAGACGCCGCGGGCACCTGGATCTCATCGCCTGCCGAGATCCAAAGCATGGTCGTCCAATACTTCAAAGCTCTGCTGACTGCCACAGCCACCCCATCAGCGGCGGACATCGCCGCTTATCCGGGTGTTTTCCCAACGATTTCCGCTTCCCATTACAGCCAGCTGGAGGCCCTGCCGGAGCTTGAGGAGATCCGAGCCACCCTGTTCAAGATGTCACCTTCCAAGGCGCCGGGACCTGATGGTGTATATAATGAATTTCTACAGTCCAATTGGGACACCATCAAACTCTCATTAGCAAGTACTATTCAGTCTTCTTTCACTGCCAAGAAAATTGATTCCTCACTAGCTAATGCCAATATGGTCCTCATCCCGAAGATCAAGGTTCCGCAATGCTGTGGCGACCTGAAGCCTATCTCCTTGATGAATGGATGTCTCAAGATCATATCTAAATTGTTAGTCGAACGCATCAAACCCCTCCTGGATTCGTGGATTTCGCCAACCCAGTCCAGCTTCATCCCGGGTCGCCATATCAGTGATAATATTCTCCTTGTTCAAGAAGTTATCCATTCCATGCGAGTGAATTCTACTAAGAAGCGTATGATGTGCGTGAAGCTAGACCTATCCAAGGCATTTTATCGTATGCACTGGGACTTCATTCGTGATACGCTTAAACGCATAGATTTTCCTCCTAACATATGCAGTATCATCCTGGAAATCATCACTCAAGGCTCAACCTCTATTCTGTGGGAAGGTGTTCCCCTCGCACCCTTCAAACCCTCTCAAGGGGTCAGACAGGGTGATCCTATTAGCCCTTATGTTTTTGTCCTCTGTATGGAGCGTCTTAGCCAAGCGATCTCCCTTGTTGTCGAGGATGGAGCCTGGAAGCCTTTAGTTCTCACACGGGGGTGTACTCCTCTCAGCCATGTCTTCTTTGCTGATGATATCCTCCTTATGGGCGAGGCTTCACCAGCACAAGCTAGGACTATGCGATGGGTACTGCGGTGCTTCACGGCAGCTTCTGGCCAGACGATCTCACTAGAAAAATCCCGTTGTTTCTTCAGTGTAAACACACCTATTACCGAGAAGAGAGCCATCATCAGACTCCTCAACTTTCAGTGGACCGACGATTTGGGCAGGTACCTCAGCGTTCCCATCCTTCACCATCGTATTAACAAAGATACCCATGCATCCTTATTGAGCTCAATCAGGGACCGTATGAATAGTTGGACTATGCGACACCTTTCTCTAGCGGGCCGCATCACGCTTGCTCGTTCTACCCTACAGGCGCTTCCCACCTATACTATGCAAATAGTCAAGCTCTCACCAGCTCTATGTGATGAGATCAATCGCCATATCCGGTGTTTTCTATGGAGCGGAAACTGGGACCATCAAAAGGCTTCTTTGGTGTCCTGAAAGAAAGTCACCTCCAGCAGGAAGAAAGGGGGCCTGGGCATCAAGGATGCTCGAGACCAGAACCTAGCCTTAATGCTCAAGAATGTTTGGACCTTCATGAACCACCCTTCTAAACTTTGGGTGCGTATCATGTCCGAGAAATACATGCGGTCAGGTACCTTCAAGAACAAACCCAACTCCTCAGCTTGGGGTTTCATTAGGAAACACCTACCCTTAGTCCAGACGCTGAGTCACCGCGTTGTTAATAACGGCATCACAACTAATGTTTGGATCGATAATTGGCTCATGGGGAAGTCAATCTGTGATCTCGCCCCCGATTTTCAGCCCCCAGCTCATCTTCTTGACTTGTCTGTTGCTTCCATGTCTCCCGCCCAGGACTCCTGGGACTGGGATTTCATTCACCACTACATTCTTGAAGTTGCTTGGCCAATCATTAACACCACACCTCCACCTGACATCGATAATGGGGAGGACCGTTGGAGCTGGTCGCTTGACGACTCTGGCGAGCTCACCTCGAAGTCGGCTTATGCCTGGTTCAGACTGGGTAAAGAGTTGGAGACACCCGGACACTGGTCTTCGGTCTGGGATGGATCTGTACCTGCACGTGTTAGCACTTTTCTCTGGCTTCTTCTTCATCGCGCACTGCTCACGAATGAAGAGAAGCACCGTCGTCACCTTGATGTCGACCCCCAGTGTGCGATCTGCAATAACGGAACTGACACCCTCCTGCATGCTCTTAGGGACTGCCGTGACAGCAAAGCCTCCTGGCAGGCCCTTGCCATTGATCATAACCACTTCTTCCTTCATGAGAAGGATTGGATTTCCTTCATCCTTCAAGGCCCCTCCAGTGGCCCGCATACCCGCATTACCACGGCGATAGCGTGCTGGCACATCTGGTCCTGCCGCATGGAGCGTCTTCACCAAGGTGCCAAGAGAGATCCCAGAACGATTGCCAGCTTCATCTGAGAGCGGGTGAACACCGTCACTAACCTCCCCAAGGACATTCCTAATAGAAGGGCTACCAGGGTCGACGCTCAACCCTCTGCTATACTTCACAATGCTCGCTTCATATTCACAGATGCTTCTTATATCAACCCCTCCACACCCTCTGGCGTAGGCATCCATGTCGTTGATACCAGAGGGGTGTGTTGCAGTGGCTCAGGAGAACAATCCATAGCAACTAGCGCGCTTGAAGCGGAGTTGCAGGCTATCTTCATTGTTGTATCCTTAAGCAAGCGAGAGGGCTGGAGCAGTTGCCACCTTCTATCGGATTCCCAACAAGCAATTCAGCTGCTGAAGTCTGACATAACTCCGCCTCTCAAACTGCAACCCCACATTGCCAGGCTGAAACGGCTTCTACGCAAGGGACCTAAGCTAGAAGTGAGCTTCATTCCTAGGAAGTTAAATACTGTTGCTGATGCCTTAGCTAAGCATGCAGCACATTTCAATTCGCCCTTTTCCTTTTCTCGAACTAAGTCGGTTTGGCTCAATCTTGATATTGATGTAATGATGAACCCAATTTTAACCTGCATTAGAGAGCGGGATAAATAAGAACTTCTCGGTTTCCAAAAAAAAAGGAATATCTAAAATTGGACAACCATTAAAGTGGAATTTATGAAGAATAAAGTTAATTCATAAAGGAGGATTTAGTTAGATAGAACTCTACAGTGGGTAGAAGTTCCAAATTCCTACTTTTGAAAGGTATGTGAAAAGTAACTTTTTATTCCCATTTTAAGTTTAGTTTCTAGTAAAATTTGTCAATTATTTTTTATTATTTGCAACACATTGATCCTATTTTTAGATAATGCCTCTGACTTCTTAGTCTTCTTTAATTGGGGGTTATCAAGAAGTGAGGCCATTATAAATTGTTTCAAAGTATGGTTTTCCATTTAATCTCTAATAATTATTAAATTTTACAAACTCTTTAGAACCCAAGAGAGTTATTAGAGGATTTTCCAATGATGGAGGTGTCTAGAAAAGGATCACAATCTAGGGTCTGGCAAGGTTTTCCTCTGCCATACTAGTCAGTCTATGAGGACTCTTAAATTTTGTATGACTACCTGCCCAAAATCAGAGGATTTGACTCGAAGTAAGATACCTTTGGGACTCTCTCTTCTATCTTCTTCCTTCCTCAACCCTAATTCAAGTATAATTATAAGTGTTTAGGGTTTCTATATCTCCACACCCCTCCAGTGTTTGGGATAAGATTAATAAGGATTAAGGAATCCTCCACCAAATAACAAAAAGCATGTATGAAAGATGTCACAGACATAAGTTATGATAATTAGAAACTCAGACAGAGTTTAGTTACATGCTTAGGTTGCATGGCCTATGTTTTCATGCCCTCATGATTAGGTTGCATGACCTATGTTTTCATGCCCTCAGGAGAGCTCTGAGGTTAGACCTTCTCATAGGATGAGGAGGAGAAGGATAGCCTTGGAGGAAGAAGCCTCCAAGAAAAGGAAGTGATCTATCACATCCTCTGAGGAAAATGCTCAACCCAAAACCTTAAACGATGGATAGAGAAAGAGAAGATACGATGAGTTGGAAATTTTAGTTGACCATGCATGTATGTGGGCTTGACGTGCATGCTTTACATAAAGGTTTTGAGTACACATGAGAAGCATCATCTATGTGTGGTTGTCCTTAGTGCCTTTTGGTGAATCGACCATGGTTGGTTCGTGCCTATTAAGGGTGAGGGATAGCTCCCTCATTGAGAAGGTTAGTGGTGACCATATAGGAACACTAATAGGCATATATGATCAGAAAAGAGGCATGCACCTACATAAAAGTGAGTAGCAGCAAGCCTAGAAATAGGTTTTAGACTTGATCTTGAAAGGTTAGGCCTGATGGTCTATGAGATAGGCATGCAAATATTTGGATGGTCTTAGCCGGACATGAGTTTTTGATAATACGTTTCACCTAGGTAGGGACATATGTGTATCCTTAAGAGCTTGACCCATCATCAGAGAGAGAACCTCTAGTTGTAGGACCCATTGTAGTGTTAGATCAAGAGAGATTAGACCTGATGAAGATTGGAAACCTTGACTCCAAGACATGAGCAATCATGAGAAGTTTGGTATAATATGGTCCAGAATAGACAAGCCTGAGTAGATATACATGGTTGCCTCATGCATTTTTTTGGAGGCTCATTGTACCTTGGATTCCTTTAGAGGAACAAAACCCTAGAAGAGAGAAAAAGGCTTCCTGAAAAATGTATATATGATGTGAGAGCCTACCGTTTGGGTGTAGGAGAGAGTACCAAAGATCCTAAAGAGGTGTGTTATGGTAGCAAGTTGTGAGGGCTCTCTCCCAGTTGGTTGTCCTAGTGTAGGACTCTAAAGGTTGTTCACATGGAAGAGTGTTAGGATGTATATGCCCTATCTTGTATAGGTTCGGTTCAGGGTTGAACAAATAAGCATGAAGTTGGATGCCTGATGCATAAGAGGTGAACCTGGGGTTCCTGGACCAAAGAGGAGAAGTAGTTGTACCTAGACTACATGATGCTCATAAGGCTATTGAGTTCATAGAAGTAAGTATGGCACTCGCTCATGTGTTAGAGCAAAAGGAAACCCCACTCGTACTGAGATATATGTTAGATGAGACACTTATGCAAATTGGTGACTTATGTATGTATAATAATCTTGAGGAATGATGAATACATATGACATACCAAGGAACTTATCATGGTTTAGTAGGTTTTCTTCTTGCTAGATATGTGCATAAGTATCATGTTAGGAGCTAAGCATATACATGATGATGTAAACCTTGGATGTAAGAATGTTTTGTGACCTTTGCTACTATCAAGTGATAGTTTTCTCCCGTCCTAGGGAGGGAACCTTCATCTTAGGGTGAGAACCAACTTTTTATTAGGTTTAAGGTAACATGAAGAGGTCACTTATAAGAGCTTGATGAGCTAAGTGTAAGAGCACATAGTAAGCGCATGAATCTATAGACCCATGTGTGACCACCTCTCATGGGCATAAGGATATGTTGCAATGGAGGTAGCTTTTATGGGGCCAAACTGAGTTAGGTAGGCTTCAATGATTCCTATGAGGGATGAAAAGTTAACCATGAATGCCCAAATAGAGGATGGAGATTCAGGTGAGGATTCAAGGATGAGATGTGCTTGAGTATCAACACAGAAACCACAAGCTACAATAGAATCTTGTGTCAACACTAAGGTCAAATAAGTATACCATCGATGGGAGTAGGAGTTGTTTGTTCCCTAAATGCACAAGACCATAGGGTCGGGAGGTAACAACTACCCTTGCCCGAGGCCCATGGGTTATGCGGTTGGCCACCTTCATGAGTTCATGGGGCCTAAGAGTAAATGAGGGAGGCACTCCCTAGATGTACAAGGGAGGAGGGATGACCCTAAAAGTACTGGCACCCTAGAGACTGAAGAGTGTTTGGGAAAAAGCTTTTCATGGATGTAAACATGGATTGGAAATATTCATGATGTGGAGACATGTGATGAATGTGTCAACTTAGATTGGAAAGTGTAATGGGATGTGCGATGCACCATCTCTACTCTTGGAACGGGATGAACCTTGTATATGGACTGCATCCAAATGTTTATTTCCTCTTTTTATGAGTGTGAGAGATAGGGAAAAATTCATGCCATATACTCAGGATAAAGGTAATATGAGTTGAAATATTTCTAAAATGTTTGATAATAGAGGAATATGAACTACACGTTTTGAAAATACATGGGATAGATGGTTGAAAACATAAAGAGAACAATGGTAATATGAGGACGTACCTCTCTAGAAGTAGTTTGGAATATTTCAGTTACTAGTATGGGTTTGATAACTGAGATGATGGGATTACAACTCAATGTTCTCTTGATGTAGATAGACTTAAACCCGAGATAAGGAAGATGAGTGAAGGTTTATGTCTTTACCATCAGCTAGCACATAAGGGAATTAATGTGGTAACATATACTCTTAGCCGAGACACAACTCATGTGTATAGTTGTCTTGTCTAGTTGATAGAGAGAGCTGAATGAGGTTGCCAGGTGGACCTGGTGACCATTAGAGGACTACACTTATCTGGCTAATATTCAGATACAACCAGATCCATTGGTCAAGTTGGTGGTTACTTAGTTAGCCAACCCAGAGCTTGATGAGATAAAAGTGTTGTTTTAAGAACCTTAGATACATCTCTCAGGAGAAGAAGGTGGCAAAACCCACTACTAGAGAGTTTTAGGGATTCCGAGGAGTCAACCTTGAGGAATCATTCCATGCAAGAAACTCATGAATTAAGTACACCATACACCGTGGTACTACCAAGATGGTTAAGGTTTGTGGTAGTACCTGAAAGAAGGATACAGAGTCGCATGTGTCCAATTGCCATACATGCCACAAGGTGAAGGCCGAACACCAGTAACCCAGTAAGTTGCTACAGATAATGAGGTGTCCCAAGAGGGAATGGGAGCAGATCACCATAGACATGTGGTGGGTCTCTCCTAGACCAAGAGAGTTCATGAAGCAATATGGGTTATGGTAGACCGCCTTACAAAGTTGACCTAATCCCTTGCCTAAGAGAGAGCACTAACAGTGTGATAGATTTGGTTGAACCATATATATATATATATAAAAATATATATATATATATTTATTTATATATATAGTCATGCTAGAATAAACTCGAGTATATATATATATATATATATATATATATATATATATATATATTTATATATATATATATATATACATATACATATATACATACATACATACATATTTGGAAGGACATGGATGAGGTGGTTTGACCAACAGGTTGTGATAGCCAAACATTACAGTCATGGTGACAAACTGAGAAAAGAATCCTTTACTATGATTCCTACTTGGATTTCACTAAGATCATTTGGAAGGACATGGACGAGGTAGGCGGCGGGAACCATCAGAGCTGGAGCCGGGCGTGTCCTCCACATTGACGAGAAGTTGCTGGAGGGAGAGGAAGCACATGTGCTTGTTGAGTTGCAGGTCAATGGGCTGAAGCCGAAGATAGTGTGGCTCAACGTTCATGGGCGCAATCCTATACCGGTGGAGATAGATTACGAGCATATTCCAGTTAGCTGCAACAAATGTCATGCGTTCGGCAATCCTCCACACCACGAATAGCTTTGGAGTGCTCTCCGATTCGGATAAAGAAGAAGGGGAAATCATGAAGGAGAAAGGAGCAAAGAAGAAGGATAACAGGAAGGAGCCCAGCAGGTGAACAAGATCCACCAAAAACACTTAACATGTCTATGTTACTCTGGAACATAAAGGGTGGGTGAGACAGGAACAAATAGAAGGAAGTTCGTGAGTGGATTGCAGCCAATGACCACTTGTTAGTTGCTTTGGTAGAAACTAAAATAAAGACAAACAATAGTAATAGCATCAAATACCTTTTCCCTCAAGGATGGCACCATGTGCCTAATTTTGATTGTGGAGGTGTTGCTAGAGTATGTGTGGCATTGAAACCCAATGCATGACAGGTGTCAGTGATACAAATGTCAGATCAGCATGTCACGATTGAGTGTATGAATAATGGAGGACTGCATATGTGGACGAAAATTGTCTATGGTCATAATGATGGCAGAGCAAGGCTAGATTTATGGAGAGACTTGATCATGCTTTCCAAATAGGTGACACGTCCATGGTTGGTCATTGGTGATTTCAACACTGTACGACTACAAGGGGAAAAAGAGGCAAGAGGCTTGCCACCACAACCAAGGTAGATGCTTTCAACCAAACTATTGGTAAGACTGGCTTATATGAGTTACCTATTATGGGTGGTGACTTGTTTACATGGAATAATGAAAGAGCTCTAGAGTACAGGATAGCAAGAAAGCTTGATAGGGCCCTAGTGAATGATGAGTGGCTGAAATTTTTTCCTAATGTGCATGTGAAGGCTGGTGGGTCTAAAATTAGTGATCATGCTCCTATCTCAGTTCAGATCACAGAGAAAAAGCAGAAAAGGAAACCCTTCAGATTTTTGAATTATTGGGCCGATTGGAAAGGGTTTGAAGAAGTCATTAAACAAAGCTGGGATACACAGGTGATTGGCAATCCTATGTTTGTGTTCACTAAAAAACTGATGCATACTAAGTTGGCCCTCAATAAATGGCCAAAAGAGGAGGTAAACATTCCAAATCTACTGATAAAAACTAAAAGGGAATGGAAGGGGATTAGGGAAAAATTGCTGGTTGATCCGTTAAATCCTGAGTTGATTGAGAAGGATAGGGAGCTAAAGATGATACTTG